>JARHVA010000182.1:2847500-3172500 GCA_037957365.1 Torreya grandis
TATATATATATTACATTATTCTAATAAATCCTAATGGAGATGTTACATAGCCTAAGTACGAACACGAGTTACAAAGGGTTTGTATCAGTATGTGGTTGGCTAATTGATTTCCCAACGTTTATGAGTTTTTTCAGTATGACTAAGTTTTATGACAGTTTGATATAGAGCAGAGAGTGCATTCAACACCTTACCTATGGCATCATACATCACAAAGTGGGCATAGGCCCCATGATATGCTGACACATACGATTATATATCTAACACCACGTCTAGCTGACAAACAAGATCCCATGGTTCCCATAGCTGTAAGAGATGATATAGGATGTACATATAGCCATGTGTAGTGGTGGGATGGATTCCAGTGGCATCTATTATTTCCTATTATATTTTCCTCCCAGGTGTCATTCCTGCAACACAGGGTGGTTCATGAGGGGAGATAGATGGTGAGGTAGGCGACGGTGTTTATACGGGACCAACACCAATGGATGAGGTAACCATTAGGGCCACATGTGAGTACCATAGTTTTTAAGTTTGGATTTTGTTTTGGTTATTTAAAGTATTTGATTTTATATATGTAGCTAACTAGTATCGTATCTCAAATGTTTGCAAGTAAACATGAGTGGGTGATGATGGTGGATCGGGCGATACAAGCCCTTACACATAGCATGCTAATGGATATGGCTGGAGATGGATTTATTTAGAGGGTTGTTGATATTATAGGTACCCACACACCTTTATTAGACATTATGGCAAGAGTTATGGTAGCATACCATATTGTAACCAATAAACATGAGGAGTTATGTGTTTAGTTAGATAGGCGTGATATCCCACAATAGAGTGCCACAGATTATACAGACTCTGATTGATCATTATGACACTTTGTGATGAGAGCATGAGGATATAGTGCAGTGACTAGGTACTTTTGAGGAGAGAGTATGCATGTTATCACATGCATGTAGGCCTCAATTAGATCATGGTGCATCTACATCAAGAAGTGTTGGATTCATGGATATTGATAGCGATGAGGAGTACACACTTGGGGATATGCCCCCAATATATGATTGGTGTGCTTATTTATATGTGTGTGTGACATTGCTCACATGGTTTTATTTGGTTTCAAATGGATTTTTATTGTTTAAGTCTTTGTTGGTCATTATATAGTTTTTAATTACATTTATTTCCGTGATGTATGTTAGGATTTGGTAAATTGTGTAACAAATATGTTCATTTTTGAATTGATGTATTATATTAGCAATAAAGAAATCATCGTATGTTGGTTTCATGGATATTGATAGCGATGAGGAGTACACACCTGGGGATATGCCCCCAATATATGATTGATTTGCTTATTTGTATAAACATTGTATCGGTTTATATATATGATGTTGCTAACATGGTTTTATTTGGTTTCAAATGGATTTGTATTGTTTAATTATTTGTTAGTCATCATATAGTTTGTTAATTGCATTTATTTATGTGGTGTATGTTAGGATTTGATAAATTTTGTAAAAAATATGTTCATTTTTGAAATGATGTATTATATTGGCAATAAAGAAATCATCATATGTTGGATTCGTGGATATTGATAGTGATGAAGAGTACACCCCTGAGGATATTCCCCCAACATATGATTGATGTGCTTATTTATATAAATATTGTATCAGTTTTTATATATATGAAATTGCTCACATGGTTTTATTTGTTTTCAAATGGTTGTGTACTATTCTTTGTTAGTCATTATATAGTTTTTAATTGCATTTTTTTTCGTGGTGTATGTTAGGATTTGGTAAATTGTGTCACAAATATGTTAATTTTTGAAATGATGTATTAAATTAGAAATAAAGAAATCACCGTATGTAATGAAATCTAGATGGAAATAAGAAAGCATAAATGTAATGATCATATGGTAATGGGTCTACTAATTGTGCTTTTGTAATCATCTTTGAAGTATCTATAGAAATGTCCTGTGAATCTGTATGTATATGTTTAGGTACCCATATCTGTTGTGTAGCTTTACCTTCTACATGTGTCTCTTTATAAAAGAAATGATTAACTAATGGTTCCTTAGTAGGATCAGTGTGGGAGAGATAAGTCCTAGAAAAGAGTACATTGGGAGAAGGACTTCTACTAGTGGTCATCTTTTGTGAGGGTTGATGGACCATGTGTTCCTCACAATAAGTGACATGGGATGGCTCAACCCTCTTAGATGAGCCTATAGGAGAAGTATGTGGAATAGATCTAGATATGTCTTTTTGATATGCAATGATTCCCTGATTGGCTAACTATATAAGATTTTTCTCAAGAGCAAAACACTTATTATCTTGATGTCAATTCATACCATGATAAGTGTAAAAGTGTTGTCTTTTTGCCTTATCACATCGATGAGGTGGGTAATGTGAATTAGGAGGGAGTGTGATCATTTATTTATCCAACAAAGTTTGCAATATATTATGTGGTCTATCTCAATACTGATCAAACTGAAGACGCTATCATTTTTTGAGGTATATGGTATAATTGTGGGAGATATTCTGTAAGCATGCTCCTTCCCTTTGTTCAACACTTTTAATGTTTGGGTTTTTACGTATGTTACTAGTTTTGTAGAAGGTGTTTGAATTGGTTTATGATCTTTTAGGACTTGGCTATTTGTCTTGAAAATATGGATTTTATTATTCATTATTTTTTGGTGAGGAAATTGGTAACTTGGTTTGAGTATTTGTGAGAGTTCATGCATATTTGTGCACATCCCAATATAATGTCTCAAATGAAGCAAAAGGCTTGTGCAATGCTCTTTATTTGAGTGGAGAAAGAAGACTTCTACTACACATAAATTTTACTTCTAAATATGAAGGTATATAATTTAAAGAATACAAAGCATCCTTAAATCAAATGACATAGTCCTGTAAAGATGCATTTTCTATTTGTGTCAATGTTTGCAAGTGTGCCAATGGTAATTTAGGTAACGTATAATGATGAAAATGTGATAGGAACACACCTTCAAGTGTTTTGAAAGTTGCTAATAAACCATTTGGAAGACTATAAAAGCAATCAAGAGCCCCTTAGGTTAAGCTATGATGGAATTTTTTAAGAGCAAGCTTCCATTTTAAGCCCAATGTTCAAAGGAATGTATATATTGTTGCAAGCAAATAACAAGGTCTCCTTGACCATTGAATGAGGAAAACTTGGGCATAAAAAAATGTGAAGGATAAGGATGCTCAAATACACTCTTAACAATAGGTTGTTTAGTTAATGTATTCTCCTCAAGAATAGCCTCATGATAATAAATTTGGAGTTTAAGAGTTGTGACTTGTTGTGAATCGTCCATAATAGTCATGATAGATAACACATCATAAGAAGAGGTTGAAGTTTTTTACTAGTGGTTGTAAATTTACATGCACATGAAACATAGGAATAATTAAATATGTTTCACTATCAAGGGTGAATGATCACATGTTTTTATTTCCTATTGGAAAGGGGTAACCATGGTTAAAGAGGTAAGTATCTCATGCTGGATTGCATGGAGGTTGGTACTAGTGTCGTAAAAAATCTTGACATTGAATAAGAGTGGGGGAAATAATTTCACTTGTAATCATTTTCTCTTTTGTATTGAAAAATTCCAAGGAGGGAAGGGAAGAAACATTTTCTAATTCATTTGTAACATCACGAGGAGAAGAATGCAATGTCCACTTTCAGATTTACTTTCTAAAGGAGGAAGAGAAGATGCAATGCTAGTTTTGATCATCTTTGTCTTACATGGCTTGATCTTTGCAAACGATACATGAAATATACTTAGGAGCTTATTTGTGTCCTCAAACAATGTATGTTTTTTAAGTACTTCCTTATGATGTTTATATGCACTCTCATGTTTTTCTTCAAGTCAGACAATGGGAGATGTAGGACATATTTTGATCATCACAAATTAGAGGGAAGAACAAATTTGGCTATTTGCGTTTGAATCCTCCAAAGGGGGAATATAATTTTCAACAATAGTATTAGTTGGAGAAGGCGACACACACTTGATTTCATCAATGTGTTCACCATGAGAGATAGGGGAGGAACATGCAAGTCATCAACATTTGCATTATTGGAAGGGGAGGAACGACACTCGTGAAGTAACTAAAGAAGGTATGCATGTAATTTTTTTGATTTTGAACTTTATTAATGCTATCAGTTTGTGTATCTGGTACCTCTTCGTTGTCGTAAAATAAAGGAATAGGAACAATGCCATAACCAAGACGGATGTCATCATAGTCATACCCAAAAAAATAACTACCTTGATTATTGATATTTGTATTTGTATCAATGTTTTTTTCATTATCATAATTGTAAGAAAAAGAGGCTTTATCCTATTTTTGGTGTTATTCTAAGTCTTCATATGCAATACATTGATCATCAGGTGGAATAAAGTAATCATCAAAATGGAACTTTCCTGCATGGTGTTCTGCTAGTGATGCCATAAGGTTTACAATGTTTAAGATAACTGTGAAGCACACAACCACTAGGGCCAAAACAAATATGTAACTAAACATTCCTAAGTTATGCCCATATAAATAAGAGATAAATCAGATCTAAAAATAAAATACAAAAAATTGAAATGAAATTTTTGAATAAGGCGAAAACCCTAATATGAAAACTAGGGTTTTGGTTCAATAAACAAATGGTAGGTTCACCAAATGTTTTAATAATTTTGGATTCATAAGAGAAACACATAAGCAATAAAGTTGTTTTAATGCAATATAGTAATGTTCAGATTTTAGCAATGTAATACAATACTTTATCAATATATCTCATTTAAGCATGTGTAATAAATACAAGTACAAAGTAACTAAGAGATAAAGAGAGCATATCTTGTTTGTTGTTTTGTTTTGGAATGTGGTAGTGATAAGAAATTGTCACATGACTGTCCTAAAGTTATTGACCTTGTTCACTCTATATTCTGACTATTTTTCTCTGTCGGACAATTATGTTGATCGGGGACAATAACGTTGATGCTAGTGTCCACTTTTGATGCAAGTATCTAGCCGAAGATATGTATATGAATGGTTCTAAATTTATATTAATCCTATGTTGTGACCTATATAACTATTTTACATCACTGGTTGTGTCTGTGTGTGTGCATGACCCAAATAATAAGTACAACCCTAGTTCCTTTGCATTGTACCTTTTGTGCCCTTAGGGGTTAATATCAGGAGTCGAGCTAGCCCTAACAACTTCATTTATTGCTAAGTGCTGCCTACATAGCCAATACTTCAAAGAGGGCCTCAAACTCGCATATAGTTTTTCCTCTTATGCATGTGTGTGGAATTATAACAATGTGACTATATGTTCTTTCTCCTAAAAACCTTGGTACAAGTGATGCAATAGTGTATTTAACCTTTTGAATGCTTTAGATATTTGATTCAATGTTGTAGTGTAATTTGATAGCTTGAAATAAATAATACTTTCCAATTAGATAGTTGCCTTATCAAATTGTTAGGTGTATTAATTAGACTATAGCCTTTATATATATAAGAACCTTTTGAATTTGAATTAGCGGACTATAAGATGGACAAAGAGGTTGAACAAACGGTCACAAAATGAAAGAAACGAAAAATGATAAAAAGATAAGCTTGGGCAGTTGTGTCAAAGTTGGACACTAACGTCGATGCTAATGTTCAAGACGAATGCAAGTGTCCAAAGGTTAAAAATATACAGAAAAATAAAAACAACAAATAGGGATCTCTGACATACATTCGATGAAGATAAACGAACAAAACATACAAATCCAAAAGACAAATAAATTAATTGAAATAAAATAAAACCGAAGAGATCCATAAAAAACCGTGTCACTAGATGTCTAATACTCAATGAAAAAATATATACATACAAAGAGAGTATAAATATATATACTTGCACCAAAATAAGTGTTTACACTCTCTTACATGTTTACAAAAATTCCAATAATTATTCAATTTTTACCAAATAATTTTGTAAAACAATCCATCACATCATAATATATTTTAAAATAATAAGATAAACTCCATACTAATATTATTTTTTTAATTCCTAAACATTTACATAACAATGTGAACCCCAAACTTAAGGTCCTTCCCTATTGGATCTCTTCCGCTCTAATTCAGCTTTAGAAAAATATGGGCTATCCGCAAGTGGATTCCGTTAGGCATGCATTGGCCCTGATTCTCCTTCAAAGACCTCATGTGACCGTGGTCCTTTGTGCTAAAGGCGGAGCTTAAAACCGGTGGCTCATGTTGCTCTTCGTGTGCTGCTAACACGATAGAAGACAATGGCTGCCCATAACAGAATTACTAGTAAAGTAGACCAACACCCACACCAACATGGAGAATTGGAAGACTGCTTCTTCCTAAGAAATTCTCATGGCTATTCCATTCTGCTCTACCACCATTTTCCTACACAACCCATATGCTCCTTCGCCACGATTAAGATTAAATGTTTCCCTATGTCCATCTCTTCTCAGACGTCTCAATTTTATTCGAAACAAACGCAATGGAAAACAACCACCGACTGCAGTTGTTCTCTGCTCCGCCAGTCCCGGGAATCGACCCCCTTCTGCAGATATCAGGTAAAATTTTACATCCTCTTTCAAGGAAATTTATGTTTTCATCATTTATAGTGGATTATCTATGACACCCATTTGGGTATAAATATAATTTAATTTAGGGTTTTTATTTAAACAGTAAGATTTGGTGCAAAATATTATAGACCACACAGTGACTTCGTAGCTCCAGCAGTTACATTTCTACTTCCAGCTTCCCTTAAACTCTAAATTACAAATTCGTGAACTATCAGCTCCACTTAAAACAACGGCTTTTGATAGCAGAATATTTATTTTAATTGGTATATTTGGGGCGACGTTATGGTCAGCCCCAATGGGGTATTTGGTATTCTTAAGGGTTACGGGGGTTATGGGGGTTACGGTTTGTATGTATTTTATAATCATTACACCCAAACCTTACCATATGTATGTAGGATGCCTTATTTTAGGGTGAATTCGAACCTAGGTTTATGCTTTTAGAAGTATTCCCAATTATTGTTGAACACGTAGTTCATAAACTCGTACTCGGCAATTACTTGGTCAAATTAAAAATTTGACCAATACTTGGGATGCCTTTTTTTTTTTCAAGTTAAAAAAAGGGGCAAAGCTCGTCTATTATAATATTTCAAAAAGTCTTGATAAATCAAGGAGATAAAAAAACCTACTATATCTGGTATTGTTCATGGGCATATAACAAAAAAAGAAACAGAACTGACAAGAAGGAAATTACATATTTTTAGGGCTTGAGACCACCAGTCAGTCCTTCATTGCGAGCATCCTCCTCAATGAGTAGAGCAGCCAAGGAATTTGCAAGTTGAGAGTTATTGTTGCTCGGAATGCCCAACCTCTCGCAGATAGCACTCATCTTTCTTCACTGAGCAGTGTTGTCTAGAGCCAACGCTTCCAATAGAACCCAAAGTTGGTCAACCAAATTACTCAACGTCCTCATGGATCGCTAGCGAGTTACTGGCACTGAACAAAATAGTTTGAATGTCGATAAATTGAGCAACTTTGAGAGTATCCAGCTGGATTGCCCAGGGTCTTCCATATCTTGAATAACCGAATCCACAGAAGCAACTGAGGCACCTCCACCATGATGCGCGGACAATTGGGCATGCAAAAGGTTGGTAGCCATCCAATGTAGGAGCTTTTCATCCTTGACTCCATCCACTAGACCATGTTGCCAGAATTTCAAAACACTTCAACAGTGATCCTAGTCTTCTTGTCCAGCAAGTTGCCTATATTCAAAAGATGGCGGAGCTTCAAATCATCAACCAGCCCCAAAAAGGAGTGGTGTACCTCATCCAGGGAATACTTGCGGAGCAAACTGTCATTCATTTCCTTTACAATGGTGACCATCGAAGCCTTGCCCATGCTTTGTCTTGTGCGTTTGGAGGGGCATGCGCTACCAGTTGGGATTTCCTTATCTGCCATTCTTCCCCTCATGTCTTTCCCTTGCTCTTTATTCGGATTTAAATGCTCTAAGAATGCGGGGGATGAGATAGGGGTGTGGTAGTTAAGGTTGGCACATGCCGCTTGCCACATAGTGTGCCAACCATCTTTCTTCATAATTGTCGTTCGCTGCCAAATGCTATGCCCAGTGCCACTGGCAATGAAACCGAGACCTCACCCACTCACTTTAATCATTATGTTGTGTTTATATTTTGATCCGCCTCAACTAGCTTGCCAGTTGTTGAGCCTCCATTAATCATTGGAATTATCTCTAAATGATGCGGAAATTTTATTGCTACCCAAAAAAAATATAAATTTATAAAATACACTGAAATAACATGTAAAACATTATTAAAAAACATGATAAATGAATGAAGAGAACACAAATATATTTTTTATTCGTTTTTGACCAAAAAAGAGCATAAATGTTCAATTTTAAACAAAAAAAGTACAATGCTCATAGACTACAGTCATCAATGCACCATAAAATCATATCCAACTCTTATGTTGTGCCCTAGGAGTGGAAAGTAAAGACTCTTCTAGAACATCATCCGCAAACATATCATCTAAATTCTTACCAAACCACCTCAATACAAAGACTTCCTCTAGTGCTACTTCTTCATCTGCTTTGCTCTCCAAATTTGTGACCTCCTCTTTGGTAAACATGAGTTGCCACTACCCATCCACATCCTCAAGCTTAGTGGTCTAGTTTGCATATGGATCGATATCATTCGAGTCAATTGCTTCATGACTATCTTACCCCTCTACTTGTCTCACACGAAGATGAAAATTGTGTTGCACAAAGACAAGGTCATTGAGGCATTGTGTTGTTTGCCTATTGTGCTTCTTTGTGTAAATGGCATCAAACATGCTCCAATTATGTTCACACCCAGAAACGCTACATGGCTGGCACAAAATGCTGATGGCTAACTTTTGAAGATTGTTGCGTTTGCACCATAATCTTCCCTCCACAAATCTGCAAATAGGATTTTTATAACTTTGTAAGTCAAATAGGCTTGCATTCATTAAAGAAGTAATGAGACTACAGTCAAAGGACTCAATTTGATTTGTGTTTTTACCTTGTTGTTGGGTCGTTCTCCCCTTGTAGTTTTGTAAATAGGTAGCTCATTAAGAATCATATCTCTAGTTTTTCGTTAGATATTATGCTTTCTATGCATGTGTTTAGGCCATCCATAACCTTTTCATCGGGCCTTAAATGAATCGGAGAAAAAAAATTTGGGGTTCAAGGAGTAGGCCATTACATTTATATGTCAATGGCGCTGCTTGTTTCATTTCTGATCAATTATGCGCTAAATGGGCTCATATATATATATATATTTTGTTTTGCCCATAATAATTTGCTAAGGCCTCCTTGGTCTTGTCCATGGCCTCACTGAAATAACCAATTGGTTTTTTGTCCCTATCCACTAAGCATAGAACTCTAACCAAAGGCCCTGACACCAAAAATGAAATAACATGCAATTTTAAAATTAAAATAAAGAGAATTTTGAACAAAAAAGACTATAACTAAAAAATATTTAAGTTTAGAGTTACCTTGAGGATCTCATCTATGTTCTTCGCAAATACATCATAAAAAGCAGTCTTCACAACCCTTGCCCCTTCGGCCTTCCTACTATAGAAAGACTTCAACCACTGCGTGCTCACAAACATTTGTTTAAGAGATGGTAGTGACGCTGCAATGCTCCATAATGTGATCAAAATTGTGACGAATCATGTGGCTTCTGCTCACACAAGCTGCTTTTTATTGATGTGCTCTCTCATCAAGCGTAGCACACAAGAATTATTGTAGATGCATTTTGTGATATTTCTCGTTTCTTCAACCACACTTTTCATCCATATAAATTTTTCTATGACCTCAAGTAGGAGACCAATGCAGTGCCTGTCCTCAAGAAGTCTTCCCACTGCCACTTAAGTTGCTGCATTGTCTGTCATAACTTGGACGACATTCTCCACATTCACTTTCATGACCACCTTGTCCAACATATCACACAAAGTATTTACATTTTTAAATTTTCATTTAATGGGAGGCATAAATTTACTTCAAGAACACCAACTACCCACTTGAAGTCACTAGAAAGTCAATCAAGGTGTAGTTCCTTCTATCCGTCCACTCATAAGAGAAAATGCTACAACCCTTTTTGCACCATATCAATTTTTGTTCATCTACAATAACTTATGTATTTTTGTGGTGTCCTAAAAAAATGAGCCACTCAAATTATGATTTCTCCCAATATAAGTTTTTTGCCACATTGAATGGAATGTTGTAATACCAAAAGATTGTCATAGCTACCTGTGTTTCATTCTGCAATTCTCGGTTCCAAGCAGTGCCTTCAAGTGAAATTTGTGCCCCAAGAATATTTTGAGAAACCAAAGACTTTGTCCAAATGAACTGAAATTATCTCTAATAGATGAACCCCATCCTGAACCTTTGGAGTTGAGGCAATAGAAGAGGCACCCAAGTCATCAAGATCAGCTTTAGCTGCCCCCTTATCAATCACGGATGCAAGTGTTTCAGCCATCTTTTTTCTCCTCATAAAGAATTAGGACAACAACTATCTCTCTTTGAACCTCAAGCCGCTTTTTCTCGTACAATTGCACATTATTACCCAAAATTCGTGTGAGGTGGAATTTGAGGCGATTATGTTTCTACTCATTTTTTTCCCACAATAATTGTATATTACAAAGTTGTACTTTGGACCGTCTTCACCATGCTTCTATACAAGGCCGTTAGATTTCCTAGACCTATGGGGAGTGGGATGAACCAGACGGCTACTGAACCGGATGCATTGTTAAAGTTGAAAGTAATAAACCCAATAAAACAAAACAAATAGTTTAGAACCCTAGCTAATGGAACAAGTAGAAGAACATGGTAAATCTAAAATTGAAGAAAAAAAAATCAAAACAAAAAAAACTCAGAAAAATACCTCTCAAATCCTGCTGAAAATGATCAATGAAGACTGAACTTAATTGTTGAATTATGAGTATGAACTTTGAAGTTTTGAACAACAATATATCAGACTTTTAGTATACTGTATAACCGAAATTGAAAGTCTGAAATTTGAAACTTTGAGTTTGAACAAGGGTTTGTACTTGTAGTGGTAGTCTTGTAGCACTAGCTTGAAACTAAAAGCTTCAATCACAATTTAACTGTAACATTAGCGGGCCATTTGCAGTCTAATATTCTTTTCTAATAACCGTGGATACCTAGGGCAGTCATGCAGCAAGCACAAATAAAATTGCAAAAGCAAGGCTCTTTTTAAAAACTTGTATGATTGTATCATCAAGCAGCAGGTAAAATCACGAAAGCAGAGTGAAACAGGCATAAATTTGCAAAACCATCAGTACATAAGAATTCTTCTCACATTGCCTGCCATGCTCCATGATGTTTATCAAAATAGAACAGTTTAATAGCTGATGCAAGAATTTGAAATTACAGAAAGGTAGCACCCTTAGTTTGTAATTCATTATTTATTATTAGGCTCTTCCAGTAAAGTATCCGTCAAGGGCTCTTCAAGGATGATGTTCTTCATACATTTCGTCGGTAGAAGTTTTTAAGAATAAAACAGACCCACTAACTTTCATCCAGAGGAATTGAAACAAAAGTACTTCTCATTCCGAATCTAGAAGTTTAGTTTCTAATAGAAACTGTGGTAATGTTTTAATTTGAACGGACATGCTTGCTTCACTTATTCCTGTTGCATTGTTATATTGATCCTGCATCAATACATAGTAGACTGCATTGCTAGTTTCTAACTTTTTGGAAACTTCATTCCCTGATCTTTGGCTTTTTCTGACATTAAAATTTACTATTTATTCAGTGCTTCAGCAAAGATAAGAAGTGAAGTCCTGTCCCCATTCCGATCTGTGAGGATGTTTTTCTATCTTGCATTTATGGCCAGTGGTGGTCTTGGAAGTCTGATTGCTCTAACTCGTCTGATTGCTGCATTAAGAAATACTCCAAATTCAGGAGCAGTTCCTGAGATACTCGAGGGGTTGGGAATTGACTTGGCTGCAGTTTCTTTGTTTGCCTTTCTATATACAAGGGACCTGAGGGCTCAGAAAGTACAACTGGCAAAACTTTCAAGGGAAGAAACACTTGCTAATTTGAAACTAGAAGTGGATGGGAAGAGGGTGGTTTCTATGAGCCAATTGAGAGGCTTTGCTCGTCTTGTTATAGTTGCCGGACCTGCTACTTTCATTGAAGAAGCCTTTAAACTTAGTGAACCTTTCACAAATGATTTATTTGATCGAGGAGTAAGGGTGGTATATTATGCTACTGATGGTTTGGTACCTAAGTTACAGTCCTCAACTGTAGATACTAATTTGAATAAAGTAAAAGATGATGAACAACCACCCTCTGTTAATAGACAAAAGAATTTATGGCAGTTGACTCCCATCTATACTTCTGAATGGTCCAAGTAAGAATGTCCAGTCAGTTAAATGCATAGCCATTGTCGGAATTAGCTCTCTTGTTATTGTTTCTTCTTGAGCCAATCAAATTTTGTCCCTTGGCTTAATGTTTTTTGGGGTGTGTTGATAGGTGGTTGAATGAGCAAAAATCATTGGCTAAAGTTCCAGAAGAGAACCCTGTGTAAGTATCCAGCTAGATGGTCTAATCAGTTTTCTACGAGGTATATGAAGATCCTTACAATTGCGAGAGTAGTATGTTGCTAACAAGATAACTTTTCATTGCATTTTAAGGTACATCTCTCTCCGAATGGATGGGCGTGTCCGGGGGAGTGGTGTAGGATACCCACCATGGAATGCATTTGTGGCCCAACTTCCTCCTTTAAAGGGATTATGGGGTGGTGTTCTTGATGGGATGGATGGAAGAATTTAGAACTTTTAGTCATCTCAAACTTCAACGGCAGGTTCCATGAATTCAAAGTTGTGGTTTGATAAAAAGTTTCGAAAGCGGATACAGGAATTTTCTTTTAAAGAGAATATATTTGTATGGTCAAATTCTTATGGATGGAAGAATTTAGAGCTCTTCAGTCATCTTCAAGGCAGTTCACATGAGTTCGAAGTTGCAGTTCTATTAAAAGACTCAATTTATTGCAGGAATGTACTGTTGAAGAGCATACATTTGTACGGTCAGTTTCGTAAACCTTTCTAACATGCAAGCTGTGAACATTTATTTCTAAGTTGTAACCTGCAAAACCATTCTAAATTTTATATGTATCCTTTTTCTTTTGGTAATCACTGCTTGCACAGGAAACGATTCCAACTAAACGGAATTAATTATTTAGATGTTCAGTTGTGATGCTTCTGGTTGCACCATTAAATCCAATGTTGTACTATACTTGTCCCCTGCACGGCACTCATTCTCATGTATTGGCAAACGAGAAGCACAAGAAGAATTCTTTCAAATGGAAATACCTCTGCCAGAAATTTTATCTCAAAAGGCTTTCTGTGGCCATCTAGGATATTTGCATGATGTTAATTGCATTACATAGTAGACATGCAAGAAACCATTAGAGGCGAAAGACAATGACATGCAAGAAACCATTAAAGGCGAAGGACAATGACTAGGTTTCACTGATTTCTAGTCTAATTGCTGTAGCTGATAAATTCATCGTGTACATATTTTTTATTGATTTTATAGTCACTAATTTTTTTCAAACATGAGACTTTCACTGATGTGGCTTTTACCCTTAATAGAATTTTGTGAATGTTTTTAGTGTATCTATTATAAATTTGTACCAAATGTAAGTTTGCCTGAATCTACATTTTTTTGCTCAATTTTCTTTGGTCTTGTTATCACTAGAATTTGCCACAATTCATATTAGAAGTTTGGGAGGGGGGACGGGGAGAGGGGTATGTGGAACATATAGTCTTGTTTATTCAATATCCACAAAATAAGGATAAAAAGACGCCCAAGTTTAATGGATCGGCTGATTGCATATAAAAGACTGCATGCAACACGCTTCAAAAGCTGTGTCAATGGGGAAAGAGGTTGGAGGGTTAGAATTTACCAATAAATGTTTACGGTGGTTTTGTTAAGTTGGTCTCTTTACCTTTTGATTATTATAAAAAATACACGATAAAACTATCAAGGTAATGATTATTCATAGAGGGACATAAAACACAGATGAATGAAAATTCCATGAAAATTAATACTGTGATTGAATTACTTGTGGAAACCCTATATTCCTTACTTAAAAATAGTTTAACTGAGCTTTGTATTTCATATAGCGTAACAAAATGAAAGATAAATGACTATTTGTCAAAATAATACCTTAAAAGACGTGCAATTCATATTAATTCAAGACTGTCGATAAAAGAGAAAAAGCCAATAAAATATTCAGAATGGAAAAACTGATGGAGATTCAAAGTTTGTCATTGATATTTCATTAAGATGATCAATTTGCACACATTTAAAGTACTTTTTATCAAATAAGCGAAAGATTCTCAATCCTCTACATGTCTTTTGGTAGTTACACAATTTTCCAAACCAACAGCTTAACTGAGTTTAATAAAGGCAAATTAAACTTAATAAACTCATAAATCAAGAACTCTGATTGAATATTCTGATAATATGATTGAATTGCTTGTGGAAACCTTCTATTCCTTACCAAAAAAAGTAGTTTAACTGAGCTTTGTATTTCATATAGCATAAAAAAAGGAAAGATAAATGACTATTTGCCAAAATGATATCTTAAAAGACTTGCAATTCATATTAATTCAAGACCATCAATAAAATAGAACTAAACAATGAAATAGTTGGAATGGAAAAGCAAATGGAGTTCAAAGTTTGTCATTGATATTTCATTAAGATGATCAATTTTTATACATGTAAAGTACTTTTTTATCAAATAAACGAAATATTCTTAATCCTCTACAAATGTCTTTTAGTAGTTACATAGTTTTCTAGATCAACAATGTAATTGAGTTTAACAAAGGCAAGTTAAACATAATAAACTCATAAATCAATAACTTTGATTGACTATTTTGATAATTTGATGGAATTGCTTGTGGAAACCTTATATCCCTTACTAAAAAGGTAGTTTAACCAAGCTTTGTATTTCATATCGTGTAACAAAATGAAAGACAAATGACTATTTGCCAAAATGATACCTTAAAAGACATGCAATTTATATTAATTCAAGACCGTCGATGAAAGAGAGCTAAAACCAATGAAATACTCAGAATGGAAAAACCAATGGAGATTCAAAGTTTGTCATTGATATTTCATTAAGATGATCAATTTGTATACATGTAAAATACTTTTTATCAAATAAGTGAGATTCTAAATCCTCTACAAATGTCTTTTGGTAGTTACTCAATTTTCCAAACCAACAACTTCATTGAATTTGACAAAGGCAAATTAAACATAATAAACTTATAAAGCAAGAACTCTGATTGACTATTCTGATAAGTTGATTTTGATTTTGGGCACTCTTATAGTCCATTAGTTGTTGGTTGCCAATGTCCTTTCCTAACTCAATTGTGATTGGCAGCGTAACCACAAAATCGTCCTTGAGCTTTTGGTGTTGTTATTTTTCCATGACATTGTGAAGAACATCTAGATCTAAAGAGGCTACAAACTCATTCACATCTCTCATTTGGAAGATATCCTTGGAAAACCATATGTAAGAAAATATTTTTTTATTTTATTTTTGGTATTAGCTTCACCAATTTGAAGGGATAATTTCAACAAAATTTCTAGGATTTTTTTAATCAAACAACATGGATTTGGTTATCACTTCTTTCATGAAAGTTTGGAACTTATGGCTATTGATCTTTGTCATCCATAGTGAATATTGACCAATGCATCTTTTGAGTGAATTCTTCTGTCATTCTAAGAAATCAATGCATTTCTCTCTGTTCTCGGCAATCTCTACAATTATCTTATCCAATTCCTATAATTTTATTGTAAAAGCAAAATGCCACTTGTCTATTTGATCATCATTAGCATCATTGAAGACCTATGTGATTGTTAACTCTCGAGAAGATGTCCTAGGCATTTTTACTATAATGGCCGTGAATTTATCCCAAAAAATGGATCTTTATTAAATTATGCAATCTTAAATTTCACACAAGAGGCATTTAATTTACCATATGCTATGACAAATTCATCAATTACCTTCATACCAATGACGAATAAATGCTTTGACAACATGCCCATATTGACCAATTTCTCCAACTTGAGGCGAAGTATTTTTATCAAGAAGAAGGCTACACATGTTAGGGGTGGGCTAACCATCTTCATTTTGGACAAGCCTATACGTACATTATCACTAGTAATTGTACCCAAAGTAGTAATGAAAATGACAATAACAATGTGAACAAAAGAGAGATGGAAACTAAGGCTTGTAGTACAGTTTGGAATCTAAATGTAAGCAAATCTCTTGAGATTTTGTTGAAATTCAATGTCGACTATTGTATTTTATAAGGGGTTGCTTTATGATGTGTACTGCTAGAGCCAATTCCTTTTGAGAAAAGAAGATTTAAAACCCAATAAATTGCATGTATGAACCACCTTGGTTTTCATAATTATGGAAAAAATATAAATAAAATTAAATCATATATATTTATATGGAGAATTATAACAGTGTTGCAAAAATAAGTAAGATGCCAATTGTCACATCATAAACATGATTTGTACAGTATTTTAGTTGAATATAATATTTGTGCATATTGTTTTGCGAGAAACTAATAGGCGTGTACACAAAGAATGTGAAAATTTAAAAAATAAAAATAAAATATTAGTATCCAAACATAATTTTCCATCAAACGGTGTGCATGATTGTTTGAAGTAGTGATTTTGAATGAAGTTCCTCTTCTAGTTTCTTTCTAATTTAGACATATGCACTATCTTTCATCCTTACATAACATTTGAATGAGAATGTAGGGGAGATGTGGAGGTCTTTTAACAACCTACCTCTTGAAATGGTAGTAAAGGTTAGACCTTGATGGTCAATGTTACCAATGTCTATTGTTGCCCTTTACAATAACAAACTTCATGATTTATGATTTGTCAGCACACATGCCATCTTCAATGGAATTTTCCTATGATATCCATGTGTTACTAGTGAGATTAGAACATGTTTTGGATTATCGACATGCCATAGTAGACCAACATAATTATTGAAGTTGACAACCACGTACATTTGCAATTTTGGAGGTGTTGACCTTGTTGTGTAAACAATGGTGACAACTACTCCAAGAGCTCCATTAACGATACTTGTTAACCCATAACTTGGAAGTGAGCATAACTTGTTCTATTTTACATAAATTGACTTTAACCTCTAGTTGGCCATCAACACTTTCCAATGAACTTGTTCATTTCTTCTACTTAGCATTGGTATGGGCAATTGGTGTATCTAACAATTTCAACATATGTTTGTTGTGCAACATCACTTAAGTGTTGGTTGCAAATAAATAGACCGAATCTTGAAAGATGTTGTGATTTTCAATAGATAAAGAACTACTTATACGAGATATAAGAAGATTACAATCCTCTAAGGTTGGCTTTGCATTTCTGATGTTCAACAAAAGTCTGTGGAAAGCAATTTGGCAAGGGTTGGTATCTTGTTAGAGGAAAACTTCGTCCAAGGTGACAACTGTGTCAAAACTTCATCATAATCTATTCCCATATGAGTTGTATGCATACATGGGGATGTCTTGCACTAAATTACCCTAAGTCACGCACAAGAATAATGGAGTGGCCAACAAATGGGGTGTTTTTCTCATGAGGGAATGCTTCATGCAAGCAATAATCAATGTGAGTGAACAAATTCATTCCAAAAAAACACATCTCATCAATGAGAATGTAGCGAATATGTTTTAGCTCTTATTGAAAAGTAGTCAATACCCGCCCCCTAGGGTATTGATCTCCTTGATAAGGATTATAACCCTTATCTGAATAGTTGTGGCATTAATATTAAACGTTCGAACACAGTTGGAGCTAGCAATAACAAGGGAGATTGATCAATGCATATGAGTATAGACAATGCATATTTGATGTTGTTAATGTGATACGATTTTACAATGCCAACAATACCTTGGATAATCATCTTTAGAGGGTGATTGCAATCATTGTTTTTGGAATGATTAAGAATAATATCAAATGTAATGTGTTGTTTAGTAGACAAGGTTTCAAGAGATGGGAAACAAGAGTAACCAAGGTACGATATTTAATGGCTTGCACAATTTGATTCTATAAATTGTATGGCTATTTCATGTAAGGACAAAGGCACGTCATTTTGGGCCCAACTATGGCTTTTGTAAAAGTCACGATGGCCAAGCATCTCAAGGTCACTTAAGTTTGAATTATTGTTAGGATGGAGATGAGACAAAAGTTGCCACTCTTCATCTCCAAGAGATCTTGACAATCTATTTCATTGTATGTATCATCTTCATTGGCAACACTTTTAGATGTTTGTAGAGGTGAGCAGACAACATGCCATGGATGATATGAGATGCTTAACTTTTGCCATTTAAAAAAAAAATTCCTTAGAGGCACCAATATCTTCAAGAATGTTGCAAAAATGGCTTATATAAAAGGTTTTTGCTCCAACATAAATCCTCATAGCAAGTTGAATATTTAGAAGGAACAATAGTAAATCAAGGGGAGAAATGGACAATGGCTTTTACATCCCTCTCTTTTCATTTTTATTTTTCTTATGGAAATTGTCAAAAGACCAAGATCTTACAACTTCAATCAATGATAGGGCACCTAGAGAAGAAGGGTCTTTCATGTAGGCATCAATAAGGGTCAATGTCGAAAGTAATTCTTTTGTATATTGATTGACCTATTGAATAATCTTGCACCCAACATTCAAATAAATGAATGAGCGGTTGCATTTTTCCAAGGGAAGTTTTTGTAACATATGACACTTCTCTTGTGCACTTATGTCACTATCAACAAAAGTTTTTTTTAGAGATTTTATGATATGCATTTGATGCAAGGTCATGTGAAGCCATTCCCTCTAAAATTTTGGTCAACATATGGTGACTTCCACTTTTGATGTGTACTTTGCAATGTATATCAGCACAACAAGGTGAGAGACGATAGGGTAACAATCAACATTTTCCTACCAAACTAAAAAATATGTCATGGTTTTGGATGTTTAACTTGCCATCATTACGAGTCATATTGTACTTTTTGTTCTCATCCTCATCGACAAATAAATCAAATGTTTTATGCAAATTCTTGATGTGTTTTGAAATGACATTCAGTGGTAGATCCTTTTGAGTGTAAACATGAATCTTTGTTGCATTTAGTGTGGTGTTGCACTCGATTCATTAACTCCTCATAGTCTTTACAAAGATCAGTTACAAATATTTCAAATGTTTGTAGTGAACATGGGTCATCGAAACTAGATCAATGCACCATTGAATTTATCTGATAGTTTTCTCTAAAGTTTCATGTTATAGCATACTTATCAAAGATTTTTTTGTAGCATTACTTCAGTTGGATTATCCCAGTCTAGAGTGCCCATATTTGGTGCATTTTCTAGTCATATGAAACCATGGATATGGGTAGGCCCTCTATGATGTAATTCATATCTACAGAGAATATTTTCAATATAAGATAATTATGAAAACAATCTTTCATGCAAAAAAAAGTAGTTTGAGTAAAATCTTGTTTGGAACAAACTTTTACTAGTAGTCCTTAGATTAGAATGTTTCTCCAACACTCTTCACAAAATATTGTGAATCTATGATGCATATAAAGAGATGCAATATGTGGGTCATTAATAACATTATGTATTCTCCATCGATGTCTCAAGAAAGCATCATGTGGCATTTTCCTTGGCATAGCCTTATGCAAGTTTGGTCATTTGGTGTTTGTTGTAACATGTGTGAAAAATAAAGTAGGGCAACCTAGTTGCATGATTATGTTTGATAAATCATTTCTACATTTGGATTCCTATGATCTTTTGCCACGAATATTGGAACCCAATCACATGACATGTTTTACTAGCTTTCCATTTGTCAAGTTTTCAAGGTGACATCACAAGTCTTCAGTGGTTATTGACAAGTTGTCCTTAATATTTTCTTCACAAATATTATTGTTGTTGTTTGATTACGATGTTGTATCATAAGGTTTAGCAAAAAATAATGGAATTTTGGATGGCTGCCAAATCTATTTTCACCAAATTAAGGGCAAAGCATATTCATGCATTTTGACTTCTTTAAGTCGAGCTTGTTTGAACATGGCATTCATAGTGGAGAACAATGTTGGAAAGGTCATAACAAAAAGACCATCTATTTTATATTCATTGATAGGTGAAAAAACAACATGTGGCCATTCAATGGCATTTGTGGGTTTGTCAACCTAGATTGCAACTAATTTCTCATCTCTTTCATCTCTCCCCTTATATTAGGAAGAGTTTCTACAAAAGATGACAATTGTTGGTCATGGTAATTGGTAGTGTTGGCTGCAAAATCATCTAAACTTTCATCAAAAAATTTAGAGTCTAAAATGTCACTATTGACATGTCAGACCATAGGAGAGCCATTTATCGACTCAATGAGTGACACTGAAATTGCTATTAGGTCCAACCGAACATCCCTGTAATGTGGATCATTTGCTAACTTGTATTTTAAGGCTTTCATGATGTAATGCTTATTGAGGTAAAAAACAAATGCTTTATTTTCACATCCATGCCTTCTAACCACTAAAATTTCTAATTGCTCCACACAACATAGAATCTATTTGCAAATTGTACTTATGTTTTATGGGAAACTAATAGCATGACCACTATATTTGTATTGTCAACCATGTGCATGAGCCACCAACAATATTGGATTTACTCTAGCTATAATCATTTCTTCAACTTGTGTAGGCAAACGTAAGACCTGATATTGGTTTCCAAGGTTCATGTTATTCCACTTGGAGAGGTGGTGGCCATCCCGCTCTACTATGTTAGGTTTAGCATAGGGATGATTAATTCACTATTGTCAAATAAATGTAAGTGAGTAAAATGTTATTACTCACACTATTTAGTTTTGGTAATTAGTTTGTTATAAAAACATTCCAAATATATTCTAAATATATTAAATTTAGAATGCTCATGATAATGGGTAAGTGCACAAAGTTGGGGGACAAAAATGGGCCAATCCGTGGACATGATTTTCCTAAAATTATAGAAATATGAACTTCTGTAGATAATTTGAGATGGCTAAACTCAAAATTTGAAGATAGTATAAGAACATGAATTGTAGCATTTCGAGTCTAGTACCCTACAAACTATTTTGTTTGAAAAATGGTAAGTATAACTGGGTCAAATATTTAAAGTTTGAAGAACTATTTTTTAAAAGAAAATATATTAGATAGACGACCATGTGGCCTACCATTTTTTAGCATCGTTTAATATTGTTTGAAACCCTTTGGTGAATATTTAGATAATATCTTTTAGTTTGTGACCTATATATATATATATATATATATATATATATATATATATATATATATATATATATATATATATATATATATATATATATATATATTGCAAGTAAATAGATCCTGAAAACTGATAAAAATTTGGATAGCCAGCCGTGCACCCCCTGCCCCCCAATGACCTCAAAAAAAATGAAAATTAATTTTTTATTTTTTATAATGTGTGTATAATTAGGCCTAATTTGTGACCATATAATTTATTTTTCACTTATCTCGATGAAAAACAAATTACATAAACATGAATAGGCATGTATATTTACGACATATAGTGGCCTAAAAAAGGTATAATTAGAAATCAACATAGTTTGAACACTTAAAATAGTACAAAAATTATAAAAATCATATATTTGGAAAGAGGAGAGCATGATCATTGTCATGGTAATAATTTTTAGATTATTTTTGTTGAAATCCATAGTGTATATGGTGATGGAAGTTGAAATATGTTTTTTACCAAAACTCTCAGATTCGGCCAGAGATTGATAGGTCCAAGCCTTTGGCTCAGGAATCAAAATCATTTCCAATCCAAAAGGCTTGGGTTCTGAATTCAAACTTGCCATAAAATGTATGTGTTATAACACATATGCATTAATAACACATACATGTTATTTGTTCATAACACAAAAAACCAAATTTGCTCTATGGGTACACATTTTTATGCTTATATCTATGTTCTTGAGCTCTCTATTATTGGTGTATCATGATAATTTCAATTGTAAAGTGAAGTGTATCATGATAGGGGAAAGGTCCCTAACTTTGGATAGAGAATTAAGGTGTTGTGGTACCACATTAGACTTAAAAAAAATTGCCCATTTTAATATGCACACTTAACTACTTATAATTAAGGTTTTAATGTCTAACTCATTATACATATTACGATATAACTAATTCTATCACAAGAGGTCATAAAATTCATTTTTTAAACCTATGACCAAAACTTAACCTTTGGAGTACCAATCTAGCTATGCATTAGAATGCCAATACTTGAGTCTTACTTGTCAATATGTGATCGGTTCATATAAATTTTATAGAGTAAATGTTGAACAAGTATAAGATACTACATGATAAACTTCTAGTGCACTTTAATATCTATACACACCAATACATGTTCCATCAATGGAGCACACCTTAACAAAAAGTTTGTTCGGCTATTGGTAGGTGAGGGTCAGTACTGGTACCTTTCCCCTATATACTACCATAAAAAGGATGCAATTATATTTTAATAGGCTCTATGGCCTCAGTTAATAGGTTATGTGAAGATATGATGAAGATATCTGAATGTGATAATGTAATGAGAATATTTAACGTGCAACCTAAGCCAAGCATGAGACATTGAGATTTAGTAAGACTAACTGTCAACCCCAATGTCATAAAAAAATATAAACAAAATAGTCAAATGGTTGAATCTAAAGGAATTTGCGGCTATTTTAAGCTCCTTCAACCTAATTGCATGATTATAAAATATGATTTGGGGGTTGATCACCTCTAATTTCATTAGAGGTTGAAGCAAAGAAACATTAAATGCAAGTTTTACATGCATAAGATATGGTGTTGAGCTCAATAAACTTGAATGGACCATTATATAATGAATGCAATTGTCGATTGATTCAGTTGTGGAGGTAATTAGGGTCAAAATGAGCCACATGAACCTATTTTAAATTGTATACATGATGTGATTTGGGGTAAAATTAACCCTAGAATGCCATCATATATAATGAACCAAAGAGTTGATTCATTCAATTGAGGATGCATTGGAGGCCAATTTGAACCCCTTAAATGTAACTACAAGAGCATGATATGATTTGGGGCTACATTAAGCTCAATTTTTTCATGAATTAATCCAATTAGTTAATTGGTGCAATTAGGGACGTGATTTGGGCAAAATTGAGCCCCTAAACCAAATTTATGGCCCAATTGATTGTATAATATATGCAACATATGGCTTTTAACTAACCCTAATTTTATCACAAATGCAAACATGAAGGCAATTATGGTGAATTTGAACATATTGAACCTAAATGCGAGTCTATGATGTGATTAAAGGGGCTAAATTATCTCACATTTCATGACATGTTAACCCTAAACCCTAATTTTATCATAAATACAGTTCCCATAAACCCTAATTTCATTACATGCATACAAACCCTAAACCTTAAACCCTAATTTTATGACAATACAACCCTTAAATTCCCTAATTTTCATCATAAATGCATTTTCATGAAGGTAATTGGGGCCAATGTGAACCCATTAAACCTAGTTTTGTGATTTTGTGATGTGATTTGGGGCTAAATTAGCTCATATTGCCTTACATATTAATCCAATTAGTCAATTGTTACAACCATAAACCCTAAACCCTAATTTTATCACTAATGCAAACATGAAGGAAATTGAGGCCAATATGAACCTTTTGAACATGTACATAGAGTATAAGATGTGATTTGGAGTCAGATTAACCATGATGTCATCATATATAATGAAACAAAGAGTTGATTCATTCAATTGAGAAGGCATTTGAGGGTAATTTTAACCCCTTCAACCTAATTACAAGAATAAGATATGATTTGGGCAAAATTAAGTTTGATTTTGTCATGAATTGATCCAATTAGTCAATTGGTGAAATTAGGGACATGATTTGGGCAAAATTGAGCCCCTAAACCAAATTTATGTCTTAATCGATTATATAATCTATGCAACACATAGCTTAACTAACCCTAATTTTATCAGAAATGTAAACATGAAGGCAATTGTGGCCAATTTGAACCTAAGTGCAAGTCTACGATGTGATTACAGGGGTTAAATTAGCCCATGCTTCGTGACATGTGTTGGCCTCAAACCCTAATTTTATCATAAATTGAATCTTGGATTAATTGAATGTAATTTAGACCAGTTAAATGTAATTTGGATTAATTTCAAATATAATTTGGGCTAATTAAATTAAATTTAGACTAATTAAATCTATTTTGGACTAATTAACATCAACTAAGGGACAAATTAAACCTAATTTAGATTAATTGAATCTAATTTGGGTCTAACTAAACTTAATGTGGGCATCAATCAAATGAAGGGGCTAACTGAACCTAACTGGGACTAAGTCAAATAAATCAATTCACTTTGGGTTAATTAAAGGGGCAAATGCATCGTATGATAGTCTTATTGCATAGTTATATGGGATGAAGCTATAATATCAATAATGTATCCACGTTATTTAAAATATAGACAAAATTTACTTTTCAATGACTATTTTTAACCCAAACTGAGAATTTTGTCCCCAAAGACATTCTCTATGTACTTTCTGCATATTCCTTGCATACTTTTCAAGTGCTTTTTTTGACCCCACCTTTGAAAAGCTATCAATTGTCCAATGGGTGATAGATCACGTTCGAGGAAGAGGATGAAGTTGAAGAAAAAAACACTAGAGCAATTAGAACAGTTGAGAGGAAAACACAAAGTATGAATGCAAGTACTTCATTTGAGATAAAGTACGAACACTAATATTGATGAGCCAAATGTCATAGATAATGACCAATTGACAATAATGAATTGAATAATTATGAAATTGACAATAATGAATTGAATAATGATGGAATTGACAATCATGAATTAGATAATGTTGGAATTTCACTTTCAAAGTATAAAGTTTTTAATTTTTTTGATGTTTAGTCTATGTGTGATGATTTACCCCCCAAAAATGAAGAAAAATTCATGGAAACAAATAATGATGAAATCAACAATGGAGAAAATTTCATTGAAACATATAATGAATAAAGAAATAATGAATAAAATATCATCCCACCATTAAAAAATGAAAGTGATAATGATTTTGAAACACCCTCTCAATAAATTCCACCATTAACAACACCTCTAAGAATTGTGCATAGGAAAGACAAGTACTTAATTGAAGTCAATGAAAATATTTTGAAACCAGTGCATAACAAAATATCTGACCACCATTCAAGAAGACTGGTTTAAAAAATTTGGGATAGTTTCTTTCATAAATTGGATTATGATAGTCAAAGATGTCAATTATTTGTTTCATTGATGAAATTGATTAAGATGAGACCTACAATGTACACATTAGGACTAAGAACATGTAACATGGATGATGAAAAAATTGAAATTATTGAAAATATACATGATGCATATCATATTGTAGGCCCAAAATCATGCAACAAACATTGTAATGCTACCTGGCATATAATTATAATTGTGTTGTAAGTGATCAATCAAGGAAAAAATGATTGATTTCAAAAATAAGTCGAGCACTTGATATAAACAAAAAAATATTAATTGAAAGCAATTAGAAGACGTGAAAGTCTTAATGAACCCAATACCAATGAGCTTTGGGTATTCTATGGTAAACTTCCACTAAAGGACAAGGCTATAGTTAATGATATCAAAGAGTTACTTGCATAATTTTGTAAAGACAACACAAGAGTTTTACCCAATGCAAGAGATGTAGTGAAAAGAAGAGTTGGTTCTCATAACTGTGAACTACATACAAAACATTTCTTGGATATGACTCACATAATTGTATTCTAAGTTTTTTGAAAAACATCCACAAATTTATATTAGTCAAATATTTTTTGAGACGGACAAACCTTTTTATGTAAAAATAAATCACACATGCACCACTTGTTGTTGTAGGCAACATATTGAATTTACAATGATCTATTATGTTTTATTCCATTTCATTGTACTTTGCACACTAACAACATTTTGCAAGAGTGTCACATATAAGTTCTGCCAAAATCAACCAGGGAATTTATTCTATTTTTTTGTGAAAGACCAGATAATTCTTTTATAAGAAATCATGTTTGGATGGAAATTACAACATTAATGATGGATTTCAAAAATTAAAAATTCGTATCCATGAGGAGCGTACAAGTAAAATTGGACATGAATTAGTTGGTTTGAGAAAATACAAATATGTGACTTATCAAGTAAAATATGGTAAAGAATCTAAAAGGTGTGAGCTTATTACAAAATAGATACCTGCTTTATAATTTATGGCTAGCTTTAGTAATAAAATTATGTATGAGTATGCAAGGCACACACATAGGGATAAATGGTCAGATGAAAATCTCAATCTAAGCAAGGACACATTCCCATTTGATTTGATTATCTTTGTAGTTGACTTTACTAAATATTACACATTCAAACTATAAATAGAAGTTCAATCATAGTATTACAACTCATCACAAGTTGTCATATTCATGCATATAACATTCATGCATGCACATGATAGTACAAATCAAGATAAAAAATACTAAGGGAGTACCATTTCTACATTAGTGATGACCAATCACATTGTACATAGTATGTGCAAGGTTGTTTTCAGAATTTGTATGGACAATTAACTTAGAGGAACATTACTTTCAATCAACATTACATTTTGTTATATAATTACACATCACAATTCAAGAATGCAAAAATGTTTTATTGGTTGAGTAGGATGCACGTTACCACTAGTGTAAATAATATTTGGAGTTTCACTGACGCTAGCCATGGAAAAGGGGAGCATGACAGTGTTGGAGCATGTGTAAAAAGAGTCATTGCAAGGGAGGAGTTGAACTTTGAAGAGGTTATTGATTTGACTGATGCAAAAATTGTGGTTGAATGGTGTAATGAGAACATGTGCCATGGTGATAAAGAAAATAACATTATTCATCGACATTTTAAGTTAATGGAGGAAAAACACTTAGAAAACTATGAGGATTGTATGACTGTAATAGGTTCAAGTTAGATCCACTCATTTCATAGTTCAAATGCAGGTTATTGGACTATTCATATGAGACACTTGGCATGTTTTTGTTCTGCATGCATGGAAATTTCTTATAAAAAGTGTGAGTCACAAGAGTGGATGGATGACTAGAGTTGTAGACCTCTAATTCCAATCAACACATATCAGGTTCCACTAGCATTACAACTTACATATATGACACCGTCACATGACTTTGACCATGTATCTGATCTAGTGTAGCAAGGTAGAAGATTAATCATTATGTACTAAATATTCTCATTATCTATCTTGGTAGTGTCATTAAATTATTTTTTTGGTGATACAAGGCATGTTTTTGTAGTTATTGCAAATAAGGATAATGAAGAAGGAACATATTACCACTTATGTATGTGTGTAGATGGAAATAAAAAATTAACTTCCCTGGTCATAGATGGAGAAAACATTGACTATCCCATTGAGTATATGGTAGTCATGAAAACTTGGCTTTGATGATATCCTATAATTTTTTTAGATGTATGGTTGTTTAAAGACTTTGAAAATCATAAGAATATATTGCACTATTCAAATTTGGTTCTTGCAATAAATATCATATTGTAAAAATATTATAGGAGGCAATTAAATAGTAATCTATGGAAAGTTCATGAGTCAGACCATGAATCTATTCTTGATGATATCGAGATTAGATCAGATCCTAATGGTTCATTGGATTGAAATGCATAGGTATTTTGACTTGTAAAATGTAGATATAATCAGTTTTACCAAATATTTTTGATTTTGTAGGTATTACATACATAAATTTCATTTTTAATTACTTATAAATTTATTTTTAGGTTAGTGGTACCTAATAAGCTTCCACCTTTACGCGGTTTTTCATTATAAGTAAAGAATTTAATATTCTTAAAGCTAAGAGAAGCTTACTAAAATTACTTGGTGTTTCTGCACTCTTGAACAATAGTGAAAATGTGCTTCTAGGTGGAATTGGATGTCATGGTCATTGGAGTATGTGTAATTTGCCTATATATATGTGCTTAGAGTGATGGATTTGCACATGGGGGTCCAGAAGCAGAAATGTCAATTGGAGCTCAAAAAGTTGTCTCTTCACTACCAAAAAATTGTATTTTAGGACCCATTACTGCAACTTGTGCCATAGATTATTATTGAATGTTATACCAACTTGATCTAGGGTGTAATTATGTGAAATTATAGGTATTTAACATGCACAAGAGGGATCTTATGGTTTTTCCATATGATTTACAGTTTTCATTTTACACATGTCTAAAGTTAGGCTAAAAATCTACATTTTTCTTATGTTGGAAGGGTGTTTTTTAACATGAAATAGGTGGTGGGCTTGATGAATAGGCATGATGAAAGGCCAATAACCTAGTTTTGGATGTTATCTTCCCCTCCATATGTGTTGACATCACTAGTTTTCAACTAAGAAGCATCAGAAATGGAGTTCTCTAATTGCAACTTCAACTTTGACAACATTAGTTGTTAGTGATTCCACGCTTCTGAACAATAGTGAAAATGCACTTATGGTTAGATTTTGACATCATGGTTATTTGAAAATGTGTAATTTTATTATATAAGCATGTTTAGAGTGATGGATTTGCACCTAGGGCCAGTTGGAGCTCAAGAAGTTGTCTCTTCACTGCCAAAAAGTTACATTTTAGGAGCCATTGCTGTAACTTGTGCCACAGATTGCTCTTGAATGTTATAAAAAATTGATTAAAGGTGAATTTGGAAGGATTTCACATGCAAAGGAGGAATCTTATGGTTCATTCATATGACTTAAAATTTCTATTTTATGCATGTATGAAGTTAGGCTTAAAATCTGCATTTTTCTTGTGTTGGGAAGGGTGTTCTTGAGCTCAAAATGGGTGGTGGGTTTGTTGAACATGCATGATGGGAAGCAAATAACCTACTATTGGACATTATCCACCCCTTTAGACATGTTGGAAGTGCTAGTTTTCAGCCAAGAAGCACTGAAAATGGAGTTCTCTAATTGTTGCTTCAACGTTGACGACATTAGTTGTCAGTGTTTATGCCCTCTTGAACAATAGTAAAAAATGCATTTTTGGGTGGACTTGGACATCATGGTCATTTGAGAACATGTAATTTGACTATATATATGTGATTAGAGTAATGGATTTTCACCTGGGGGTCTCGAAGAAGTAAAAATTCTAGTTGGAGCTCAAGAAGTTTTCTCTTCACTATCAAAAAGTTGTAAATTTAGACTCATTACTGTAACTTTTACCATGGATTACTATTGAATGTTATAAAAAATTGATCCAGGGTGAAATTAGAAGGATTTCACATGCATATGATAGATCTTACAGTTCATCCATATGACTTACATTTTTAATTTTATGCATATCTGAAGTTAAACTAAAATTATGCATTTTTCTTGTGTTGGGAAGGGCATTCTTGAGCCCAAAATGGGTTGTGCGTTTTTTGATCGATCATGATGAGAGGCCAAGAACCTGGTACTAGAAATTATCCACTTCTTTGGATGTGTTTTTAGTGCAAGTTTTTGGCCAAGAATCACTAGAAATGGAGTTCTCCAACTATAGCTTCAACTTTGACAACATTAGTTGTCAGTGTTTCTATGCTCTTGAATAGTAGTGAAAATGTGCTTACGGGTGGAATTGGATGTCATGGTCATTGGATAACATGTAATTTTACTATATGTGTGTGTGTGTGTGTGTGTGTTTAAAGTGATGGATTTTCTCCTGGGGGTTTTGGAGGTAGAAATGCTGATTGGAGCTCAAGAAGTTGTCTCTTCATTGCCAAAAAGTTATATTTTAAGACCTATTATTACAACTTGTACCACATATTAATATCAAATGTTATACAAAATTGATATAAGTTTAAATTATAGGGATTTCACATGCACAAAAAGGATCTTATGGTTCATCCATATGACTTATAATTTTTATTTTATGCATGTCTGAAGTTAGGCTAAAAATCTACATTTTTCTTATGTTGGGAAGGGTGTTCTTGAGACCAGAATGGATGGTGGGTTTGTCAATCAGGGGTGATGGGAGGACAAGGAATTTTTATTGGATATTTTTTAATCTTTTGAACATGTTGACAGTGCCAATTTTCAATGAAAAATCACCAAAAATGGAGTTCTCCAACTGTAGCTTCAACCTTGACAATTCATCCTGTCAATGTTTCCACGATCCTAAACACTAGTGAAAATGCGATTCTAGGTGGATTTGAGTTCATGGTCATGGAAAAACATGTAATTTTCCTATCTAGACATGATTAAAGTGATGCATTTTCACTTGGAGGTCGTGAAGGCATAAATGCCTCTTGGAACTCAACAAGTTGTCTCTTCATTACTAAAAAGTTACATTTGTGGAGATATCAAACTAATATAATTGTAAAATCATATATGAATTAAAATTGTATGTGAATACATTTTATTTTCTCATTTTTCATGTTGAATAGGTAATGTCTACCCTCTTTGACAAATTCCTCATCATAGTGTTGTAATAATAACAACCTTTTTCTGCTATTTCCTTTTTATGGGAGTGCTTTTCCAAACAAATCATGTTAAGATTCTTTAAGAGATATTTGGTATTGAAACAAGACCAATCTATGTTTATACATCTATAAGAACATGATAATGTTTGAAGCATCAAAGGATCCAAATAAAATAATGAAAACAAGGATAAAATCAAGTTGTAGGTTATTGTATGGAAGTTAGAGAGAGGTTGTAGGGGTCTATACATGTATTTTTAGTATATATGAAAAAAAGTAGACTTTGTATAGTTTTTGATGAATCTTAGACATCCTTGTACATGTAACTTTACATTTTTATTGATCCAAGATCTAGTATGGTGCTTTTGTGAAGATATTCTCAGTTTGCAGATGTAAGAACATAGTTTTGAGTGACACAATCATGATAATAAGGTATTTTCCATGTATTTTTAGACATGTCAAGACTAAAGGTTGATATTCAGAGTGGGAGAAACATGAATAGGTCTCAATACAATTAGAATTAACCTTAGAAATTCTAAAAAACTTAAGTTATTCACAAAACTTTGTAGGTGGGTGTATGAGAGTGTTTATTAATAGATTTAATTGGTTTCATTCCTTGTAGACCTCTATAGTTGGAGTTAATCATGATTGATTGCTAATAGGCCTGCAAGTAAGTCTAAAACATGGTTTTATGTTACAAAAATTGTAATATATCATGAAATAACCCTCAAAATCTCCTAAAAATGGATAGGTAGTGGTTAGAGACTATGTCCTAAATGAATCAATAGGTTTTAGGTCTTGGAAATCTCTAAAGGATGGGATATGGGTGATTGTGTGTCTATGACATAAAATAGACCTTAAAAAAATGGATAAAAGGGTGAATTATCAATTTTCCTTGAGACTTCATATATGAAGGAGTTCTAAGATCCTATTATTTGATATGAGTAATGTGGAATGATTGTATGAAGTCATTGTATGAGGTTCCAGTCTAAGTTCACATCTTCAAAGTGACAACAAAGTTAGTAAACCTAATAGAAAGGCTAAAAGACTATTAAGTGAAGACAATCTATTGGGGGTTTGAAACCTTTCGAGAAGGTAAGGTAGTCTACGTGTGAAATTTTTACTATGTTTTAAAAAATTATTAACATTTGTACCTAATGTTATAGCCAATACATCAATATGCAGGTTATGTGTAAAACCTAAAAGATAGAATTATGAGTTCTTGTTAAAAGAGTGATAGAGCAGGAAGGTTGAAGTTGTATATGGAGCAAGAAAACATTCTAAAGTAGGGATAGAGCCTTAAGAATGCGAGTTGAGGTTGAGATCCATAGAGAGGACTAGGATATATTGAATAACGTTGAAAGCCGTAGGTATAATAGCAAAGACCTAATATAATTGTACTCCAATACTAAAATGACAATGTGAAATGACCAAAATAAGTACTCCAATACTAGAAAGTGGTTGTCAGTTCATAAATTCATAAGTCACTCCAATGAAAAGTTTTGGGCTAAAAAACTAGATACTTACATAGCTTGAATAAATGGGTATAATTACTTTGAAACTAGATAAAGTAATATTATCATGGATTCTAAACATAGTGTTATGTTTGACACCACAAACATCTTGACATCCTCTAACATGAATTCAAAGTATAGATAATTTTCTATTCTCAAATGTGGATCAATGGTCAAACATTACACTTCATTATTGATAATGGAAGTAAAAAAACCTTAATTATCCTAAATTAGTTTTAATAGTTAACTTACCACTGATGCCTCATATAAAACCATAATCCATTATATGGTGCAATGTAGGATCTATATAGTTTTACAATAATAATAAAAACCATAAAGGCATACAAAACAAGAACATAATAGAATGTTATGTGAATGCCATATAGGCATACAATGTCAATATTACATACATTTCCATATAGGCATATAATGTCAATATTACATACATTGCTATATAGGCATACAAAAAATTACATTATATAACAACATAATATCTAATATCAGGTGAAAGTCATATATGCATATAATGCCAAAAATGCTTATATTGACATATAGGCATACAAAAAAGTACATCATCTAATACATCCTAATCATCAAATAGCCTCCCTCTCTTTTCCCTTCATGAAGAATATTCTCCTTGGGATGACCTGCTTGTAGATGGACATCCCTCAAATACCTTGGATTGATTCAAGGTTCGACTGTGGGTCCTACACTCATAGATCACTTATAGTTGAACCTGTTCAAATATAAGTATAATTAAAAAATTAACATACTATACATGAAATTAAGTTAAAAAATTAATTTTAAATTAGAATAAAAATTCATTTAAACATGCATTTACTACAAGCTCGTGGTCATGCTCAATCTACTTTTGATGCTCAACCAGGTCAGTCACAGGTTCAACTGCATGAAAAAGCATGTGAAATGAGGAAAAAACATGAGGAGGTGTTGTATTAATCATTTTAATTGGACTGTTAAATGTCATCTGACAACCCTACATACACAATACATTCACATAAGTTATATTTTCCCAAGTGTGTAGTAAAATTATTAAAACAAATCTATTTTTACATTTTAAAATTACAAGTTAATATGTACCTTTGTGAGTGCATGTGCAAATGATATTGTAGCAGTAATGCCTATGTCTGTCTTAGCTTACAGTGATGGAGGAGTCTCTACTATAGTCATCAACTAAATAAACAATGTCACTTAGTTTTCAAGAAACTATTGAAGATATATAGCAAGTTTTTCTCTTTTATTAAACCAAGAGTGTATTTAATAGTAATGTACTTAAATTTTGAGATCCTTGATAGATAAATTTAACTTAAGTATAAGATAAATATACTTAAAGTATAATATTAACTCAATATTTTACCTTTGTATATGTAAATGGTGTCGTACGAACATAGACAAATGTAGTAGTGTATGGCCCACTAGTTAGATCCTTAAATATAAACATAGTTTGAGTAAGATCAAATAATGTAGCTGTGGATTATGATGATGGAGGCACCATCTCCTCATAGAACATAAAAAATTACATATATATTATTCAATTTATGTGTCAATTAATTTTTAGCTTTAAAAATTCCAAATATTCCTTAAATTTAACATGAAATTTATATAAAAGATACTTGCATGCATGTAGAGGTCAACGTGTGCACACCAAACATGCAAGCCAAAAACTAATCACTCAAGAGTATATCATCAAATCCCTTTAAAGCACCACCATCATCATCCAAAGGTCTAGTGTATATAACACCATAAGATCTATGGGGTGGGGTTAGGTATATACACTAGGTGGAGTATCTCCATCATCGGTCTCTGAAAGCCTACTCGTATGCTGAATGAGTGTGTCAATAAGCACACTAAGAACATACAGAGTGTCGATCTATATAATCTCCTTCACCATAGAGGGAATCTTGGGATAAAGTAGATTTTGGGTAGGGATATTTGTAGGCTGATTAGGTGCATGATGTGCACTTGGTTGATCCTACGTAGAGCCTTTCTCTCAGCCCTGAAACTCACCATAGTCAAAATAGTTTAGAATCTCATTGAGGACAAAATCATAGTAGAGTTTCCTCAAAAAATACAATAGGAAATCATGGTTTTTATGTAATGAATAATCAAACACCATCCACCATCAGTCTTATAAATTGGCTTTAATCAAATTGTGTTGGCATTGATGGACTAAAAAAAGTTTAACAATTAGTGGAAATGGTGCATTGGTGGTTGGGTCAAAGAATAAGGTACAAAATTTTTCTTTTGATATTTATTTATTCTTCTCTTCATGTGCTGACAATTTTTTGGCATAGTAAATAACAAAAAAATACCAAAAGTTAAGGTTACCAAGTTTAGTTTTTTTTATCACTTCCCTCCTCTCTGTAGTGACATCATTGATTTAGTGAGGCTTTGGGATTTCAAACAAAGATATGGCAAGGTTTTGGGCTTTCCATAGGCAAAACGTGATCACGTGAGGGTGGAGAGAAGAAAAACAAAGTGCAAATGAGATGGAATTAAATTTTTTGGGCTTGATTTAATGCTTTTTTTAACCACATTGAATGCGTACACATTCCTAACACTAATAACATGTAAGTGTTATTAGCGTTTTTAATGTGTATGTATTCCTAACACTAATAATGTATACACATTATTATTTTTTATAGTGTGTATGTGTTATGGTTTGAAAAACTTGAGCCTAAATTTAAAATAATGCATACACATTATGGACGTAACATGTATACATTGCAGGAAATATCCACAAAATTATCCCCCAACTCCGTGCACATACCCTAATATAACTCCTGTATGTTATTTGGGATGTTTTAGTTGTGACCCTATTTTTTAGGGATATTTGGATAATGATCTCCCTATTGTATAGGGTTTATTACGATCATATGATGTTTTTTATATAAAATATTATATTATTTATTTATTTAATTGAATAAATTATTGTTTGAGCTTAATATCATGTAGTATTAGAGTTTTAAGGATCTCTTAACTTGAGGTAGAAGAAAGTATTGAGAGAGATATTAATAAAGGAGGAACCTGTGCACCCTCACTCTCCTATTTTTCATTTTAATATAGTAAAATAGGTCATACCAAGCCATACTTGTGAATGTCAAGTTGAGTTTAACAATAAGATTATCTCAAATCTTTATTCATTGAACAATGTTCAATGTATAGGGTAGGATTCTTTGGTAGATTGGCATCATTTTATTTTATCTTATTATTACCTTTTCATATGTTTTAATTGTAAATCAGTCAATAGTGTGACCTTAGCCATTAAAAAACCATTCAACCATTAGCATTGGAGTTTTAATTAAAAAACCTAGTCTACAATGCCAAAATCAACAAATTCATCCATTCAGCTAGCCATAGGAACAAAATCAGTTTTGAATATTCAAAACCATCGGCCATTAGAGCAAAATCAACATGGAAACTTGAGTAAAGGCACCTATACCAGTTTCCAGTATTTCAAAACCACCCTCCAAGGTTTTCCTTTGCTGCAAGTTTTAGTCAAAACCATTTATTTTGAAATCCCATGGTATTTCAAAAGCAATATGGTTTTTATTTATTTTTTCTATTTTTAAACCTTGAAATGTAGTTTTTGTCTTTTATAGTCTTGTAGTGGTGCATATAGGAATCGGTAACTATTTTTTTGCTAAAACTCAGTCATAAGGTATAGAGTTCAATTCTCAAGACTAGTATTTAGACCAATTTTATATTTTTTCAAAAAGAAAAAATAACAAAAAGATAAAATAAGAAAAAGATAAAAAGGGGGATAAATGAAACATATTGTACCTATAAACAAATAAGGAAAATTATTTTGATTCCAAAATAGAAAGGGGGTAAATGTTTTCTCATTGCAATTATTTTTCATCATAATGACACATTGTCATTTATAAGGCATTATAAAATTTCTATTTTTTCAAATAAGAATATTAAAACAAGTAAAAACACAAAACATTTCATTTTTCACAATTCAAAACATTCTTTGTAAGTAATGTCTCTGGATCACATTTATGGGTAATGTCCTCGCACTTTAAGCTACAACAAACATAGATTAATATAGTTAAAACAACAACGTCTGGACATCATCTATATAAATCACTGGGGCCATCCCTCTATTACCCATTTTCCATGATCATTACATGTAAATAATGATAGGTGTAAATTCTAAGTATATAAAGAAGTTACACCCATGTATGTGGAATTCCATCTAAGTGGGTGCTATTGATCAGAAAAATACTTTTCATGTTCTCTTTTGGTACCACATACCACTATGCTCTCACATATATTAATATATCATCAGATATATTGAAAGGATGAGCTTCTTCCATGTACCAATGAGTATATAAGAAGGGAATTTTTATTGAGTGCTATGGTATATCAAACTAAAAATAAATAAAAAAGGAAACATGTTGGAGTTATAAGGCACTAATCCATCACCCTTTGTCATATTATTCACATTGGCTAGAACTAGCCAATTTTTTTTTTGTTAGACTCACAACTTCTATGTGATGACAACTAAGTTACTTGGAAAACCAAAATCAAAACACATTTGGAATTTGAGGACATTTATCCCATTGTTAGTGTTTCATTCACTCGACGTGCCTCTGACACTGATCAACATTGTAAGTTTAATAAAGTAAACTAGAATGCAAAATTGATCATAATGTTTGGGCTATCGAATGAGGTACAACCACATATTTATGAGGTTAAAAGAGCTAAGGAAGCTTGGGATAAGCTCTAAACAATATATGAGGCTAAAAATGAAAGCACAATACTCCATTTTTAGAGTCAACATCATTCTCTCAAATTGAAGTCAAGTGAAAAAGTAGAGGATTTCCTAAGATGTGTTACAACCATAAGGTCCTTATTCTAAGCAATGAGTGAGAAAGTAATAAATATATATCTTGTACCTATTATATTGAGATCATTACCACCATCTTACAAAATCTTCGTGACTACCTTGACTATCATAGAACAAAAACCATCATTTAGAAATCTGGTCAACATGTTGCAATAGGAAGATTTTATGCATGTCGAATAAGAAGACAAAGAACATGCCCTTGCTTCTAATCAACAAAAAGGGAAGAGACCCATGCAATATTATAAACAACCCTAAAATCAAGGCCACCAATAAAATACACAAGGAGATAAACAACAATAAGTTTGCCTCATTTGTGGTAGAAAAGGCCATGAAGTAAAAGATTATTGATATAATTCATTCACACATGGATCATAATGTATCAAGAATCCCACTAAGCAAAAATCATCATCGCATAATAAAGGATAAGGTTAAAAGAATGGAAATTAGAAAAATAAATAACATCAATAAGGTAACATTGTTGAACATGAATAAAAACACTCTGATGAGGATTTATTATATGCTACACAATCTCATGAGGAGTCAACTTCACAAAGTTATATTTGGTATGTCAATTATGGTGCAACTCAAAACATGACTATAAGAAAAGATTAGTTCTATAGACTGAATTAAAAACCTAATACAAATCATGTCTCTTTGGATAATGATTCATCCTGTCGTATCAAGGTATTGGTAACATCTCCTTTCCACTTGGATGACATGACTACAAAATATTTGATGTCCTATATGTCCTAGGACTCACCAAGAATATTCTCAATGTTAGTCAATTATTTGAGTTTAACCTAAAAGTTGATTTTGATTGAAAATGTCATAAGAATATGTGCCTCATCATAGATAAGTCAAAAATCTAAAAAAATATTTCATGAACATTTAGAGTTGGGATAATGTTCCAACTTGACTTTGTCTAGAAGAACAATCAGATATTTGTTGCAAAGGATTCAAACCCAGCTAATTTTTGGCATCACAAATATGGGCATGTGATTTTTGGATACCTAACTACACTAAGACATCGTAATATGGTATGAGGACTTCCTCCATTGAAAAAGAACACATATTTTCCCTAGTTGTCTAGTATTAAAACAACATAGAGCATCATTTGGAAAAAGTACCTATAGAGCTTTAGTTAAATTAGATCTAGTGCATATGGATCTATGTGGAGCCATGCAACCTAATTATAATGGGTTTTGGTGGGTTTCAGTATTTTACACTCTTTTTAGATGAATACTCATGTAAAATGTGGGTATATTATTTAAATACAAATGATCAAGCCTTTAACATCTTCAAATAATTCAAAGTCATTATGGAAATAGAAACTAGTCATAAAATAACAAATCTTCACTCAGATCGAGGGGGGATACACCAGTAAATCTATTTTTGAACTATTTTAAAAAAATGGTATTCACTAAAAAATGAATTCACCTTATAATCTACAATATAATGGTGTTAAAAAAACATGGAATCACACTATCATGGAAATGGTGCATTGCATGATTATGGGCTCTTGTTTGGCATGCACATATTGGGTAAAAGTAGTATGCATAACAATTTATTTGTTAAACATGCCTCCCATGAAAATCTTGATGGTGTGAATCCACAAGAAGCATGGACAATACATAAACATTCAATATCTCATCTTCATGCTTTTGTATGTAATACATACATGCATGTTCATAAAAAGAAGAGAAAGAATTTGGATAAAAAATCCATGACATACATATTCTTAGGGTACAATGAAGAATCATTGGCTTACAGACTTATGGATCCAAAAATAATTCAAATATACATAATCAAGGATGTTGAGTTTAATGAGAAAGGTAAATCCACTTGATTTCCAAAAACTCACCTCATTCAAAAATCAGAACTATAGATAATTCAGAAGGTGATGAAAGCACTGATGGGGATAATGAGGATGATTAGTTATATACTACAATTACACCACCCAAAATAATAGTTGAGCATGTGCCTAAATGGTATAGGAGTATGATACAAGATGATAAGTTGGATAGAGTTCCATACACATCCACAACTGGACCTAGGACTCATGCATGACTCAAGAAGAGGTCAATTTGACCCTAATGAACATTATTATTGAATCAACTGAGCTATCTACAATTTGAACCCCTAGAGTTAAAACCTTGGAAGGATATTGTTCCCTAGGATTTACTTTGGGCTCTTCTTTCACATCTTAGGTGGAAGGCAAAGAAGACCCCCTTCTGAGGGACTCGATCCAGTAGTGAGATACCACTTTAAAAAATACAAAGTATCAATCATTGATGAAACATAACGCATGGCAACTTGTACATATTACACCATGAAATGATATAATCAATTGTAAATGGGTGTTCAAAATAAAATACAAATAAAATGGTAAAATTGACAAGCATAAGGCACAAATCATAGAAAAAGGGTATGCTCAAAAGGAAGTCATTGATTATGAAGATTCTTTTGCTCCCACCACCAAGATCAATACTATCAGCATGATACTTTCTTAGACTACACAATTTGGGTGGAAAGTTCACCAAATGGATGTGAAAAGTTCCTTTATGAAAGGAGATATATAATAATAAGTCTACATGACACAACTAGATGGTTTTGTCACACCTGGTAAAGAAGCAAAAGTATGCAGACTCATCAAATCATTATATGGTATCAAACAAGCTCCCTAAGTTTGGTATATAAAAATTGATGAGCATATCATTCAACATGGATTCAATAGGAGTCCTTATGATCCAAATATATACCTTAAATGACAAGGGGGTGATATTGTGATTTTTATTGTATATATCAATGATTTAGTCAGCACTAGTAGTTTAGTGAAGATGATTGATGCAACAAAGAGAGATATTAACCGATAATTTGACATGATAGATATCGAGATACTACACTATTTTATTAGACTGTAAGTACAAAAAAGGGAACACCAAATATTTGTGTCCCAAATTAAATATTTCAAGAGAACATTCAAGAAATTTTAGATGATGGATAATAAACCTATTTCTACACCTATAGATACAAGGCTTCAATTATCTCGTACAGATCCATCACTGCAAGTGAATACAACTCTATATCTATAGTTTATTGAGAGTCTTATTTACTTGACCTACACTAAGACACACATCAATGATGCTATTAGCTATCTCTCATTATTAATGCATGAGCTGAAGATGACTCATTAGAAAGAGCAAAGTGGATACTGAGATAACTAAAGGGTACAATGGAATTTGGCCTAGAATACAAGAATCATCAAGTTTTCTTAACATGATATTTGGTCTCAGATCATGTAAGAAATATTGATGACAGGAAATACACTTTAGGATTTGTTATTTTTGGTTTTTGGTCATTTATCATAGGGGAGTAAGAAACAAAACTTTGTTTCTTGATCTTCTACTGAAGTAGATTATTTTGTAGTGGGAGGATCTATTTGTAAAGTGATATGGCTAGGCCACATAGTTGAAGGATTGGGAGTACCTCAAAAGTATCATACCATCTTTTATTGTGACATAAAAGGTGTTCTTAAACTTTTTCATAATCCAATGTTTGATGAGTGCACAAAGCACATTGAGGTACAACTACATTTCATGTGAAAACATGTTCAACAACACAACATCCATCTCTAATTTTGCTCAATAGAAGAACAACATGAAAATGTCTTCACCAAGTCACTTGCATGGGACAAATTTGAGGCATTCATATAATCTCTCTCTTTTTCACTTGAGACCATGCTAAAATAAGGGGGGAAAGTTAGGTTTAGCCTAGGGGTGATTAATTCACTATTATCAAATAAATGTGAGTAAAATGTTATTACTCATAGTAGTTAGTTTGGGTAATTAGTTTTTTATAAAAAAATTCCAAATATATTTTAAATATATTTAATTTGGAATGATCTTGATAATATAACTCCCACATATTATTTGGGATGTTTGAGTTGTGACCCCAATTCATAGGGATGTTTGGATAATGCTATCCCTATCATGTAAGGTCTATTATGATCATATGATGTTGTATAAATAATCCATTGTAATGATTATTTATTTAGTTGAATAAATTATTATTTGATCTCAATATGATATGCATCTATAACAAACATGGTTATCATCTAAGAGTCTAGTTTGAATGACTAGATATGACTCCTTCCAAATGGAACATATATGTATAGATGAGAGTTTATCTATCCTTTCACAAAACCTTTGATGTGTCAAGATGATGTTCAAGTAATGGTATGCATGTTTATTTCAAGGACTTTGACTAGAAACACTTTAATAGTTGGGACTCAAAACCACCTATGATGCATGTGGCCCAAAAATACGTTGACAATCTAGTTGTTCATTAGAATAATTATTTTGATAGCGATCATAGACATAAGATATTATGGGAAAGTTATAATTGTTAAGAGTAAAAAAGGCACAAAATGAATTAAAAACATGTAATTTTTACTCCTACATTTATTTAGATCATCCTTTTACTCTCTCTAGTGGATTTGTTGGGATGCATTTATGTTATCTTTATTTTTTGAGTGGTAAAAAACATGCCTTCATTGGTTTGGAAGTATTCCATTTGAACTTATGTGTGGTAAGATAAAATATTTTAAAATAAGTGTATACTACATGCCAATAAAAAATAAAGTGTAAAGGAAAATTTTATAAAAAGACAACATTTATATCAATCAAAAACAACAAATAACGAATAGATAACTACCTGTGATGCCTATGGAGTGGGAAGTTATTGAGACTCCAGGTGCTCATTATAAAGGTTGTTTTGATGTCAAAAAATATCATGAAATATTATGGGAAGGTTAGAGATCTTGGGTGAAAAAAAGGTACAACATTCATTTACAACATGGTGTCATTCCTTCATCTATTTATATCATCCTTTTATTCTTGATAATGGAGCCACTGGGATATATTTATTCTCTATTTATTTTCAAGTGATACAAATGCTTATGATCATTATTATGGTGGCCTTCCATTTAAAGGTGTGTTTGGGAATGTAAAAAAAATGTTAAATAAGATTATATACCTCATGTTAATCACAAGGATGTAATATATAGAGATTTCTAACAAAAAATGTGAAACCTAAAAAAATACTATCAGAGACATGATACATTAGCAAATTTGGTTCGTTTGATCAAATGTAGTTGATGTACCTTAGACAAAATGTTTGGCAATAAAAAACATTTAAGTATTAATTACAATTACTTTACATTATTGTAAACAAATGATAATCAATTATTCTAAATATATGACCATAAATTATATTGTTTGTATCAATGTTATTAGGCCCTTTCTTATCAACAAATATTTAAGAAAATCAATGTTAATTGTGAATGACCTAAAAATATCCCTTCAATATATGTATGTATACACACACACACACACACACACACATATATATGTATGTATACACATATACATATACATACACACACAAAAATACATACATACATATACATATACATATACATATACATACATACATACATACATACATATATATAAATACACACACACACACACACACACACACACACACACACACACACAAAAAAATACATACATATTGTTGGGAATTGCGGTGTCTCAACCTTGACAAGTTAGGACACTATTCATAAGTGATACAGGGGCATCTTGGTTAGTTTTAACTTTGGTTTGCTTTAGGTGTCTAGGTGTCTTATAATCCTTCTAGGGTCTCATTTTGGTGTTCTAGAGGTGTTAGATAGTTTGTAACATTCAAATTAATATTTCCTACCAAAACCATTATTTAAATATTTGAAAGCTTGTGGAAAGTTGTGAGAGGTTTAGGATGTTTCTTATCTAGGAATGTTTGTCTAATTTTAGTGTTGAGTCTATAATAGTTTGCTAGAGGACATACTACATGTGGTTAAGTGCATTAAGTCATAATGCCTTTGTAAGCCCAAATGAGATAATTTCAAGAATGAATTGGAGGCTTGCAAGAAGTAGTTAGGCTAGTTAATTTTGTTTAAAAATCTTGTTATTTTGGATTTTTAGTTAGTTTTTCATTGTATTTGAAGGAAAAGGGATCTAATCCAAAGAGGAAATAAATGATGATTTCCAAAATTTGATGAATAAGCATGTAACCCTATTATTTCCTACATAAAGTGATGGAGAAGGGCTGTATGCTAATTCTTCAATGGAAAAGGTTCAAAGTGAATTTGTTTCTAAGGTTTGATTTGTCATGGTAAATCTATTAAAGTCTTAAGAAGGATCTAAAGCATTGGGTTAACTAACTTATATATGCATGGTGTGAGTTTGATATTACAAACCTTTATTTTCTTGTACCCTGTTGAGGTCATGATAATATACAAAACATTTATAAGAGACATGGTGGAGGGGATAAAATGGTTGAAAAGTTTGTTTACAAATTATTCAAAGTATTTTGGTCATTCTATTCATTTTATAAAGTGTCTCCTTGTATATGATTTTAAAACCCTGTGTTAATATGTGACTACACAAATAGTCAATAATAAAATATAGAGAAGGAATTTGATTGAAGTATCAAATAAGAGTTTGTTGATTCTATAAGGTGTATGGTAGTTATGAAAAAATATATATAGATTTGATAATTTTTTTGAAAAAACCCTATTTTTAAATTTAAGTCCTCAAGATAATAACTAAAAAAGCCTGCAGACTATGTTTGTATGCATATAGAGGTCAAAATCCTACTCAAAGTGTTGAATAGAGAAAGATAGGTGAACATATGATAGTGGATGAATTTTGTTTTATGTTCCACAAATGTGAAATAAGTATCCTAGAATATTATCCTCCTTTGTGAAGTCATCAACTACAACTTTGGTTCTTTGATGATTGTGTCATGTGACTGTGTACATAGACAAGTAACAACATGAGGTAAAGTATTAGAATAGAGGAGTGGAAGAAGAAATATAGGGTTTTAGAAAGGTGTAGGGAGTAAAAATAGACTTTTGGGATCTTTTAAAACTTTTTGAAACCCTAAATGTATTGTGTATGAGCAATTAGTTTATTCTTAGGTGCCCACAGAGACATAGAAACCTAAACTAGGGTTTCAAGATTGAAATCTATATTCCAAAAGATTAAACCAGTGGGTTTGCCTAATTTTTTCTCATTTTCAAATTTAGCACATGGGCAAATATATTTTAGTGTTTTCAAGGAATTTGAGTACAGTTCCATACAAGTAGAGGGCATTGTTTGAGAATAGGGATTGACAAGGCCTAATTAGGTCTAATAATGAGCAAGAAAGGGTGAGTAAAGTGTCTTGCCAGGGGAGTTTTTAGCATGAAATTTCACATAGAGAAGATCAAGGAAAAAGGGTATTAGGATCAGAAATTGGTTTTTCAATAAGCATTTGTACTTTTTTGTACTAAGTGATTTTGCTAAAAAAAGGGCTACTAAGGACTGAGAGTAGTGTAGGCAGAGTTATGTATATGGGTGAGTTGATAATTGAAAATAGTTATACTTTAAGAGAGGAGTCATAAGGGTCATAAAAATATTAGATGAAGGTTTGAGACCATTGATTAAAAATAGCAAGATTGAAACTATGGAGTGTCTATTAAATCATTCAACCATTCTAAGAAGAATTTGTTGAGAACAAGGATAAGTGCATTGTGTGTGCATGTGATCTACATCATTTGGTATCATATCTAGTAAAAGTTCCTATTGGATTGTGAAAAAGATTAAAATTATGTGTTTTGAGGTGAATTATAGGATAAGGAACCAATAACAGTGTTCCATGGAGAGAGTTAATAGAGATCAAGAAGATTTGGTCAATATGATAGACCAAGTGATACAGTTGATTGCCCCATTGGTCATGAGGATGTATACTATTGATGATGCTCTCAAAGAGAGAGTATAGAAAATAGTGATAGAGAAAGAAGAATGAAATGGCTATAAATAAGGTCAAGTAGCACCTTTGTAACCAAGAACAAATGAGAGAAAAAATGGAGAGGTGGTTCAAGAAAGATCATAAATGCAGGTAGCAACAGTTCAAGAAGGCATGGGATTAAAACACCATGCATGGGAGGTCAGATCATTTGCTAGACCAAGAAGAGATGAAGGTACTATGATAAATAGACCAATACAAAGGTTTCAAGGGTAATGTTGGCAATGCCATAGAGAGGGACATAGAGCAACAGAGTGCCCATTGAGTATTATCATAGGTATGCAACAATAAAGTATAAGAGAAGCGAATGAGGAAAGAAGACAAGAAATAAATGAGTCTTTAATCATGAGAATAATATTATTGAAATAGAGGAAACAAGTCAAAGAGCCAACTCAAAGAAGAAGCTTATTCAAAATCATATGAGAAGCAAAAGGTAAGGTTTGTAATTTAGTGAATGAGGGAGGAAGCACCAATAACATTGTGTCTTTAGAGATGGTGCAAAAATTGGAATTGAAAATGATGCCACATCCACAACCATAAAAGGTTTCATGGGTTTAAAAGGGACATCAAATCCTAGTAAGTGATTAAAGTTGGGTTTAATTCCATATAGGAAGATATAAAGATAAAGCATTGTGTGATATCATGCCCATAGATGTTTGTCATTTAATGTTAAGAAGACCATGGCAATTTGATAGGCAAGCTATTCATGATGGTCAAGTTAATATATGCACAATCAAAAAACATGGATAAATACAAATTCTTGTCCCATTGAAGAGTGAAAAAGAAAGAAAATATGAGAGAATAATGATGATGGTAACAAATCAATATTGGAGTAAAGCCATGGAAAGCTTGGGTTTGGTTAAGGCACCAAAGAGAGAAGAAATGGTAAGATGTATTGAGATGGTTAATATGAAGAGTTTTGAGTCCACAAAGATGGACATGAGGGAGGATGAACAAGAATTCAAGATAAAAACATAGGTCATCAAGAGGCAAAAAGTGAGTAATTTTCAAAAGGAAGAAGATATAACACCTATAAGAGTGCTCAAGCAAGAAGACAACTAAAACAAGAAAAACAACCAAACCTCTGAGAGAGATGATGGAAAACTTGAAGCAAAAAATGCAATAAGTGTGGATGAAGATTTTTATGTGAATGACACTAAGCAAAAGAGGATGAATGTTCCAATGCAGGGAGCAGCCAACAGAGCCATAAAGGCTCCAAATTTTATTTCTAATATGTTGTTTTGTGATATAAGTGCAGGTTAGGAGCACACAACCATTAAATAATATTGGGAAGTGAGTAAGAATAGAGGTTTTCAGGTTCAAGGAGCTAAAACTCAGCCCATTCAATAAATACATTTCCAAGAGATAGAAGAACAAGTACAAGAGTGGTTGAAATAATTTGAGAATGTAGAAGAACAAGATGAAGATAAGAAGGTATAGTTGAAGCAATCTCTCAATGCATATGAGAGTCATAATATCATTCAAGTTGTATATTTTTAGTCCAAAAATGTATATATAAACTAATTATAAGCAAATGATGAGCTACAAGATATAGTTGGAGTCAAAGTGGTGGAATCCAAGTTTGAGTTCAAGCACCACAATGCAAGCATGAAGGAAAAATAATCCTTTGTAAAGTTACCAGTAGATGAAGACAAGGAAAAATTAAAAAAAGAGATTAATACATTTAATGATGTGATAGTGAAAGCTACAATACTAGCTAAAGGAATGAAGGACAAAAGACCTTCAAGAGATTGGAAGAAGAGAAAGAAAATCAAGAAGTCACATTGAGCTTGTAGCTCAATTTCTTCTGCCCTTGGTAGTATGATGCAAGGGAATCTCAGTTAGTTTCAATTTTGATTTGATTTAGGTGTCTAGGTGTCTTTTAATCCTTATCGAGTCTCATTTTGGTGTTCTAGAGGTGTTAGATAATTTGTAACATTCAAAATAATATTTCTAGCCAAAACCATTATTTAAATATTTGAAAGCTTGGGGAAAGTTATGAGAGGTTTTGGATGTTTCTTAGCTAAGAATGTTTGTCTACTATTAGTGTTTAGTCTATAATAGGTTGCTAAAGGACATACTACAAGTGGTTAAGGAATTAAGTCATAATGCCTTTGTAAGCCCGAATGAGGTAGTTTCAAGAATGTATTTGAGGCTTGCAAGAAGTAGTTAGGGTAGTTACTTTTGTTTAAAAAGCTTGTTATTTTGAATTTTTAGTTAGTTGTTCATTATAATCAAAGGAAAAGGGATATAGTCCCAAGAAGAAATAAACAATTTTTTTAAAACTTTGATGAATAAGCCTGTAACCCTATTGTTTCCTGCATAAATGATGCAGAGCAATACACTTGTTCTATCAAACTCTGACTTTGTCCTTCATTCAAGCAATTATTTTTGTCATTCCATCATGAAAAAATTGGTTTCAATTATTTTTATCATGATTATATGGGATATAATTAACCCTCTTTGTCCTTTTATCAACTCTTCTAACACTTTTCCATGTCTCACTTTCCCCTTTACTCAACTCTGTCCTCTTTTCCTCTTTTGTTGACAATAGTTCACTAGATCATTCCTTTATATAAGATTCTAAGTTTCCTCTCATTTTTAAGTGGTTGATAATTTTTTTCATAGGTTATTTAGGGTCTCATTGAACTCTCATTAACATATTAACACCTTCCAAATCTCATCTCACATCTTTTTACAACTTTGTTTGCTTTTCTCTTAGTCCCACCAGCCCTATTTTTGGACTTTATTTGACTTATACGATCTGTACAGATGCCAAATGGAAAAACGTTAACTATTTCAAATACCCTATATTTCACTCTTTTTATCCACAAAGTTACAGGTCCTATATCACTCTTTAAGTCACTTTTGTAAGTCCAAATTGCTCTTTCTTTACCCCTAATTAGGTCTCTTTTGTCATTTAAAACCCTGTTACACTTTCAGTCAAATTTATACAGATTGACTCATATGGAATAGGAAAAATACCTCAAAAACATCCTTAATCATGTATAACCCTAACTACCCACCAAGTTCCACTCAATTTTGATGATGGAATCTCTTTATTCTTTCAAACCCTAGGTTTAGGGCTTGTGTGACCCTGTCTCAGTCGAAACTATACAAAATTCTACTGTGGATGGCATGATGGTTTTTAAAGATAAAAAATGGGTTTTATAGGTCTATTTTACCATTTTTAAAGTTTTAAAATTATTGTGTTTATCATTCCAATCCACTGTGTCACATTTCCAAATCAAAATATGCTTGACTATGAAGCAAAATACCCTTCTACAGGTCTGTGCCAAGGTTAACACACTCCTAATATCTTATTTACTCACCTAAAGGTTCAAGTAAAATTAAATGGATTTAAATTTACTTACAAAAATAGTTTAGAGATCATTCAACTTGAATCTTTGAGCATATCCTTTCAATAATCTGAAGCTCAGTCCACCATGATAATGGATTCTATAAGAAATAAGATTAATCCTTGAATTGTTTATATACAGAAAGATTTATTGATTGTTCACAAGTATTAAAACCTAAAATATCATTCATTAAAACTTTGTAATCATGTACTATAACTTATCAATTTATATGCATCATTGTCTTGTTAAGCACAGTCTATAAATAGGGAAATTTACCCAAACAAGAGTCTGTTTATGGTTTTATATAAACACCATATATCTTTCATGACTATTGATTGAAAATTTTCACCAAAAATAGAAACTAAAATCTATCCAATAACTTCCAAACATGATAAGAGGCAATTTCACAGTCACTCTTTTTCAATAAAGCAAATTCAACTTATAACAAATAGCTTATACAGGATCAGGGGTCTATACTTTACATTCTTTAACTAGAGATCCTTTTTATTTATATCTTAGAGAAAATATTCATCAAAAAATGTCCATTATTTCTCAAACATGCTTGATAAAATTTTCAATCTTAATCTTTCATTATCAAATCACATGCATTCATCAATAACAATAAATGACCTCAAACAAGGTCTAAATCTATTTTTCATTCAAAACATTCTTTCGTTTATAGGTTTTACTTCTAATCTCAATATTATATCATAATATAATGGGATGAGAGGTTACCACCTCTAAAACCTTAATCTCACACACTATATAACTCCTATTTATATCAAAAACTCCTAAAACAAGATTCCTAACTATTTCTTGAACAAGATTTCCTATCAACCTCCTAAACCTATGTAGGGTGGTGGATTGCCACCTCATTACTTTCTTGACAAATACATTCATCACCAATCTTAGGACCTTTTAAGAGACCAACAAGGTCAATTAATTTTTTTTTCATCCATTATATATCTTCATTTCTCACCTAGACCACAAATACATCATGAAAATTTTCAAATTCCCTTTTGGTGGGAAAACCTATTTGAACTCAAATTCAAATTTGAACATACTTAAGATAAATTATAGAACTTGTGTGAGCATTATAATATGCCCTTGCATCATACTCCTAAGGGGATAAAAATATTTCCACCCATGTTCTTCTTATTCCTTAAAACACTCATATAGGTGTGTGCGCTCTTGATTACCACACTTGTACTTTTTCTTGCCTCTTTCCATCTTCCTCCATGATATACCTAAAAAATTCAACAACTAATTAAAGAAAACATATTATTTATTATCCCTTTGAGACATTATCCATCTTCCCTCTTTGCTTTCTTGTTGCTCTTGCTCCCAAGCACCTTCAGATGCTTTGTATGCTTCACTCACCTTCTTTGCATCAACTATCAATGCATCTTAATTCTCTCCTTGATGAATTTTCCTTCATCTTCCACCTATACTTCAAATTCAATAGATGAAAATTAATCTTGGGGAGTACCTTCATATTCTTGACTCCTCCTTGCCTTCATTAATGCTCTTATCTTAGACACTACTGTTGCATTTCATAAGTCTATGCTTTCCTTGGTAACCTCCTTAACCATTTATCTATACATTTGATGAGGATCAAATCCATACTCTTGCTTCAAAGACTCATACAAGCTAGAATATACTTCATACCTTCCCTTATGTTGCTGTGTCATTGATCCTTTGGCTTCACTTACATCCTTTTGAGTGAGGATCTCTTCCTTCTTCATGCTATCTTACTTCCACCATGGCTGATTGACTTATTCTTGTTCCATCATCATGACTCTATCTAGAATCTTTTCTTCATCTTGACTTATTTTGATCACCACTTGGTCATATGCCTCTTCCTTTTGTCTCTTGAGACTATGAATGGGCTCAACTATCTCTTTCTTCTCTTCAACTTTCAAACTTGTATTCATACATACCAATACATCATTCGATTTAAAAACATGAGGCTTGATTGCCTCCTTGTCCTTCATCTTTTGTCTTCTTCTCTTTTTCACTAATTGCTTGATTGGCCACTTGAGTGGCTTCCTTCTCATGACTCATCCAAGATGTGGGTTCAAAAACTCTTTCATCTATTTAATCTTGATCAGCATCTCATCCATTTGCTGCTTCATCTCTACCATCTCTCTATCCATCTCAATCTTTTTCTTGGTGTCTTCATGTACCATCTTTTCCTGGTGGCTTTCATGCTTAACCCTATCTCTCTCTTTCCTTTTTCCTCTTCTTTTATCTTCACCTTGAGTACCTCACTTGGGCACATTCTTATCCTTGTTTTGGTCTCACTTGGACCATCCCCTTTGGTTCACACTTGGAACCTTATATTTCAGACCACACTTGGGCCTTTCAACCTCTTGTCATGCATGCTAGGACTGTTATCTCCTTCTTGAGCTCTATGTATGATTTTTTTTTCTCTTGATTCAAGGTTGCCACCACAATACTTACTATTTTATAGTAGTCATATACCCAAATCAATAAATCAATCACAAAATAGACCATACCTTTCTCAAACTACCTTCTTACTATGTCCTCCAATAAGACTCCTTGTTTTCTTACCTGCAACTTCATGAAACCTACACAATAACATTGTATTTACCATCCCCAGAGCATCTAGATGGCTCTGATACCAAATGATGTAGAGCAAAATTTCACATCTTTACCTTCTATAGGAAATAGGATTAATCCTTGAATTATCTATATACAAAAATATTTCTTGATGTTCACGAGTCTTCCAACCTTAAATTTTGGAATCATGTAAAAAAACTTATCAATTTCTATGCATCACTGTCTTGTTAAGCATAGTCTATAAAAGAAAAATTTACCCAAACAAGAGTCTATTTATGGTTGTATATAAACACTAGATATCTTTCATGATTATTGCTTGAAAATTGTCACCACAAATAGATACTCAAATCTATCCAATACCTTCTAAACATGCTAGGAGGTAATTTCACAATCACTCTTTATCAATAAAGAAAAATCAACCTATAAAAACCAACTTATATAGGATCAGGGGTCTGTACTTTTCATTCTTTAACTAGATCTCCTTTTTATTTATATCTTGGAGAAAATCTTCATCAAAAAAATGTCCATTAGCTTTTAAACATGCTTGAGAATAATTTCAATCTCAATATTTCATTAGCAATCACATGCATTCATCAATAACAATAAATGACCTCAAATAGGGTCTGAATCAATTCTTCATTCAACACATTATTTTCTTTAAAAGGTTTTAATTCTAATCTCAATACTCTATCATCCTCGAATGGGATGAGAGGTTACCACCTCTAAAATCTTACTCTCACACACTATATAATTCCTATTTATATCAAAAAACTCCTAAAACAAGATTCTTAACTATTTCTTGAACAAAATTTCCTATCAACCTCCTAAAGCTACATAGGGTGGTGGACTTCCACCTCACTCCTTTCTTGAAAAATACATTCATAACCAATATTAGGACCTTTCAAGAGACCAACAAGGTCCATTGCAACTTTTGTCATCCATTATATATCTTCATTTCTCACCTAGACCACAAATACATCATTAAATTTTTGAAATTCCCTTTTGGTAGGAAAACCTATTTGAACTCAAATTCAAATTTGAACATACTTAAGAGACATTCTAGACCTTGTGTGAGAATTCCAAGATGCCCCTGCATCAATAAAGTGATGGAGAATGATTATGTGTTAATTATTCAATGGAAAAGGTTTAAAGTGATTTTTTTTTAGGTTTGACTTATCATGGTAAGTCTGTTAAAATATTAAGAAGGATCTAGAGCATTGGGTTAACTAACTCCTATATGCATGGTATAAGTTTGATATTACATACCTCTATTTTCCTGTACCCTGTTGAGGTCATGATAATATTAAAAACATTGCTAAGAGACATGGTGGATGGGATAAACTAGTTGTAAAGTTTTTTTACAAAGTCTTCAAAGTATTTTGGTCATTTTATTCATTTGATAAACTATCTCCTTGTATATGATTTGAAAACCTATGTCAATATATGACTGCACAAATAGTCAAGAATAAAGTATAAAAAAGGCTTTTGATTGAAGCATCAAATAAGAGTTTTTTTATTTTATAAGGTTTATGGGATTTGTGACAAGATATATATGTAGATTTTATACAATGTTTGAAAAAACCCTATTTTGAAATTTAAGTCCTCAAGATAATAACTAAAAAATCCTGCAGACTATATCTAAATGCATAGAGAGGTCAAAATCCTACTCAAAGTTTTAAATAGAGAAAGATAGGTGAACATATGATAGTGTATAAATTATCTTTCAAGTTACAAAAACATGAAACAAGTCTCCTAGAATATTATCCTCCTTTGTGAAGTCATCAACTATAACTTTTGTTCTTTGATGACCGTGTCATGTGACTATGTACGCAGGCAAGTAACAACATGAGGTAAAGTATTGGAACACAGGAGTGGAATAAGTAATATAGGGTTTTATAAAGTTTTAGGGAGGAAAAAAAAACCTATATGATCTTTTAAAACTTTTTGAAACCCTAAATGGATTGTGTATGAGCAATTAGTTTACTCTTGGGTGCCCATAGAGACAGAGAAACCTAAACTAGGGTTTCAAGATTGAAATCCATATTCTAGTAGATTAAACTAGTGGATTTTGCCTATTTTTTTTCATTTTCAAGGTTACCACATGATAAAATATAATTAAATGGTTTAAAGGTGTTTGAGTACAGTTTTGTACAGGTAGAGGGCATTGTTTGAGAATAGGGATTGACAAGGCCTAATTAGGCCTAACAATGAGCAAGAAAGGGTGAGTAAAGTGGCTTACCAGGGGATTTTGAGTGTGAAATTTCACATAGAGGAGATGAAGGAAAAAGGGTACTAGGATCATCAATTGGTTTTTCAATAAGCATACATACTTTTCCATACTAAGTAATTTTGCTCAAAAAAAGGCTACTAAGGATTGAAAGTAGTGCAGGTAGAGTTATGTATATGGGTGAGTTGACAATTTAAAAGACATAATTTTAGAGAAGAGTTATAAGGGTCATAATAAGCTTAGATGAAGGTCTGAAACCATTGATTAAAAATATCTACATTGAAACTATTGAGTGTTTATTAAATCATTTAATCATTATAAGAAGAACTTGTTGAGAACAAGGATAAGTGCATTGTGTGTGCATGTGCTTTACATCATTTGGTATTAGAGATAGAAAAAGTTACTAGTGTATTATGAAAAGGATTAAAATCATGTTTTTAAAGGTGAATTATAGGACAGGGAACCAAGAACAGTGTTCCATGGAGAGAGTTAGCAGAGATCAAGAAGATTTGGTCAAGAATATGATAGACCAAGTGACACAGTTGATTTCCCCATTGGTCATGAGGATGTATGATATTGAGGATGATCTCAAAGAGAGAGTATATAGAGTAGTGATAGAGAAAGAATAAGGAAATACTAGTCAATAAGGTCAAGTAGCACCTTTTTAGCCTAGAATAAATGAGAGAGAAAATGGAGAGGAAGTTCAAGAAAGACCACAAATGAAGGTAGAAATAGTTCAAGAAGGCATGGAGTAAAACACCATGCATGGGAGGTCAGATTATTTACTAGACCAAGAAGAGATTAAGGTCCTATGAGAAGTGGATCAAGACAAAGGTTACAAGGACAATGTTGGCATTGACATAGAGAGGGACATAGAGCAATAGAGTTTCTATTGAATATTAGCATAGGATGCAAAAATAGAGTATAAGAGAAGTGAATAAGGAAAGAAGACAAGAAATAAATTATTCTTTACTCATGAGAAGAATAATATTACAGTAGAGGAAGTAAATCAAAGAGCTATCTCAAATAATAAGCTAATTCAAAGGCAGATGCAAAGCAAAAGGTAACGCTTGTAATTTAGTGATTGATGGAGGAATCACCAATAACATTGTGTATTTAGAGATGGTGCATAAATTGGACTTGAGGAAGATGCCACATCCACAACCATACAATGTTACATGGGTTCAAAAGAGACATCAAATGTTAGTAAGTGAGCAAGAGCAAAGTTGGGTTGAATTCCATATAGGAGGATATAAAGATAAAATTTTGTGTGATATTATGCTCATAGATGTTTATCATTTACTATTAGGAAAACCATGACAATTTGATGGGTAATATATTCATGATGGTCATGTTAATACATACACCATCAAGTAACATGGAGAGATACATATTCTTGTCCCATTGAAGGGTGAATAAGAAAGAAAAGATGAGAGAATAATGATGATGGCAACAGATCAATATTGGAATAAATCCATGGAAAGCTTAGGTTTGGTCAAGAAACCAAAGAGAGAAGAAATGATAAGATGTCTTGAGATAATTAGTATGAAGATTTGTGAGTTCACAAATATGGACATGAGAGAGGATGAACAAGAATGCAAGTTGACAACAGAGGTCATCAAGAGGCAAAAAGTGAGTAGTTTTCTAAAGGAAGAAGATATAACACCTATGAGAGTGCTCAAGTAAGAAGATAAACAAAACAAGAAAGACAACCAAGCCTATAAGAGAGATGAATGTAGACTAGAAGTAAAAAATTCAAAAAGTATGGATGACGATTGTCATGTGAATGACACTAAGCAAAAGAGGATGAAATTTACAATGCAGGGAGCAACCAACAGAGCCATAAAGGCTCCAAATTTTATTTCTAATATTTTGTTTTATGATATAAGTGTAGGTAAGGAGAACACAACCATTAAACAAGATTGGGAAGTGAATAAGAAGAGAGATGTTTAGGTTCAAGGAGCTGAAACTCAACCCATTCAATAAATACATTGCCAAGAGATAGAAGAATATGTACAAGAGTGGTTGCAACAATATGAAAATGTAGAATAACAAGATGAAGACAAGAAGGTATAACTAAAGCAAACTCTCAATGCATATGAGATTCATACTAGCATTCAAGTTATAGATTTACAGTCGAAAAATTTATATTTCAGCCAATGAAAAGCAAAGGATGATCTACAAGAGATAGTTGGAGTCAAAGTGGTGGAAGCCAAGTCTAAGTTCAAACACCACAATGCAAGCATGAAGGAAAAACAATCCTTTCTAAATTTAGTAGTAGATAAAGACAAGGAAAAAGTATAATAAGAGATCAATCCATTTAAGGATGTGATAGTGGAAACTACATGACTACCTAAAGGAATGAAGGGCAAGATACCTTTAAGAGATTAGAAGAAGAGAAAGAAAATCAAACAAGTCACATTGAGTTTAGAGCTCAATTTATTCTGCCCTTGGTACTATGATGTAGGGGAATCTTAGTTAATTTTAATTTTGGTTTGTTTTAGGAGTCTAGGTGTCTTATAATCCTTCTATGGTCTCATTTTTGTGTTCTAGAGGTTTTAGATAGTTTGTAACATTCAAATTAATATTTCCTAATAAACCATTATTTAAATATTTGAAAGCTTGGGGAAAGTTGTGAGAGGTGTTGGATGTTTCTTAGCTAGGAATGTTTATCTAATTTTAGTGTTGAGTTTATAAGAGGTTGCTAGAGGACATACTACAGGTGGTTAAGTGCATTAAGTCATAATGCCTTGTAAGCCTGAATGAGGCAGTTTCAATAATGTATTGGAGGCTTGTAAGGAGTAGTTAGGGTAGTTAATTTTGTTTAAAAATCTTGCTATTTTGGATTTTTAGTTAGTTTTTCATTGTATTCAAAGGAAAAGGGATCTAATCCCAAGAGGAAATAAATGAAGATTTTTAAACTTTGATGAAGAAGCCTGTAACCCTATTATTTCCTGTATAAAGTGATGAAGAAGGACTGTATGTTAATTCTTCAATGGAAAGGGTTCAAAATGCATTTTTTTTTTTGGTTTGATTTGTCATGGTAAGTATATTAAAGTATCAATAAGGATCTAAGTCATTGGGTTAACTAACTTCTATACGCATGGTGTAAGTTTGATATTACAGACCTTTATTTTCCTGTACCTTATTGATGTCATGATAATATTAAAAACATTGCTAAGAGACATGGTAGAGGGGATAAACTGGTTGGAACATTTTTTTTCAAAGTCTTCAAATTATTTTGGTCATTCTGTTCATTTGATAAAGTGTCTCCTTGTATATGATTTGAAAACCCTGTGTCAATCTGTGACTGCACAAATAGTCAAGAAAACCCTGTGTCAATCTGTGACTGAAGCGTCAAATAAGAGTTTGTTGATTCTATAAGATGCATGGGATTTGTGACAAGATATATATATATATATGTATATATACATATATATATATATATACATATATATATATATATACATATATATATATATACATACATATATATACATATATATATATACATATATATATATACATATATACATATATATATATATATATATATATATATATCTTGTCACAATGTTTGAAAAACCGCTATTTTGAAATTTAAGTCATCAAGATAATAACTGAAAAATCTTGCAGACTATGTTTGTATGCATAAAGAGGTCAAAATCCTAATCAAAGTGTTGAATAGAGAAATATAGGTGAACATTTGATAGTGGATTAAGGTTCTTTCATGTTCCATAAACATGAAATAGGTCTCCTATAAGATTTTCCTCCTTTGTGAAGTCATCAACTACAACTTTTTTTCTTTGATGACTGTGTACATAGACAAGTAACAACATGAGGTAAAGTATTGAAATAGAGGAGTGGAAGAAGTAATATAGGGTTTTATAAAGGTGTAGGGAGGAAAAATAGACCCCTGGGATCTTTTAAAACTTTTTGAAACCCTGAATGGACTGTGTATGAGCAATTAGTTTACTCTTAGGTGCTCAAAGAGATAAAGAAACCTAAACTAGGGTTTCATGATTGAAATTCATATTCCAGGAGATTAAACTAGTGGATTTTCCTAAAAAAAATTCATTTTCAAGGTTACCATGTGGGAAAAGAGATTTCATTGGTTTTGAGGCATTTGAGTATAGTTTTGTATAGGTACATGGCATTGTTTGAGACCAAGGATTGACAAAGCCTAATTAGGCCTAATAGTGAGTAGGAAAGGGTGAGTAAAGTGGCTTACCAGGGGAGTTTGAGTGTGAAATTTCACGTAGACGAGCTCAAGGAAAAAGGGTACTAGGATCAACAATTGGTTTTTCAATAAACATCTGTACTTTTCCATACTAAATAATTTTGCTCAAAAAAGGGATACTAAAGACTGAGAGTAGTGTAGGCAAAGTTGTGTATATGGGTGAGTTGACACTTGAAAATACTTGTACTTTGAGAAAGGATTCATAAGGTTTATAACAAGCTTAGATGAAGGTCTGAGACCATTGATTAAAAATAGTGAGATTGAAACTACTGAGTGTCTATTGAATCATTTAACCACTCTAAGAAGAATTTGTTGAGAACAAGGATAAGTACATTGTGTGTATGTGCTCTACATCAACAAAACACTATTCATGAGACATTATTCATGTGATACTATTTACATTCATTATTCATAATCATTATTCATGTGATGTGGTAGGTGATGTAGGTGGTGATGGAGGTGTTGATGTGGCTTGCGATGAGTTGCCATGGCACATGGAGGAATCTACATGATGTAAGTGCATGTGAGTGGAAGTGGGGCATACCACTCCACTAAGGAGATAAGTTGTTATCTTTTATGATGCACATGATTTTGATTTAGGTGAAAAATGATATAATAAAGGATATAGGGTGACTTTCTAAGTGGCCTCATGATCTTGAGTGGAAGAAGAATTCTAAAGTTGATGAAGAATCTCTTGAAAGCATGTGGAGCCATATGAGATAGTGGGGAACAAGTTACTATTCCGAATTGGAGGCACATGTGAAGTGGGGCACAATTTTTGAGGATTGTGAGAGTGTAAGATGATGTGTCATAGGTGAAGGATCCATTTTTGAATAAATAAAAAGACTACAAGCATGATACTATTGATAAATAGTGGCTCCACTAAAGGGTGGTAAATTTCCTTCATTGCCCATTAAGTTTATTCATCATATAATATTATTTGTAATCATATAAATAAGATGTATTCTCTTTTGTAATTAAAATATGGAAGTACTACATGAAGTAGCTATGCTTTATAAGCTTGTAAGTTAGAGAGTTGTGCAAAGGCAATGAAGCTCTATGTAACTAGTTCTTCTTCTAGGTGTAGTATACTGGTGATGCTCCTAGAAGGTTGCTCTACAAGTGTATGGTGTATTCATGTTGATTTGATTAATACATTGGGTTACTTTGGAGTGTGGGGTTTTTTATCGAAAGGATTTTACCCACATAAATCACTTGTTATGGTATGCTATTACTTTTAGTTTTATGTGTTTTCTTATCATTATATTACAAGTTCAAATTATTTGAATATTCTCCTCTCTTGGTTAGTGTAAGGAATTGTTTATGCGATCTTGTATTTCTTTCAAGTGGTATCAAAGCTTGACTAGTTTTGGTTCTAGTTGTGGATTTGTTGGATTTTTTTAAATAATCTATTTTTGAGTGGAAGTTTGTGAAAGAGATATTTGGAGTTATTTTTTATATTAATTTTAAGATGGCAAGCACATTAGGGAGAATGGAGGTTGAAAAGTTTTTAGGTAGTAATTTTGAGATGTGGAAGCTAAAGATGGAAGATTTGTTGATTGATCATGATCTATGGGATGCCATTGATGAGAATGTATAGATACTTGTAGATTCAATTGAAGCATCTAAGTATTATGTGATGGACCAAAAATCTAAAGGTCTCATCAGATCGTGCTTGATAGATTTAGTACTGATTAATGTTCATGAAGAGACTACAACAAAGAAGTTGTGAAAGAAACTAGGTGAGATTTCCCAAGAAAAGTATCTTATTAATAAGTTTTCATTGAGAAAGCAAATGTATTATTTAAGAATGGAAGAAGGTAGATAAATTTTAGACCACCTTGAAGAATTTAATATGTTGGTGGCTCAATTAGTATCAATTGGTGTTAAACTAGATGAGGAAGAGATATGCCAAATTTTGCTTTGTTCTTTGCTTGACTCATAATATTAACTTTTTATGGCTAGAGGAAGTAATTTTATAAACTTAAAAGTTGAGGATGTTATATGTTATTTAATTTTTGAATAAATGAGAAGGAAAGCTTCCATCAGTGCCAAAGAGGCCCTGCATGTTCAAAGAAGATTTAATGAAAGAGGCAAGAAGAACAAAAAACATAAAAAGTCTAAATACAAGTCCAAGGGGAAATCCAAATCTCCTAAAAATCCCAAGTTGGGATTCTCAAAGTATGGAAAACATGGTCACCACCAATCAAAGTGTAAAGAGGAAAGGAAGAAAAATAAGAGATATGATTTTGATTTTGAATCTGAGAAGGAAGGTAGTGATGCTTTCATTGCAACCTTAGAAACCCATGTAGGTAATGATGCATGGTTAATTTATTTAGGTACATCTTATCATATGACCTATAATATAATTTTTTTCTAAGTATGAAGAGTTTGATGGAGGTAAGATGTACTTGGGTGATGACTATTTTCTAACCATTGTTGGCCATGGTAGATTTAAAATCAGATTTCCAGATGGAAAGATTAAACACTTTGATGGTGTGTTGCATATCCTTGGGATATCTCATAATTTATTATCTATGAGAAAACTAATAGATTCAGGTGTGTAGGTTGCATTTTATGAAGCAGGTTGTAATATGGTTAGAGGTGCTATGGTGATAGCTAAATGTGTCAGGATTGGCACTTTGTACAAGCTTGATGCATGCAAAGTTGAGTGCAATAGTAATTTTGTGAAGACTACATCTAAGACTAATCAATTAGATAAAGAGGTAATCACTATGTCTATGAATGGTTATGGTTTCTAGGTACCTAAGGGTGTTCATTCTATGGAGTTAAAATTACCTATAGATAAGACTATGTTATGGCACCAAAGACTTGGCCACATTGGGGAAAAAGGTCTTAGGGCCTTAAAGAATTAAAACCTTGTTGAAGGTTTGAATGATTATAATATTGAATTTGATTTCTATGATCATTGTGTTTATGGTAACAAAACCACATTCAATTTTACTCTAGTTCTCATAAATCTGGTGGTGTATTAGGTCGAATTCATTTTGATGTTTTTGATCATGTTAATGTTCATTCAATTTCAAAATGCACATATTATGTTTCATTTATTGATGATTATAGTAGAAAGACATGGGTTTATTTTATTAAGAGTAAATCTAAAGTTTTTAGTAAATTTAAAGAGTTTAAAGCAATGGTTGAATTATAGACTGGAGAGAAAATTAAGTGTTTAATAACTAACAATGGTGATGAGTTTTGATCTAATGATTTTGGTAGATCCTATAAATATTGTGGTATACAAATACATAAGACAACTCCATATTCACCTCAGCAAAATGGAGTTGCAAAAATAATGAATAGGACTTTGATGGAGAAGGCTAGGAGTATGCTTAGTGGTGCTAGACTAGAACAAAAGTTTTGGGCCAAATCTATAGCCACTACTTGCTACTTGATTAACAAGTCTCCTACATCAAATATTGTTTATAAAATGCCTATGGAGATATGGTCTGGTCATAATCCTTCATTGAGACATCTTAGAGTTTTTGGTTGTGAGGCATATGCACATGTGTGAAATGAGAATCATACAAAGTTGAAGAATAAGGTTATGAAATGTATCTTCATCAGTTATAGTTATGGTGTGAAAGGATACAAGCTTTGGTATCTGATAATGTAAAATGTAATATATTATATAAGTGTTGCTTTTATTGAGACTAAGTCTTCTTATGTTACACTGAAACCATTGAAAAGAAAAAATAAATATGTGATTCAACTTCCTCCTCTGCCTGAGAAAGTTGAGTTGAGGCCACGAGAGAGACAAGAAGTTGAGGAGAGATCATTGAGATCTATATATTTTAAAGAGGAGGTAGATGAAGAATAACCTCCACCTCAACTTGTTCAAAGGTCTACAAGGTGTAGTCAACCACCAGAAAGGTATTCTCCATATGATTGGAGATGTATATTTTCTTTGAGTACTAACATTAATGAATCGAGATTTGTAGAATAAGATTTGGGTATGAATGATGTAGAGTCATGGAAGGTTGATATGGAATAATAAATGATAGCTTTTAAAAATAATGATACATGGGACTTTGTACCATTACCTGAAGGATGAAAGCTTGTTGGTTGTAAATGGGTGTTCAAGAAAAATATTGGTTCAGATGGTAGTGTTGAAAAGTTCAAAGCTCAGTTGGTTACAAAAGGATACTCTCAGGTTGAGGGTGTTGATTATGGTGAGATATTTTATCTCATTATAGAAATGACATCCATTATATTCTTGATTCATATTGCAGTAGTTCATGATTTAGATATTGAGAAAATGGATGCAAAGACTACCTTCTTTTATGGTGATTTGGAGGAAGATATTTATATGACACAACCATAACACTACATGGGGAAAGACAAAATAAATTTGGTTTACAAGTTAAAGAAATCCTTGTATGGTCTCAAGCAGAGTCTTAGGATGTGGTACTATAAATTTGATACATATGTATTGAGTTTGGGGTTTGAGTAGTCTAAATCTGATCATTGTGTTTATTATAAAATTGATGGTGATTATTTCCTAGTTTTTGCCTTATACATTAATGATATGTTGTTCGTTGGCAATGGGAAAGTTTTGATTTTGGATCTTAAATCATAACTCTTGAAAAAATTTGAGATGAAAGATCTTCGTACTACAAGACACATTCTTGGGATGGGGATTAAGAGAGATAGATAGAACAAAAAGTTATGGCTTGGCTAGAGTAAGTATGTGAATTTTATTCTACAAAGATTTAACATGCATGATTGTAGACCATTGTGTGTTCCTTTTTCCATTATAACAAAGTTATCTATTGCACAATATCCTACATCCCCATTAGAGATGGAATACATGAGTAGAGTGCCTTACCAGAGTACAACTAAAAGTTTGATGTATGTTATGGTCTGCACTAGACTAGATATTGCCCAAGTAGTGGGATTTTTTTCTTGTTATACGTCTAATCTTGGTAGAGTTCATTAGGATTTAGTTAAAAGGGTCTTTAGATGTTTTTGACATACCTCAAAGTATTCTTTATGTTATCATGGTAACTGTAGCTCTAATAATCCAAATGGACCCACTAGGGTTTGGTAGGGTGTACACAAGGTACTTAAGCAAACACCTAGAAGGCTAATAGGCTCAGGGATGATATGGGCTACTCATGACCTATAGAGGTTATCTAGTTTATTAGCTTACACCAAACTATAGGTAGAATCGTGAACTAGGTTAGGGATAGCATGATCAAGTGCACAAAGGATGCAAGTATCTATAATGGATATAACCACATTAAAGCAAGCAATAAGGGAGTGACATTTAATTCATAAAGAATGAGAAAGCAAACTATTTGCACAATATAACACTAGCAAGCATGAAATGCATTTCAAAAGTGTGAAATCCTATTAATTGAAATATAATTTTAGATGGGAAATGACATTTTCAATAGAGAGAGAGATAGGGAGAGCATATAGTTTCAAAAACCTAAGATAATGCCTTTATCCAAATGAAACTATCTCTAGAATGTGAATGAGTGAGGGAATGCCATTTGAGCCAAACTAATTAAGCTAAATGAACACAAGAGCATATGCCAAGCAAGGTAATGATTCAAAATCAATAAATATTACATAATGAAAGACATTTTTAGAGGGGAAATATGTTTTTAGGGTTGAGAGAATACATATAATTCAGAATCTACTCTAAGCATATACGCAACAAGCTAAACTAGTACACAAATATCAAACCCTAGCATATACACTATAATACAACAATGGAATTTGAATTTTCATAACAAAGTACCCTCAAACCAAGATCAAAATAAATGTGTATATTTTCTACCAACCAAGAATCCAAGCTAGGAAGCAATGAAGGAGGAAGACCAAGTTGTATGTGAGCTGAGTCCAAACCAAGACCCAATAAAAATGGAGAAGGTGAAGAAGAAGATACAAACTATGAGAGATCTAATGTGGAAAGCACAAGAACAAGTACAATGCATCTTAAGGAATCTAGGGGAAAACAACAAGCCTCAGGAACACTATGGAAATCAAGGTGAACCACCAAATGAAGTTTTAGAGTAGTAGGGCATCCTTATCACAATGAAATCCCAAGCATGCCAAGAATGGACCAAGTGAGATCCAAGAAGGACCAAGATCTTAGAGATTGATGATCAAGAGGAGAGATCAAATCAAATTTTAGGAGACCAAAGTAAAAATGAGAGGTGAGCAATCAATATAGGGCATCCCCCATCTACCAAGACAAAAAACTACCCATTTTTAGCTATTAGGGACCAAACATGCCCCTTTTTTTTGCATTCTAGGCCATGATTTTTGTGAAGGAAATGTGTATAATAGGCCATGGGTTCCCCCAAAATCCATGACCTAGGTCAACAACCCATCTTGGGTGGTCAATAGGTCTCTCGAAGGGCTTTAGGAGGTGTTTGAAAGGCTTGTCTTCAAGTGAAAGGGGTCATAAAGTACCAAGGATGTCTGGGGTATGTATATACAATGTGAAAGGATCCATGTAAGTGAAAAATGTGTCCAAGTGAGATAACTAGGGTCAGTAGTCTACACATGAGCTGATGTGTAATAATAAGGAGGAATAGGGTCATAAGAAGTATGATTACATATGCCCCTAAGGTACAAACAATCAGTGTTCAAATGACTAAGGAGATCTATGAAGTACCTAAAATCCCCACAAAAGTAAAATCAAGAAATAAAATGATAAAATAGAACATCACCTACACTTTTTAGATAAGGATGGTGGTACAAGAAGTTGACAATGTAATCCACAGGTGAGAGTGTAAATGTTTCGTAATCCAAATCCAAATCCAAATCCAGCTCTAGCTCCTACATAAAAAAGACACAAGTGATATCAAGTCACATCATATAATCTATAATGACATTTAGCTATCTCTAGTGTTATCCCCATGAGGAATATGGGTGACTTGTACATCCTCAAAGTAGGAGAGCAAATCACATGCCACTGCAAAGATGGGGAACAACTCAAAGCTAAGGATAGACTAGGCACTAGTGAGTTGAAACATGAATAAGAGTGAGTCAGAGAACAACTACACATATCATGCACCTAACCCATGGACATAAGTTAAAGCACCAATAATTGTGTGATACTTAGCGGTGTTATTCATCTCACTAGTAAGGAAGAAACTAGTTACAACAAGTCTATGGTCCCATAGATCATTGATGACCCAAGCATAGTGATAGGTATTGGGTTACCCTGACCACCACCATATATATGAATCACCATTAAGAGGTGCACCATGATTGGGGCTGAGGACACAAGACTAACTACCTCAGAAAGACTATCTCCATATGAGGTGGGGTAAGTGAGTTGCATAAGGGAGTTATATAATGAAACCAAGTCACAATCAAAGTGATTGACTAATGTCAAATGTAGGGAGAGGTGATAAGAAGTTTTTAGAAGATGAAGACCAGTTAGCAAAGGCCAAAGCAAATCCTAAATGATCATAATTAACAATCATAACACCTATAAGAACCATGGTGAAAGAGAAAAATGGGATTTAGAATGGATTGACTACAGAGCTATATAGAAATGACTAACTAAAAGAATCATAAAAATCAACTTCTATCCTTGGGTGCCCATGAGATGGGGCATAAGCCTGAGAGGTCAACAAGGACCTAGAAGAGGTCCTAAGGACCAAAAAGGGGTGAGAGTGTGACCAAGAAGGTCTCTGTGAAAAAAATAGAGGCTGTCATTATACTCAAAATGGACTAAAATTACTAAGATGGAGGTTTCATGGTTTGAGATGCAATAGAGGGTGAAAAACCCAAAAAGGGGCCCACAAAAAGCAAAAAAGAGCCAAAAAGAAAAAAAGGCTGAAAAAGAAGTCATTTTCACACTCATTTTTACTCTGATAAAATCTAAGGGGGGATAACTAGCCACTAAAGCCCAAGCAAAGCATATGAGAATGTGGGGAGTGCACTATAGGTGCACATGATGGTCCAGGTAAGTCCTCAAAATAAAACTTTGTCAAATTTTGTCAGTTTTAGGGTTTAAGAAGCCTAAAGGGCATTTCTATTAATTTTGAATGATTTGGTTGATGAATCAGGTAGATCAACCAATCAAAATGACTGAGAGGTAGAGATAAAATCTCTGAATCAAGTAAAAGGCCAAACAGAGGCTTGAGGAGGGACTTATGGGAAGACCTAGGGATTTCTAATATGCCATGACCTAGGTTGTAAATTGTCTAGGCAAACCCATGGCATGGGCCATTATCATGCCATAAATTTGCCCCAAAAGCTATGGCTTGGGCTAGAAATGACCTAGAATTAGCCTTGGGGAGACTGAAGAGGCCCAAAATAGGCTAAGAGAGATTGGAGAGGGGGGAGTAGATAAATAGGTTAAAAATCTTATTTTTAATATGATTGATCCATTCCATAGCTAGCATAATTTATCCATTTGCCTATTACTTAGTTTTTTAGACACGTGGAGGAGTCAGTGTACTAGAAGAGGGAAACTCATCATAGGTAGGTGAGTAACCAGCATAGGGAGAGACCTTATGATGTCTCAAACCAAGAGAGAGCACCAACATGGTTGGTTGAGGAGGCTGATTCTCTACCTATAGAGGATTAGGATCACTTATGGAGTGCAAAGTTATAGATACTGGTATACATACCATCATTATGTTACTCTAGAGATTTGGTCAACACACTGGTAATCAAATGGGTGCTTAAAAAGCACATGTTATAATTGGGACCTAAGGTAGAGGTCATCTTGAGCATCAAATATGTATATCAACTCTATGGGGTAGATCCTATAGGGAAAGAGATAGAGTTACCATAGGTATATGACATAACAACATCAAAGCTCTATCTAATGGGACCCCATTGAGATCAGAACAACCATAGGGTGTATATCACACAATGATATCTTGGGGTTCCATAGTTATGAACTATGATAACATGTGTCATGCTCAAGAGGCTCTACACTAGCCAAACCACAGGGAGGCTACCACTATCCTGGGTAAGATTTATCTAGAGAGTAGAGGGAGGATAGAGCTGCACTTGGGGCCATTACATCTTGGTAGAATTTTAATAGAAATTAGATCATATCCACCACATAGGGGTAGGAGGAATGACATAATTGAGATTTATTCTATCATAGGTTTATGAGAGACTCCTATTGATCTAACTAAGGATACCATGGGGCAAGGAGGCATACCTTGCACTAGCAGAGGTGATGCACAGGTTACATAGTTTGCAGATAGGACTGGTCCTACATGAGCCATCCTAATCAAGATATAGTAGATAACTACGTCCAAGATCTATACATATTAGTGGTGTGGCTGGAGAATGCTAGAGTGGAGATCCATGTGAGACAAGAGGAGTTCTAAGGTCCATAAGGGCCATACCAACATATGTGGTGATAGGATCTAGTATCATGAGAGATATAAGCATAACCTAGGTAGGCTAGAACTAGAAAGGCAATGCAATCAAGATAGAACAAGGGAGATAATGGTGGGGAGAGTCAACTATAATGAGGGCCACCACCACCAAGAGGAGTATAACTAGTTGAAGGTTCATAGAGACTAGGATCATGACCAGGTAAGAAAAGTGTATTTTTAAGATAACACTTGTCTTTAGTACTCTTCTTTTAGTGAGAGCTAATATGTTACTAATATATTTTCTCTATATGTGTGTGAAGGATACCAATGTAGTTGGATTAGGTCCCAATTGGATCTACTACTGAGGGAGATATCACCTGATGTGGTGGTAGCACCACTCAAAAAGAGAGTACCAAACCTGCTAATGGGGGTAAAGCTACACACTCACTACTGGTAGGTAGGTGCACAAGCATTACTCAAGTTGGTAAGAATGTGACTCCAAATACCATGACTAGAGGCAAATTCAACATGACACGAGGTAGTTACAACATAGGTCAAGGCATAACTAGATTGAATGGAGGTTAAGATCAATTGGTTTTGGGTTGAGCTAGCCTAGGAGAAAACTAGAGGAGTGGAGGCACCTAGAGAGAGGGCAGACTGATTGGCTACCCTAGAGGAGACTATGACTCAATTGGTCAAGAGGAAGAGATTGAGATCTCCACCCTGAGCATGACTACTATAGATAGATCCTAGTCATAGGTTGAATAGGATATATCTTATATGTAGCTACACATGTGGCAATTTTTTGGGACTGTGATCCTAGGCTTAGAGAAATCCAAGTGATGTAATTATAGAAAATCATGTATTTTTGAGATATATATATATATATATATAGTCTTTTATCATTATTAGCACATGTGCATATGGTTTTGTGTGTGATGTGTATGTTTCATCTGAGATAGATTACTAGATACATGTGATTAGATAGTAAGAACTGTTAATAAAGAACCCACATGCATACACATATATGGGAGGTATATAGGTTAGTGGTGTGAGAAGAGGGGAAAGATCTACCATACCACCAGAGGTGGGTTTCTTAGAGGGCCATACTGGCCCTAGACATGAAACATCTTGAGGTAGAACCCATTGATTGGGCGTTTTAGGGGCTCATCTTTGAGATTTGAGAGATGATAGGACCTATTTTGTAATGAGGGGTTGATCATGAAGGGACCAAACCACTTGTGAGTGAGTTTACCCTTCTTTCAGTACTCCTTGTCAAATATGAGAATTGTATCACCTACATGGAATGGATGTGGATGCACCAATTTCTCAAATTGATGTCATTAAAGATGTTGATAAGAATTATTGTGCTCAAGAGCTTCAATTCAATGTTTATCTAACTGCTCACTTGGTGAGGTGAGAAACCCATTCTTCCTCATTAGATAATGATCCAAATATCTTAATCTATAGTGAAGGGATTAATACTTCTATAGGGAAAATGACCTTAAACCCATATATGAGTGCATATGGGGTTGCCCCCATGGTTATTCAAAATCTAATTTGTTAGGCCCAAAGGGAAAGATAGAGCATGAGGTACCAATCGCACTTAGACTAGGAAATAGTGTGAAGAAGCATCTTATTCAAATTCTTGTTTATAGATTCAAATTGCCCATTTTCCTAGGGGTAATGGGTAGAGGAGAAATGGAGCTTAAAGATAAAGCATTTAGAAAGCTCATGCATTTTGGGTCTTTGAAATCCTGGGCCATTATCAACCATGATCGCATCGAAGAATTTTAACCTACAAATGAGTTGGTTTAGGATAAACTTGGTCGCAGTATTCTTGCATATGCCACTAAGGGGCATGGCCTTAACCCACTTTGTGAAATAATGAGTGGTAGTAATGAACCAAAGGTGGCCATAATAAGATGTAGGATTGAACTCACTAACAAAATTGAGAGCCCAAATTGATAAAGGCCAAGGGGTTGAGATGGAATGTAAGAGGCTTGTAGGGGCATTAATAACATCCCTAATGAACTAACAAATATTTCACATCTTGGTGTATTAGATGGCATCCATAATAAGAGTGGGCCAATAGTATCCCATCTTGATGATGTGCTAGGTGGTGACTTTCCCTCCCAGGTGGCCATTCCAAACACTATTGTGAAACTCCTCTAATGTGAGATAGGTATCCTCAGGGGCTAGGCATTACATCAAAACACTATCTAGACCTCTTTTGAATAAGATACCACCTACAATAACTTAGTGAGTGGTGAGATTATAGATCAAAAATCATTCCCACAAAGGGGTGTCAATGGGATAAGACTGGGTCTCAAGGTAGAAGATAATGTCCCAATACCAATCACACTTAGAGACCTCAATCTATTCAACTGAGTAGACCATCTCATTAGGGAAGGCATCATACACCAACTATTCACTAGGGTTACATAGAGGGCACTCAACGAGTTGTTCAACTACAGCTAAACCCTTGGTAGACTTTTGGTTAATGATGTAAATCTCTAACTCCTAAAGAAACATGATCCACCTTGCAGTTTAGCCAAAAAGATGTGTTTTACATTGCAAATAGTAGAGTGGATTGGATTGTATAATCACATTGGTGGTTTGACCCAACATTTAGTGTCATAACTTCTTCTTGGCAAAGATAAGGGAGAGGCACTACCTCTTGATAGTAGATAAGTTGAGCTCAGGGACAACTAGCATATGAGAGATGTAGTAGACAACTCTCTCTCTACCAATATCATCCTTTTGACACAACATGCCCTTGATGGAGAGATCAATGATAGATGTGTACAATATGAAATCATGACCCTTAATGAATGCCATCAAGATGGGAGGGTTGTGAAACATGCACTTCAATTTCTCAAAATCCACCTAGATCTCAGGGGCCTAGAAGAACGGGGTGTTATTGCATAAGAGATGTATGAGGGGTATGGATTTATATGCATACTCCTCAAGGAAAAATCTAAATAAGTTGAGTCTTTAAAGGAATGACTATAACTGCATGAGATTTTATGGGGGAGGAATCTCAAATATTACATTAATCTTCTTGGGATCCACTTCGATGCCTCATTACGAGATGAGGAAGCTAAGGAGCTTTCCAACATAGATGCTAAAATTACACTTTTTAAGATTGAGGTTAATGTGATCTTCCTTGAAATGCTCAAAGATGATCCTGTGGTCTCACACATGCTCATATCACTTGTGAGATTTTATAAAGAGGTCATCAACATATAATTCCATGATATTGTGGATGAGGTCATGAAAAACATGGTTCATGTCATGGTCATCAACCTTTCCATGAGGGACATGATCTTGAAACTAGTTGTGAAGTCCACAATTTGGTTAGTCAAAAGAGTGTGAAAATTTTCCTTTGGACAAGCCAAATTAAGGTCTCAAAAGTTGATTTAGATGTGAATGGATCCATTCTTCTTGAGAATGGGGATGATATTGGCAACCCATCATGGATAGTCAATGGTGGTGATGAAAATGACTCGAATGAGCTTTTTTATTTTATCCTTAACTAACTGGGAGGCTTTGGATAACAATTGGTCATTATTTTTGATGAATGGGATGGGCCTCATCATCCTTAATGAGGTTATGGAGAATGATATTAGGGTTCATGCCCTTCATATCGATGTATTCCCAAGTGAATACATCTAAAAATTTACACAAAAAGGTGACTAAGACATCTCATTTCTTTTTAATGAGGCTAACACTGATCTTAATGATCTTTGGCCTCACAGAGTTACCAAGGTTGACATATATAGATCCTTTAAAATACATAGTGTTGACTTCCTTAAAACACTCACACACAGGAAGGAGTGGTTGGTCTATATCTTTCGTCTCAATTGTCATGATTATATTATAGGGATGTTAGGGGTTAGGCCATCAGAGAGTAAAATATCTAAATCTAATCGACTGAGAGGATGGTGATACTTGCAACAAGATCTCATGAGATTGACATATGTCATTCTCTCCTTGAATAGGTTATGTGCCATAACATTAATGAAATAACAATCAATATTAGACTCAACCACTCTAGCGGCCTCTATAGGAGATGTTTTACGAGAGATGATACTCCAATGGGAGAAGCATGATGATAGGGGAAGTTTGATGTTTTAGGAGATGTCCTGAAAGAGGTCTCTGAGAAGGGAAGAGATAGCCTAACACCATGGAATTATAGGAGTTAGATTATGTATGCCAAATTCTAAAGGAGTGAATGTTGATCGATACTCAAATAGATCAAAGAATTCATCCCTAAAAGAGTGAGACTCAGAGGTGGGGGTGTGTAGGAGTCCATAGGGCCTTGTAAGGAGATATCCAAAGCCTCACTAGAGGGATTTATCTTTGTGTAAAGTAATGCCCAAGGATCTAGGTTAGCCTCCATGGTGTGAACTTCACCTTTGAGCACAAACTGGACCATGTGAAATGTTATCAATGCAATAGATTTCATGGTAGTAGTCCAAGGATGGCCAAGGATCATGTTGTATGAGAGATATAAGTCTAACACACAAAAATTGATCCTGACTATCTTGGGGCCAAACTTGACCCAAAGCTTGACATTTTCCACTAGCATAATCATATCATTATTGAAACCAACATAGTTATGGAGAGAATCAGAGAGCTTCTTTTGACTAATCCCAAGATCATTGAACACATGTAGGGGCATGATGTTTAATGTAGATCCTTTATCAATGATGCATATCTTGACATGATAATCATCGATGGAGGATTGAAGTGTCTGGTAATGAGGTAGGGTTGAAATATAATGTGTGAGGATGAGGGTGATTAAAAATGTTAGAGTTGAACAAAACCTGGACATCATCTCACAATGTAACCTCATGAGAGAGACCAAGCTCATCAAAGATGAGACCCCTTTGCTCAAGGTGAAGGTGAAGAAGGTCCCAAATGGAGATCCTATCTGAGAGGCCCTATAACTCCTCTATGATAAAGTATAGATGTTGTCTAGCCTGAGGAGAGATGTTATGTTAAAAGTTAAATTTGAACTTGGGGTTCCCTAACCCTATGGGTGGGTAGAAGGCCCTGTACCACTAACATCTCTGACAGGGTTGGTGGCCCAACCCAAGTTTGTGTTGAAAAATCACTCATACCTAGTAGAGGTTATGTCAATATCAATATTTACTTTTCTACTCTCACGCTTGGCCTTCCCTTTTGGGTTAGCTTGAGAAGAGGAGTCAGAAGAGGTAAAAGAGCAAGATGAGAAATGATGGGCCTTAACCTTGGATTTCATCATCATCATCTTCTTCTTCTCCTTGTTGTGGTTAGGTAGAGGATCCTTAAACACATTCAATTTGTATTTGGTTTTTGAAAAATGATGACTTTGAGGAGGAAATGAGGTCTTGGCACCAAAATTTTGGGCAACTTAATTCTTGTCATCATGGCCCTTCATTTGATGGAAGTTTCAAAACTTGGTGGCATCATAAGGGAACACCATCTATGGTCTCTCAGTGCTCATTTTAGGGGCCTTCTTTTTAAATGGCCTCTTATTTAGAGCATTGACCTTATGACTATCCTTCTTAGGAGGATAATTAGTGACACCATCATCGATTGCATTTTAGTTGTGATCATGTGCATAGGATGACTTTTGGGTTGGTACAAGGTGAATGCTTGCACATACCTCAAAGACTTAAATATTCAAACACTCATTAACAACTTCATCATAAGAGGTGGGTTGATGCTTGAGGACCTCAAGGTGAACTTCCTACTTCAATGCTCACGTGAAAATATCATAAAACTAATCATCTGAGAACCTTATCTTACATGTATGGATGGTTGAATGCCACCTATGTACGAAGTTAAAGTTCTACTCTCCCTTGGCCTAGGCCGTAGAGGTAAGTGATTGGATGCTGAGGTTAAATGGTCTAAAGATATTGAAGTATATGAGGAAATCATCCAAAATGAATTAGAAGCTAGAAATAGAATTTGGAGGTAGATTTTGGACCCAAACTAGGGCTTTAGCTCATAGATAACAAGCAAAAATCTTTAACATCATGCCTTCATCCTGTTCTCAATCCATATATGCCATCATGAATGTTATGATATGCTCTATGGGACTAGTGTCCAAGGTCCCATTGAACTTAGGTAGTTCGAGGATTGGAGTAGGAAGGGGAATAACATGCACCCAATAGGTTAGAGGATTCATATGGACATTCTCATAGGCACAATTGATAGTGGGTTGGTGATGAGCTCCCTAAGGAGGTTCATGGAGGTTATGATGTTGCCTATGCTAGTAGGCATCATCACAACCCTAATCGTGAAAGGGATGATGATGAGGCAATTTTTGACATGGGAGACGCTAATGATGGAAATATTCCCAATCATAAGGTGGGGAACAACCATGAGAAAGGTGTCATTGCCTATGGGGAAGGTGAGACATCATGGCATGATCATAAAAATGGTCATGATAACCAAGGTCTCCATGATGCTAGCCATGTGTCTCCATATAAGTGTTCATATGAGGATGTTAATTTTTGAGATATGCATCCCATTATCTTTAGTTCACAAGCGGTGATCAAAATCAATGTATTCATCTAAAACTCTAAAAGAAGGGCTAGGAGGATGAGAAGCCTCTATGTGATGTAGATGCCTCATCAAGTTGAGATGCATGTGTCTCTCAAGATGTACATGAGGGGTTTCTTACCATAGAGTCTCTCACCAAGAAAGAGGTAGGGAACTTGGGTGAGAACTAGTTGAGGCATTCAAACTAGAATATGTGTGATCTGTATCTCTAGAGGAAGCATGCCACCTACTCCTAAGGGGAGAAGGCTACTCTTCATTCACTTAAATCCATCTATGGTAATCATCAATAATTGAATTCGGCTCATTAGGCCTTGATAATGAAATGGGGTCATCATCATCCCTAACAGGGAAATGAAAAGTAGTTTGAAGTTTATGGGAGTCCCCTTCATATGAAGAAAGCTCAGACTGGTGGAAATGAGATCGAGTCCATTGGTTGTACACTTGCCAATTTGGTTCCCTATAGGATATTGGTAAGCCTTGGTCTTGAGGTAAAGACATATCAGAGACCATAGTTTTTATATGGCATTCCATTGCTATTATGGATTTTTAATGAGTGAAATTAGGGTTGAGACCCTAAACATGGTGAGAAAAGTGTCCCAAAGATGGGAGGCTAGCCGTAGAGGTGGTGATGCAAAAAAAATTAAGGAGATAAAAAAAGAGGCAAACTACCAAAGAGCCCACAAGGAGATGGACACAAAATGAAAGTAAGATGAAACAACCAAGATGAAAACCAAAACACAACTAAAAGCAAAGACTTGTAGCTATCAGAGGGGATTTAGATAAGAGAGTTCTAAATAAGCTAAAACTTGCATGAGACCATATGTGAGGTCTAATCAGGCATGATAGAATATAGTTCCAAGAATCTGAATGGATCCATTAGGGTTTGGTAGGGGGTACATAGGGTACTTAAGTAAACACCTAGAAGTCTAGTAGGCTCAAAGATGCTATGGGATACTCGTGACCTATAGAGGTTGTTTGACTTATTAACTTGCACCAAATTATAGGTAAACTCATGAACTAGGTTAGGGCTAGTGCTATCAAGTGCACAAAGGATGAAAGTATCTCTAATGGATATAACCATAATAAATCAAGTAATAAATAAGTGACATTCAATGCATAAAGAACAAGAAAGCAAGTTATTCAAACAAGATAACACTAGCAAACATGAAATCCTATTGATTAAAATATGATTTTAGAAGGGAAATGACATTTTTAATAGAGAAAGAGAGATAGGGAGAGCATATAGTTTTAAAAACCTAAGCTACTGCCTTTATCCAAATGAAATTATCTCTAGCATGTGAATGAGTGAGGGAATGCCATTTAATCCAAAATAGTTAAGCTAAATGAACACAAGAGCATATACCAAGCAAGGTAATGATTCAAATTCAAGCAAGTTTACACAACGAAAGACATTTTTAGAGGGGAAATATGTTTTTAGGGTTGAGAGATTGTATATAATTTAGAATCTACTCTAATAATGTACACAACAAGCTAAACTAACACATAAATAACAAATCCTAGCATATAAACTACACTAAAACAATGGAATTTCACTTTACATAAAAAAGTGCCCTCAGATCAAGGTCAAAAATAATGTGTGGATGTTTTACCAACCAATAATCCAAGCTAGGAAGAAATGAAGGAGGAAGACCAAGTTGTATGTGATTTGAGTCCAAAATAGGAGCCAATAGTAATGGAGAAGGTGAAGGAGAAGCTGCAAACTATGAGAGAGCCAATGTGGATGCACAAGAATAAGTATAATGGAGCTTTAGGAAGATAGGGTCAAGAAAAAATCCTCAAGAGCATTATGGAGAGCAAGGTGAACCACCAAATTAAGCTATAGAGCAGTAGGGCATCCCCTGTCATAATGAAGGCCCAAGCATGCCAAGAATGGACCAAGTGAGATCTAAGAAGGCAAAAGAGCTTAGAAAGTGATGATCAAGAGGACATATCAGAGAAAAGTGTAGGAAAATGGAATAAAAATGAGAGGTGAGCAATCATATAGATCATCCCCCATCCACCAAGACCAAAAACTACCCATTTTTAACCATTAGGGAGTGAACAAACACATTTTTTTACATTCTACCTAGGCTACAGCCTAGACTAAAACTTTTATGAATGAAACATGTAGCCTAGGTTGTGGGTTTACCCTAAAATCCATGACCTAGGTCAACAACCCATCCTGAGTGGTCAATAGGCCTTCAAAAGGGATCTAAGAGGCATCTAAAAGGCCCATCTATGACCAAAAGTGGTGGTAAGGGACTAATGATGTCTAAGGGATGGATATACAATGGTTGAGGATCCATACAAGTGGAAAATGTCTTGTAGTGGGATAATTAGGGTCAGTAGTCTGAATGTGAGATGATGTGTAATCATAGAGAGGATTAGGGTCATGAAAAGTACAATTACACTAACATGATTGGAGACATACATCCTCTTGACATTCTTGGTTATGTGGATTCAGATTGGGTAGGTGATATTAATAGCAGAAGATCTACCAGTGATTATGTGTTTACATTATTTAGTGGTGCAATAAGTTGGATGAGTAAGTGATAGGATATGGTCACTTTGTCCACTACAAAGGCAAAGTATATGGTAGCTACTCATGCCTATAAAGAAGCCATTTGTATTAATAGATTGTGTTCAAATATTGGGTTGAAACAGGGTAGAGTGACAATTTATTGTGATAGAGTTCTATTTTCCTAGCAAAGAATCTAAATTTTCATGCTAAGACCAAACATATTGATGTACAATATCATTTTTTGAGAGACATGGTTGAGGATGGCAGGGTGAAGATGATAAAGGTAGGGACTTTGATGAATGTTGTAGATTCATTGACTAATCTCATGAGCATAAAGAAGTTCAGATGGTGTTAGGATTCTATGGGTCTCTTGGCCCTTAGAAGTTAATTTCATGTTAGTATGATTCTTCTGGGTCTTTCAAGGTCTTCAACAAGTGGGAAAATGTTGGGAATTAAGGTATCTAAATCTTGACAAATTGGGACACTATTCACAATACACTATTCATGTTAGTAATGATTGTGCAAGTGATATGGCAGGTGATGGAGGTGTTAATGTGGCCTGTGATTAGTTGGCATGGCCCATGGAGGAATCTACATGATGTAAGTGCATGTGAGTGGAAGTGGGGCATACAACTCCACTAAGGAGAAAAGTTGTTGCCTTTTATCATGCAAATGATTTTGATTTAAGTGAAAAATGATAAACTAAAGGATATAGGACAAATTTTTGAGTGACCTTATGATCTTTAGTGGAAGGAGAAGTCAAAAATTGATGGAGAGTCTCTTGGAAGCATGTGGAGTCACATGGGATAGTGAGGAATAAGTTACTATTACATATTGGAGGCACATGTGAGAGTGGGGCACAATTTTGGAGGCTTGTGAGAGTGGAGGATGATGTGTCATAAGTGGAGGATCCATTTTTGACTGAAGAACAAGACTACAAGCATGGTACTTTTAATACATAGTGGTAACACTAAAGGGTGGCGAATTTACTTCCTTATCGATTAAGTTTTTTCATCATGTAATCTTTTTTGTAATATTATAAATAAGATGTATTCTCTTTTTTAATTGAAATATGAAATTAATGCATGAAATAGCTATGCTTTTTAAGCTTGTAAGTGAGATATTTGTGCAAAGGCACTAAAGTTCCATGTAACCAATTTTTCTCCTAGGTGTAGTATATTGGTGATGCTCCTGGAAGGTTGCTCTACAAGTTTATGGTGTATTCATGTTGATTTGAATAATATATTGGGTTGCTTTGAAGTGTGGTGTTTTTTCCTAGAAGGGTTTTCCTCATGTAAATCACTTGTTATGGTATGCTATTACTTCTAGTTGTATGTGGTTTCTTATCATTCTGTTACAAGTTTAAATTGTTTGCATATTCTCCTCTCTTGGTTAGTGTAAGGAATTATTTCTGCGATCTCATATTCCTTCCACATATACATACATACATACATACATACATACATAATATGCATGTATGTATGTATGTAAATGTAAATGCATATATATCTATGTATATGTAACACACACACACACATATTAAATATGATTCTTATTGAAATAAACATTTCTAAAGAATTTATTTTATAAAAATAATCTCTTCATTAAGTGACTTTAAAAACCTTATCTAAATGTAGACTCTCATCCAATTTGGGATGTATTGGTAGGGCTTAATTTTTGAAATAAATCCATCTACACACACCAATTATTAGTTTGAATGAAAGCACGTGTGCCAAAATTACGAGTTATAAAAATGTCATCATATAATTGTCAAGTATTATGTTACAAATAACTTTTAAACATAATAAATAAAATATCTATTACATGGCTACATATAAGGAATAAAATAATAACACATTCCAACATTAAACAATCTAAAATAACATCTTAAATTATCAAGTATGACCATATTTATATTACAAATGGATTTTAAGCATAATAAATAAGATACCGACTACATGCCTCTAAACACATAAAAAAACATTCCAACATTAAACAATATAAAATGACATCTTAAGAGAAAAGAATGCCTCATTATGAGCAAACTATGAAACCATGATTTGCTATGAAAATTCTATGAGCATTAATGTATCAAGTAAGGTAAAGAAAACAACCAACATTATTCTTAATAATTTCATCACACCAACAAATAAATATTTAAAAATATAATCCTCTAATAAATAAATTAATTAAAAAAATACCGGTTTAAAAAAAATATATAAATCTATGAATAAATACTAATTCAAAAGGTATATAAAATTAAAAATTCAATAATAGAAAACAATGTCTCACTAATAAATTAAAAAAATGACAAAAAGGCAAATAAAATTAAAAAAATAGTTTTAAGCATAAAATATTAGATATCTAGTACACAATTGTAAGCACGATAAAAAAGGCATCACAAAATTAAATAATATTAAGTGAGATCTTATTAAGCTAGGTCATTATCTTATACATTAAAGTGTCGGTACCACCGTATTTAAACACAAATTATATTAATTAAACAAATCATTCCAAGTTAATTATATTTTTTTAAAAACCTGTATTATGTTTTTTTAAATTTGTTTATAAGTTTTGGCAAAAAATATGTCAAAATATAACCATAACATACAATTAAAAATGCAAATTTTTACTTAACATTAAACAATATAAAATGACATCTTAAGCTAAATTGAAAGTAATTGCCTATATAAAATCCATGATTTATTATGAACAATCTATGAGCATTAGCTCTATCTATACAAAACAATGTCTAAAATCATAAGTTCCACAATCTATGTTAAGTATCAAAGCAAAAAAGTAGTAAAAAAATTACTTTTTAAAATAATTTCAAATTCTACATGAAAAATAAACCATATAGAATATAAGCATACTCATTATAAATATTAATACTTTTCATACAAGCAGATAGGAAAAGGAAACAAAATATTAAACTTTGTCACAAAAATTGACAAGCAAAACCACATATTTCTTCTCCAAACAATAGTTGATATTCTCACAATGAACTACATGAGTAGTCATTGCCATAATGAGATTTATACTCATGTCATTTTTGGTAATAATAAGAAGGCAAGGGAAGTCACTTAAAACATAAACACCATAAAAATTTGTTAGTAGGAGAATGAATGGTGAATGTACTCCACTACTTTGGGGGCTTTTCTTCAAAACAAGGGATTTCAATCATCATTTTGAAATGGGGTCCTGTGTGATATTTTATAAAAAAAAGACTATACAAAGTTTAAACAAAAGGCATCTGGTATGTAGTTAAATAATTCCAAAGGTATTTAAATAATATTACTAATTTTCTAGGATTTTCAAGGATTTTAATCATATGTGTTAACACCATCTCAAAATGACTTCCATGAGTAGTCATTACCCTAATGACATTTATTCTTGAGTATTTTTTGGTAATAATCAAAAGGCAAAGGGATACACTTATGACATAAGTATAATAAGTAGTTGTTATTAGGGGAGGAATATTGAATGTATTTGATCACTTTGGGCTTCTCTTCAACACAAGGGATTTCAATCAATATGTTGAAATGGAGTCTGGTGTGATATATTCTAAAAACATTCTTGCAAAAAATATGAACAAAAGGCCTATGTTAGGTACTTGAAGACTTCCACATGTACTTAAATAAGATTATTATTTTTTAAGTGATTGCACTCATGTTTTTAATTAATCTCAACCTATAGCCCCTTTCTCCATTGACAAAGCTTTTAGAGCATGTGGGTGATGCACAAAGTTGGGGGACAAAAAAAGTGACATACTTGGGAAGATTTTTTTTTTGGCAAAGGGCGTACACATTTTCATTCAAATTTCCTTGCCTTTATTTTTCTTGTTTAATCCCAAGCCTAAATGGTTTACACCCTTTTTATAAAATGACATAATCCCTTTGAAAAATATGTTTTAGAGGGAAATGTAAATATTTAAAAAATTAAAGGAAAGGGCATATGCCCTATGCTGTACAAAGGGCGTATGCCCTTTGGTAAAATGTTTTTTTGTGTTTGTTATTATTTGTTTATGTTAGTGTGAGTATATATTTAGTAAAATAAATTTAAATTATAAGAATATAAAATGCAATATAAATTAAATATAAACGTATATTCTAAATTTATTTTAATAAATCTTTATATTATATTATTATACACTAAATTTATTCTACTAAATATAACAAATTAGGATCATTATGCATCTTATTTAGAGTATAAGTTTACATTTAATTTATATTATATTTTATATTCTTATACTATAAATTTATTTTACTAAATATAACAATTTAGGGCCATTCCACATCTTATAAAATAAATTCAAGAGTTGTATGAGTTATCATTTAAAAGTTAGCTTTTTAAAATTCATTCTAGTTAATACTTAGTTTTCAAAATTTTAGGATTATAAACTAACTAAAATATTGGAGTTAGATCTAAGCTCAAGTATGGATGTCACTAGTCGAGATAGATGTAGGGAGCCATGTATATAGATAGGGGCTCGTGTATGGATTGGTCGAGATAGATTTAGGTCCTATACTAACATGGCTGTAACATCTATGTAATATGATGGGATAGAGCATGCATAAATGTATCAACATATCTTGACTAATACATCCAACCCTTGATGAAAACCTATAAATCTATTCCCATGTCATATTAATGTTCTAGGTTATAATGTTAACACCATTATAGGTGGTGATATTCCCAAACTAGGGGCCTTGTAATACTCTAATTAAGACTTGGTCCCTAATATAGTAAATCAAGGGATGGCATAAGAATGGTAGCCTCATGATAGATATACAAGGGGAACCTTTCCGAAGGTCCTATCCTGATCTCAATTTTTCTTTACTTGATAATACAAGGGAAGATTTCCCTACCTACTTCATTTATGCCAAGGAGCAAGACAAGGGAAGCTTGTATTCCTAATATCTAGATTTACTTTACCCAATAGCATAGCAATGGAATCTTTCCTTCACAATATATGTAAAGTAATTAAGGCATAACTTTGAAGGGAATATTTACTTCTTGATATATGGCTTTGATTTACTTTTAGATTAAGGAATAGGCATCAACAGAAGCATGCTTATAGATATATAACTTTATTCTTTCCCTACCTACTTAGGTATTCCCTACTCGATAAGGCAAGGGAAACTTGATTCTTGATATATAGATATGTTCATGTCCTACCTACTTACATATCTATAATATATTATTAGCTATCAAGGGAAGCTTGCTTCCTATCTTCATCTTGTATATATTCTTACCATACCTACTTATCTTCTGTATCTGGCAAGGGAAGCTTGTCTCTAGATAGATAGAATGAGAAACAAAGTTTCAAATCATGTTACATGTATAATAGGTCTATACCATTGAGTATGCCCTACATAATTGAATACCCGAGCTATGTCATCTTGATTATTTCTTACCTATTTTTTTATGCTTGAGTATGTCCTCCCTAATTTGACCTACTTGAGTATGCCCTACATACTTATCCTTCTTGCCTTACCTACTTAAGTATGCCCTACCCAATTGAATATCCAAGCCATATCTTGATCTTGAATAACCATATCTAAACCCGACCATATTTATTTTATCAAATCCGTATATTGAATACCCGATACCCAATTGAATACCCAAGCCATATCTTGAAATGAGAGGGGGCATTATCAAGTGATGCTAAAAAATTAGAAGAGGTGCCATTATTAACTATATAGAGAAAGGAGAGGGGGCATTGATGAGCCATATATTTAAAATAGAGGGGGAATTATCACATATATAGAGAAAGGAGTGATTAGGGACATTGGGAAATATATTGAAGGCAAATTAAAGTTGAATTCTTAAATAATTTGTGGGATTTTAAATAAATGGGTATATTGATATGCATAAATGACTGGCCTATAGTATATAACCTATAACATAATTTTAGTCATGATATGATCCCTCATACATTATATCTACCTCATATCTAGTACAATATATAGGTATGCAATCACTCATACATGACATTTACATATAGTCATGATACAATCACTCATATTGGACATGAATGTAGTTAATCACCCTAGTACACTTCATTCTGAATATAAGTAATTGAAACACCATTCAAGTGCCATCCTAAAAACATACCATTCACTCTACAAAAAATGTCAAAAAATGGGTCAATCCATGCATGCTTCAATTCTAATATCATACATGCATGACCTAGCCCCTTTAATCTAAACTCATATAGAATTAGATTCATGTTCTGTCATTCCAAACTCACATGAGACACTGCCACTACTATTTAAGGTGGAGGGGTGTGTTTTTGAACCCTATTTTATTAAGATCATATCAAAATAACTCATATCATTATCTCCATCTGCCCAAGCCATATGGAGAGGGGGGATAAAACACATAAATCATAATTTATCATCTCAATCACTCCCTCATCATTTATCATCACCCCTCATCCCCCTCTCACGATGCTTATCATCACTAATTATTCCCTCATCATCCCTCATCATTCCTAATTATTCCCTCATCATCCCTCATCATCCATTACTATCCCTAATCACTCCCTCATCAACCTCATCATCCCTAATCATTACCTCATTATCCCTCATTATCCCTAATAATCACTAATCATTCCCTCAATAGCCCTCATTATCCCTAATCACACCCTCACTAACCCTTATCATCCCTAATAACTTCTTCATTTACCCTCATTAATTTTCATCATCCCTAATCACTCCCTCATCAACCCTCATCATCCATCATCACCCCTAATCACTCCCTCATTAGACCTCATCATCCCTCATCATCCCTAGCCACTCCTTCATCAGTCCTCATTATATGTCATCATCCCAAATCACTCCCTCATTGGACCTCATGATCCCTTACCATCCCTAGTCACTCCATCATCTCTCATCATCCCTCATTATCCTTAATCAATCCATCATCAATCCATAACATCACTCATCATCCTTAACCACTACCTCATCAAGCCTCATCATCCCTAATCACTCCTTATCATCCCTCATCATCCCTAATCACTTCCTCATCAGCCCTCATTATCCCCAATCGCACCCTCATTTACCCTCATCATTATTTATCATTCCCTCATTATCTTTCATCATCCCTAATCACACCCTCATTTACCCTCATCATGATTTATCATCCTTAATCACTCCCTCATCATCCGTCATCATCCCTAATCACTCCCTCATCAGCCCTCATCATCTCTCATCATCCTTAATTAGTATATTATCATACCTAGTCATTATATCATCATCTATCATCATTATTCATCATACATAATCAATCTATCCTCATCTCTCATCATCCCTAATCACTCCCTCATTGGCCCTCATCATCCCTCATCATCCTTAATCAGTATCCTATCATACCTAGTCATTATATCATCATCTATCATCATTCTTCATCATCCATAATCACTCTATCCTCATCCCTCCTTATCTTTAATCACTCCCTCATCTTGAGTGGCATGAAATCCTCTAAGGCTCTCTTAGAAGACTCACCCATGCAATTTTAGGTGTTGATGACTTATCTCTACCCATCACTATTCTCTTATAATGCACACCTCAAGTTCACTCCATTTTCCCACTTAGGGATGAGAAGCTTATCTTTAGGGATGCCTCCAACTACCTAAATTTTTTGACCATGGGCCCTGATAAAGAGTGAAAGGTGGCCATTTTATCATTTATATTCCCATCTATATTCATTAGTGAAGACAATTCATTGATTGGGCAAGCAATTCAAAAGATACGCCACCCATTGACTAGATTTTGGTCCCTTTAGATACATTTGGCTTTGAGATAAAATACATTAGTATGTCTAGCTCATATTGAATCACATGGAATATTTTAGGGCATACTTAGAGGAATAACCCATGTAATTTTAGGCACTAATGAATAATCTCTACCCTACACAACTCTTCTAAAAACCATGCCTAAATGTTTATTTGTTTACTCACTCAGGTACAAGAAACTTCTCTTTAGGGATTCATTTGATCACATGAAAATTTTGACCCTAGGTCCCAACAAAGAGTAAAGGGTGGCCATTCTAGTGTTTATATACCCATATAGACACATCAATGAATAAGGTTCATCGATTGTTCTAGCGAGTCAAAACATATGTTACCTAATGACCAAATTTTGGTATTTTAAGAAATATTTGGTCATGAGAGAAAACACATCACCGTGTCTCTCTCATCTTGAGTGGGATAGAATCCTCTTGGGATTGATCAAAGGATTAAAAATGGTTATAAAACAACAATAAAACAATAATATATCAAACCAAAAAACAAAGAGGAACAATGGTCAAATAACCTTATGCCATTCAAAGGCTTCCTCCCTATTGTCCATCATTCTCTTAATAACTATTTCCATATTTTTTAGCCCTTGAAACTATGGATAAACTTTAATCTCCCTTTCTATAGCCTTGCCTTCTTGTTCAGTCTACTACGGAATTAATCATCTTGTTTTCTTTTGATTAGTTTCTTGAGACCATCTATACTAGTAATATAATTATGTGTCATCACTTTTCTGAAATCTACTAAAATACCTAGGTTTTGTTTGAGGATTTCATTCTCTTTTTATAGGATATTCACTTTGTTCTTTAGTTTTTTCACTTAGATAATAACCTCTTTTAATTATGAAGGAATAATTAGGATTGAAGGTTGATTAAGAGATGATGAAGGTTGATGAGGGAGTGATTAGGCATGATTAGGGATGTTGAGGGCTGATGAATAAGCGATTAGGGATGATGAGGGTTGAAGAGGGAGTGATTAAGGATGATTAGGGGAAATGAGGAATGATTATAGAGTGATTAATTATTACTAAAGATGATGAGGGTCTATGAGGGAGTGACTAGGGATAATGAGGGTTGATGAGGGATGTTGAGGGATAATGAAAGAGTGATTAAAGATGATGATTGTTGGGTGAATATTTAGTCACCAGCTAACTGATGGGAAAAATAGGTCCTTCAACCACAGCATAGGGAGATTGGCCAGCCAAGTGTGCAAGTTTACCACATCAAAAGGGGACAAATCTCTCCTCTCATCAAGGGGAGGTTCCCTATAAATATGAGGAGCTATATACTATATATATATGTAGAAAATAACACTTAGGGGTAGGACAACACCATCCATATCTATTTTTTCAAAGATGATGTTCACAAACAAAGGAGAAATCTAGGTGGAAACATTGAAGGCACTTCTCTTCTTTTAGAATTGGTCTTGCAATAAACAGCCAGAGTTCTTTTTGGTAGGTAACAAGTAACTAGTAACAGGGGGCGTAGTAACCAGTAGACTGAGATGTAACACAAATTCTCCACCTCAACTACCTAAGAGCGAGATACGAAGGACAATAAGGGCACAAAGTCATCCCAAGGTATTTTACATAGAAATAGAAAATAGACAAACACACTAAAGACAATTGTGGGGGCACAAAGTCTCTCCATAGTTGGCTCTAGGACACCTTCTTGATTACTTCCACTAGTTCTACTTATTTCATTAAAATGGACAAGAACACATTCAGGAAATAAACATATTTAAATCTCCTAAAATGACACAAGCTATAACAGCACAAAGTCTGAAAGTATCCTACTTTCTCATTCAAACAAAGAAATATGATCAACAATCTGAGCTCAAAGTCTCAATAATCACCTTTTAATTTTGGTAGAGTTTTGCTTCTATATCAGAGAGATCTCCTTCATATAAAATAAGAGATTATAATATATAGTAGCCAAGAAAGGCTTGGCACTCTATTTTGTGGAATGGCCCATGCTGCCTTCAATGCCTTGAATGCATTTTCAATTTAGTCAAAGAGGGCCATGATGGAACAAGGCATCTACCTTAACTGTGGCATATTGATTCATCTCAAATGTCTTCTCCTAGGCCTAGGTCATCTAGTCGTTTTCCTGATGTCTACATAGTTGTCCACTTCACCTTTACTCCAAGGGAGAAAAATAGGCCATGCCTTTAATGTCTGCAAGCTAAAATATCTACTTGGTAGACTGTTCCACCTACTAGAATAACTCTTGCACATATATTTATAGTCTTTCCCTATTTCTTGTTGTAATTGGAGCTCTCACACTATTTTTCCCTTTCTGCTGGCTCTTTCGGCTCCCTCTTCAGTGGTTCTTCCTTTTGGGCCTAAGGCCTTTGAATGCATTTAGGTATGCGCTTAAGCCTTTAAATATCAAAAGTTATTTCATTGATGTAAATATGACATTTGCACACTTGTCACCATTTGAAAGCCAACAACTAGTTTATTGCCTTGAATTTGACAGCTTTGGGGATGTCATCAGACATCTAGATTCCAACGGCTAGTTTATGGTGCCCAACTTTGATGTCTACGGGCCCATCAGCCCTTGGTCAATTCCTTCAGATTTATTTCCTTTTGGATGAATCCCTTTAGACAAAAGTCCAAAGGAATTCCTTCATACTTTTTATCTGAAAGAATTTGCCTTATCTTTTGCCTTGAACAAATCTGAAGGAATTCCAACCTTTCTGCGTTGTTCACTTTTCTAAAGAAAACCTTACCCTTTTAGCCTTTTGAAGTGGTCCATTTTTCTCATCACCTAACCTCTACAAGGGTTGTTTGATCTCCAAAATTGCCCTTTAGAAAAGTCACAAAGGTCCTTTTGGCTCCTAAGTGCCCTCCACAAGGGCACTTGTCCTTCAGGCTCTCTAGCGGGCCTTTGATCATTCCTTTAGACAAAATGTCTTGACGATTTTACTTGTAAAATTCCACCATGGAAAATCCCTTCAAAAGATATTATTTTGTTCCATTTTCCTTCCGCAAGGGTACTTGCCCTTCGAGCTTTGGGACACTTTCCTTTGAACCTTTCGATTGAATTGACTAATTGAAATTGCCTAAGTGTTGGAAACTTGTTTCTTTCCTATGGAGTCCACAGAAACAACTTGTATAGTTCATATAAATAAGCCTACATAATCTATAGAAATGAGCCTGTAGAGTCTATAAAAATTAGCCTGCAGAGTCCATAGAAATGAGCTTGCAGAGTCCGTAGAAATAAGCCTATGGAGTCCATAGAAACAAGCCTGTAGAGTCCATAGAAATGAGCCTACAGAGTCCCTTAGCTAAAAAAGCTTGAAAAATGGAGAATTTGAATACTCATAACAATTTTTTGAGAAGGGAGAAAAGAATTTTAGCCTGCAAGACCAAAATAGTTCATATGTTGTCCCAAAAATGAGTGACAATTTTTGGGAACAACAATGATGAATAATAAGGGATGATGAGGGTCAATGAGGGAGTGATTATAGATGGAGACTTCTTCATCAACATTTATTATCCCTCATCATACCTAATAAGACCTCCACTTATCCTTATGATCCCTCATCATCCTTAGTCACACCCTCATCAACTGTCATTATCCCTCATCATCCATAATCTCTCCCTCTTTCACCTCATCATCTTTCATCATCCCTAATAAATCTCTCATCATCCCTAGTCACTCTATCATCATACCTTATCACTCCATCCTCATCCCTCCTTGTCCTTAATCACTCCTTTATTGATTCTTATCATCCTAAATCACTCTCTCATAAACCCTCATCATTTCTCATCATCCCTAGTCTCTCCTTCATCATCCCTCATTGTCCCTCATCATCCCTTATCACTCCATCATCACTTATCATCCCTAATTAATATGTCATCATCCCTCACTATCCCTAGTCAATCTATCATCATCCCTTATTATATCTCATCATCCCTAATCACTCCTTCCTTATCCCTAATCACACCCTCATTTTACCTCATCATTTCTATTCACTCTCTCATCAACCCCCATTATTTCTCATCCTACCTAATCACTCCTTCATCATCCCCCATTGTCCTTAATCATACATTATCACTCCCTCATTTTCCCTCATCATCCCTCACCATCCATAATTAGTCCATTATTATCCATCATAGTCATTGATGGTGGATGCAGTGGCTTCCTTCTTATGCATGATTGGTTTATATTCTAATTCCAAGTTTTTCTTAATTAAATAAGGCTCAAATATGGTATCAAATAAATTTTATCATTATGGATTGGAAATAGATATGTTCATGATTCCCACTATCATTACATAGAATCTCTATCATGATCCCAACTCTCTACCAAAAATCTATCATGATCATGATCAAGTAGATTGGGAATTATTATTTAATTCAAAACCAACTAGGTGATCTAGGGTTTGTTCCACCTAAGTTGCCCTTCTAGAGTTAATTTGGTGTACACAACCCATCATAGACACTTTTGGAAGCATAATGACTAGGGGGTTGAATCAATCTTCAAAAAAAATCAATCAATTACCCTTAAACCTTCATGAATAATTCAAAAGTATTTTAGTGATCTAACAATGCATTAAGAACCAATCAAATGAGCATGAAACAAGATAACACATCACATATGTGGGAAAACCTCATGGGTAATAAAACCCATTGAAACAAATTTTGGATAAACTATCTTATAATAAAATGTATCAAACTTAATTGAGCACCAACCCTATATTTATCAAGCACCCACTTGACTTTAGCAAGCACCTACTTGCTAAGAGGATACAACCCCATATGACTAAGCACCAAATCAGCTAGAGGACACTTATTAAATCACCAACTTGAAAGGTAGATACAACTCCATCTTGACCAAACACCCACTAGACTAAGACTAATTTTGCTAGCATCAACCAGCAAGGAAGCTTCAACTCCCTCTTTGACCAAGCACCAACTCAGCCAATCAACCATCTTTATTTTACTTATCTCTATATCTACTCTATACACTACCATAAATAAAGAACACATATCTGATGTATCTATGATATCCTCTCAATAGTCAATGATCATTCCTTCATTTCTATTCCACTTGAGCTATTTAAAAGATATCACTAGGTTTCTTCACTCATCTAGCCTTCTTCAAGATTGAATAGGTCTTATGACCTTGATCTTCAACTATAGAAAATCTATATGATATTCATGATATGATTCTCTAATTTCTCCTAAGGTTTTGAAACATGTTTTCTAACCTCTTTAGGATAATTGATTTATCAATCCATTTGACATCAAACCAACCATGGGGTGTAGATCACACAACTATCTCTAGGGGTTATATAACTATAAATAATGCTAACAAGTATCATGGTTGGGATGATCTACACTATCTAGACCATAGGTAAGTAACCACTATCTTGGGTAGGATTTATCCAATGAGTAGAGGGAGGATAAAAGTATGTTTGGGGCTAACACATTCTAGGAGTATTATACTAGCAATTAGATCACATCCACCATATAGGGGAAAAAAGACTGACATAGTCGAGCTTACTTATACCCTTAGATTGTGATAGAATCCTTCTAACATAATCAAGGACACCATGGGGTAGCAAGGCATACCATGCACTAGTAGATGGTGATGCATGGGATAAATAGTTTATAGATAGGATTGGTCCTACATGAGCCATCCTAGATTAGGATATACTAGATAACTACATCCAAGATCCATATAGATCAGTGATATGGTTGGAAGACACTAGAGTGGAGATCCATGTGGGATAGGAGTAGTTCTAAGGTCCATAAGGGCCATACCAATATCCAAGGTGGCAAGCTCTGGCATCATGAGAGAGATAGGCACATCCCAGTCTGACCAAAGCTGAGAAGCGAATGTGGTTGAGATAGAGTGAGGGAGCTAGTGGTGGGGAGAAGAAACCATAATGAGGGCCACCATCAGGAGGAATATAATTGGTTAAAGGTTTGTAGAGATCAGGATCGTGACCAGGTAAGAAAATTATATTTTTTATATCTATTGTCTTTAATACTCTTCCTTTAGTGAGAGATAGTATGAGAATAACATATTTTATCTCTCTATGTGTATAAGATACTAACCCAACTAAATTGAGTCCCAGGTAGATCTACTAATGAGGGAGTTATTACCTAATGTGGTGGTAACACCACTCATGGAGAGAGTGCCAACCTACCAATGGGGTAAGAGCCACATAGTCACTACTAGTAGGTAGGTGCATGAGCATGAACTAGATACATGACTAAAGGTAGAATCAACATGACACAAAGTATTTATGGCACATGTTGAGGCACAACTAGCTCAAATGGAGGTTGAGATCAAATGGTTGTGGGTTAAGCTAGCCCAGAAGCAAACTAAAGGAGTGACAGCACCTAGAGAGAGGGCAAACTAATTGGCTACCCTAGAAGAGACTGTGGCTTGATTTGTCAAGAGGAAAAGATCAATATCTTCACCCTAAGCAAGACTACTATAGATAGAACCTAGCCATAGGTTGATTGGGAGGTGTCTTATATATAGCCATATGTGTGGTAGTTTTGGGGGACTATGAGCCTAGGCTTAGAGAAATACAAGTGATTTACTTATAGAAAATCATGTATTTTTTCAATATATATAGTCATTTATCATTATTATCACATGTGTATATGGTTTTATGTGTGATGTGTATGCTTCATTTGAGATATATTACTAGATACATGTGATTAGATAGTAGGAATTACTAATAAAAAACCCACATGCACACATATATATATATATAGGTAGCATAAAGGTTAGTGGTGTAATAAGATGGGAAATATATACCATACCACCATAGGTGAGTTTCTGAGAGGGCCATGTCATCCCTAGACATGAAACATCTTAAGGCAAAACCCATCGATTGGTGCCACAAGGGCTCACCTTCAAGATTTGAAAGATGATAGGACTATTTTTCAATGAGGTGGTGATTATGAAGTGACCAAACCACTTGTGGGTGAGTTTTCCCTTCTTTTGGTGCTCCTTGTTAAATATGAGAATCATATCACCTACATGGAATGGATGTAGTGCACCAATTTATTGAATTGGTGGCATTGATGACATTGATAAGCAAGAGCTTTAATATAGTGTTCATCTAATTACTAAAGCTCGATAAGGTGAGTAGCCCATTCTTCCTCATTAGATAACGATCCAAACATCTTAATCCATAGTGAAGGGATTAAGAATTCTAGAGGGAGAATGACCTTAGACCCATATACAAGCACACACGGGGTTGCCCCTGTGGCCATCTAAAATCTAGTATGATAGGCCCAAAGGGTAGGATAGAGCATGAGGTGTTAGTCACACCTAGATTGGGAAAAAATGTGAAGAAGCATCTTCTTCAAAGTCTTATTTGAAGATTTAACTTGCCCATTTTCATAGGGGTAATGGGTAGAGGAGAAATAAAGCTTAAATCTGAAGCATTTAGTGTGCTTGTGTATATCAGGGCTTTAGAAGCCCAGGATAATATCAACCATGATATCAATAGGGACCCTAAACCTAAAAATGAGTTGGCTTAGGACAAACTTGGCCACAATCTTCCCATACCTGCCACTAAGGGGCATGGCCTCAACCCACTTTATGAAAAAATTAGTGGTAGTGATGAACCAACAATGTCCATCATAAGAGGTGGGTTTGAAATCACTGACAAAGTTGAGAGCCCAAATTGAGAAAGGCCAAGGGGTTGAGATGGAATGTAAGAGGCCTATAGGGGCATTAATAACATCCCTAATGAACTAGAAAATCTTGCACATCTTGGTGTATCAAATGACATCTATAACAAGAGTGGGATAATAGTATCCCATCCTGATGATATGCTAAGTGGTGGATTTCCCTCTAAATTAGACACTATATACACTCCCACAAGACTCCTCTAATGTGAGAGATGTGTCCTCAAGGGCTAGGCATTACATCAAAATTTCATCTAGACCTCCCTTTAACAAGACACCACCTATGATAATTTAGTGAGGGGTGAGCTTGTATATCCAAAAGCATTCCCACAAAGGGGCATTGATGGGATAAGACTAGGTCTCAAGGTAGTGGACAATGTCTCGATAACAATCACACTTGGAGACCTCAATCTGGTCAACCAAGTAGACCATCTCATTTAGGAAGGCATCATTTACTAGATATTCACTAAGGTTAGGTAGAGGGCACTCAATGAGTTGCTTGACTACAACTAAACCCTTGGTAGACTTTTGGTTAATGATGCAAAGGTATAACTCCTAAATAAGCATGATCCACCTTGTAGTTCAACTAATAAGATGTGTCTTTTTAAGCAAATAATAGATTGAATTAGATTGGACAATCACATTAGTGGTTTGACCCAACATGTAATGTCATAACTTCTTCATGGCAAATATGAGGGAGAGGCACTACCTCTTGATAGTAGATTAGTTGATCTCAAGGCCAACTAGCATGTAAGAGATGTAGTAGAAAACTCTCTCTACCCATATCATCTTTTTGACACAACATGATCCTGATGGAGAGATCAATGATATAGGTGTATAATATGAACTCATGACCCTCAATGAGTGTCATTATTATAGGATGGTTGTGAAACATGCACTTAAATTCTTCAAAATCCACCTAATTCTCAAGGGCCCATAAGAATGGGTTGTTCGTGCATAATATATGAATGAGGGTATGGATTTATGTGCATACTCCTCAAGGAAACATCTAAGTAATTTGAGTCTTTAGAGGAAATACTATAACTGCACAAGACTTTATGAGGGAGGCATCTCAAAGAATGATTTGACCTTCTCAAGATCCACTTTGATGCCTCACTACGAGACAAAGAAGCTAAGGAGATTTCTAGCTGAGATGATGAAAATGCACTTCTCAATATTGAGGCTAATGTGATCCTCCTTGAGCTACTCAAAGATGATCCTAATTTCTCACACATGCTCATCCTACTTGCAAGATTTTCCAAGGAGGTTGTCAACATAGCATTCCAAGATATTTTGGATGAGGTCATGAAAAACATGATTCATGGCACATTGATATATGGACCTAATGTTATTCATACCAAATGGCATGATGACATAATAAAAGGTACCCCACGAGGTAGTGAATGTCATCTTGTGCTGGTCTTTAGGTGAAATCTAGATTTGATTTTACCCTAATAACCCATCCATGAGGGACATGATCTCAAAACTGGTAATGAAGTCCACAATTTGGTCAATCAAAGGAGTGGGAAAATTGTCCTTTGGACAAGCCAAATTGAGGTCTTATAAGTCAATGTAGATGTAAATGGTTTCATTCTTCTAGAGAATGGGGATGATGTTGGCAACACATCATGGATAGTCAATGGTGGTGATGAAACTGACTCGAATGAGCTTTTTTATTTTAGCCTTAAATAACTAGGAGACTTTGACCACCACTGGTCATTATTTTTGTAAAATGGGATGGACCTCGTCATCCATATGAGGTTATGGAGAATGATCTCAAGGTTCCTACCATTCATATTAGTGTATTCCCAAGTGAATACATCCAAAACTTTGCACAAAAAGGTGACCAAGACATCCTATTCCTTTTTAGCAAGGCTATCACTAATATTAATGTTCTTTGGTCTCATAGAGGTACCAAAGTTGACATATATAGATCCTTCAACATCCATAGTATCTAATTTATCTAAACTCTAAGGTGAAGGAGGGAGTGTTTGGTCTAAATATTTAGGCTCGATCATCATGACATGCACTGTGGGGATGTCAGGGGTTGGGCCATTAGAGAGCAAAATCTCCAAACCTAATCGATCAAGAAGATGGTGATACTTGAAACAATATCTCATGATATTGACATATGTCATTCTCTCCTTGAATATTTTACATGTCATAACATTAATGAAATAACACTCAAGATAGGACTCAACCACTCTAGTAGCCTCTATAGGAGAGGTTTTGAGAGAGCTGATACTCCAATGGGAGAATCATGATGATAGGGGAAGTTCAAAATTTGGGGAGATATCTTAAAAGAGATCTCTGAGAAGGGAAGAGCCAGCCTAACATCATGGATTCAGAGAAGGACTTGGCTGATGTATGCAATATTTTGAAGGAATAAATGTTGATTGATACTCAGATGGATCAAAGCATTCATCCTTAAGAAAGTGAGACTCAAAGGTGGGGGGCATGTGGGAGTCCATAGGGCCTCCCAAGGAGATAGAAAAAGCCTTGTTAGAGGGATTTTTAATTATATAAATCAATGCCCAATGATCTAGGTTAGCCTCCATGGTGTGAACCTTACCTTTAAGCACAAACTAGAACATGTGAAATGTTGCTGACACAATGGATTGCATGGTAGTAGTCCAAAGATGGCCAAGGATCATGTTGTATGAGAGATATAAGTTTAAAACACAAAATTTGATCCTAACTAACTTGGGGCCAAACTTGACCCAAAGATTCATGTTTTCCACTAGCACAACTGTGTCATTGTTGAAACCAACATAGTTATGGAGAGAATTAGAGAGTTTCTTCAAACTAATATCAAGCTCATTAAACACATGCAAGTGAATGATGTTTAATATAACTTCTTTGCCAATGATGTATATCTTGACATGATAATCATTTATGGAGGTCTCAATGTAGAGAGGGAACCTATCCCTCTTTGCAATGAATGAAGTGTCTAGTAATGATGTAGGGTCGAAAGACAACATGGGAGGATAAGGGTGATAAAACTTGTTAGAGTTGAACAAAACCTCAACATCATCTCAAAATTAAACCTTATGAGAGAGACCAAGCTCATTAAAGATGAGACCCCTTTGCTCAAGGCAAAGGGAAATAAGGTCCCAAATGGAGATCCCAATCAAGAGGCCCTATAACTCCTCTATGATAAAGTACAAATGTTGTCTATCCTAAGGAGAGATGTTATGTCAAAAGTCATCTAAATTTGGGGTTCCCTACCCCTATGGGTTGGGTAGAAGGCCCCACACCAATAACATCTCCAAATGGGTTGGTGGCTTGACCTGATTTCATGTTGACAAAGTATTCATAACTAGTAGAGGCTATGTCGATAGTAATAATGAATTTTCTACTCTCAGTTTGGCCTTCCCTTTTGGGTTAGCCTAGGAAGATGAGTCAAAAGAGGTAGAAGAAAAAGATGAGGAACGATGGGCCTTAGACTTGGATTTATTCTTATTCTTTTCCTTTTTATGGTTAGGTAAAGGATCCTTGAACACATTTAATGTGTAATTAGAAGACTTTTGGGGAGCACAATTCTTATCATCATGGCCCTTCATTTGATGGAAGTTGAAAAACTTGGTGGAATCATAAGGGAACACCATCCATGGTCTTTCAGTGCTCATTTTAGGGGCCTTATTTTTAGATGGCCTCTTAATTAGAGTATTGGCCTTATGGCCATCCTTCTTGCCTTTTTTCTCAAGAGGATAATTAGTGATACCATCATCTATTACATTATGGTTGTGATCATGTGAAGAGGATGACTTTTGGGTTGGCATAGGGTGAATTCCCACATGTAACTCAAATAATTCAAGCTTAAGACACTCATTAATAGCTTCATCATAATAGGTGGGTTCATGCTTAAGGACCTCAAGGTGAACCTCCAACTTCAATGATTGTGTGAACATATCATAAAACTAATCATCTAATAACCTTGTTATGTATGTAAGGATGGATAAATGCCACATACCTATAAATTCAAAGTTAGAATCACCCTTGGCCTAAGCTATCAAAGTATTGGAGGAATTCATCTAGAATGAAATAAAAGCTAGAAAGAGAATCTGGAGGTAAATTCTAGACCCAAACTACAGCTTTAACTCATAGAGAATGAGTAAAGAACTTCAACAACATGCCTTCATCATGTTCCCAATCCATACACGCCATCATGAATGTCTTGATATTCTCCATTGAAATAGTGTCCCATATCCCACTGAACTTAGGTAGTTCAAGGATTGGAGTAAGAAGGGAAATAACATGCACCCAAGGGGATAGAGGATTTTTATAGAGATTCTCATAGGTATGGTTGATAGCAGGTTAGTGATGAACTCCCTAAGGAGGCTTGTGAAGGGTATGATGTTACCTATGCTAGTATGACTCATCACAATTCTAATCATGAAAGGGATGATGCTGAGGTGGTTATTGATATGGGAGATACTCATGATGGAAATCATCCCAATCATGAGGTGTGGAATAACCACAAGAAAGGTGTCATTACCTATGGGGAAGGTGAGACATCATGGCATGCTCATAGAAATGGTCATGATGACCAAGGTCTCTATGATGTTGGACATGTGTCTCTAGGTGAGTGTTCATATGAGGATGCTAATGTTCAAGATATGCATCCCATGGATCTATAGTCTATAAGTGGCAATCAAAATCAATGTATTCATCTAAAACTCTAAAATAAGGGATAGGAGGATGAGATTCCTCCACATGATGTATATGCCTCATCAAGTTGGCATGCATGTGTCTTTGAAGATGTACATAAGGGGGTTCTTACCATAGAGTCTCTCACCAAGAAAGAGGTGGGGGACTTGGGTGAGAAATAGTTAAGGCACTCAAACTAGAATGGGTGTGATCTTTGTCTCTATAAGAAGCATGTCACATACTCTTAAGGGGAAAGGGTGCTCTTCATTCACTTGAAGCCATCTATGGTAATTATAAATAATTTCATGCAACTCATTATGCCTCGATCATGAAAGGGGGTCATCATCACCCAAAATAGGTGAATGAAAATCAATTCAAGGTCAAGGGGAGTTCCTCTCAGATGAAGAAATCTCAGACTAGTGGAAAGGAAATTGAGTCCATTAGTTATACACTTGTCAATTTGGTTCTCTACAGGATATTGTCAAGCCTTGGTCTTGAGGTAAAGACATGTTAGAAATAATAGGGGTTATATGAAATTCCATTTTTATTACAACCTATTCATGAGTAAACTCAGGGTCAAGACCCTAAACACAGTGGGAGGAGAATCCTAAAGGTGGGAAGCTAGACATGGAGGTAGTGATGAAAAATCAAGTAGGAAGACAACAAAAGAGGCAAACTATTAGAGACCCCACAAGGAGATGGACACAAAACCAAATCAGGATGAAATAACCAAGACAAGAGATAAAACACAATTAAAAATAAAGCCTTGTAATTATCAGAGGTGATTTAAATAAAAGAGTTATAAATAGGATAGAACTAACATGAGACCATATGTGAGGTCCCATCGGGCATGCCAGAATGTAGTTTTTATAATATAAATGGGTCTATTAGGGTTTGGTAGGGGGGTACATAGGGTACTTAAATAAACACCTATAAGTCTAATAGGCTCCAAAATGTTATGGGATACTCATGACCTATAGAGGTTGTTCAGTTTGTTGGCTTGCACCAAACTATAGGCAAACTTATGAAATAGGTTAGGGATAACATTATTAAGTGCACAAAGGATGCAAGTATGTCTAATGGATATAACCATAGTAAATCAAGAAATAAAGGAGTGACATTTAATGTGTAAATAATGAGAAATCAAGCTATTTGAATAAGATAACGCTAGCAAACATGAAATACATTTCAAAAACATGTAATCCTATTAATTTAAATATGATTTTTGAAGGCAAATGACATTTTTAATAGAGAGAGAGATATGGAGATCATATAGTTTCATAAACCTAAGCTAATGCATTTATCCAAACGAAACTATCTCTAGCATGTGAATGAGTGAAGGAATGCCATTTGAGCCAAACTAATTAAGCTAAATGAACACAAGAGCATATACCAAGCAAGGTAATGATTCAAAATCAATCAATATTACATAATGAAAGACATTTTTAGAGGGGAAATATGTTTTTAGGGTTGAGAGAATACGTATAATTTAGAATATACTCTAATAATGTACACAAAAAGTTAAATTAGTACATAAATAGAAAACCCTACCATATACACTACACTACAACAATGGAATTTCACTTTGCATAAAAAGTGCCCTCAAATCAAGCTCAAAAATAATGTGAAAATGTTCTACCAACCAAGAATCCAAGATAGGAAGCAATGAAGGAGGAAGACCAAGCTGTATGTGAGCTGAGTCCAAAATAGGAGCCAATAACAATGGAGAATGTGAAGGAGAAGCGACAAACTATGAGAAAGACAATGTGGAAAGCACAATAACAAGTAAAATGGAGCTTTATGAAGTTATGGGTAAGTAAAAAGCCTTAGGATCACTATAGAGATCAAGATGAACCACTAAATTAAGTTGTAGAGTAGTAGAGAATCCCCTGTCATAATGAAATCCCAAGCATGCCAAGAATAGACCAAGTGAGATCCAAGATGGCACAATAGCATAGAGAGTGATGATCAAGAGGATATATTAGGGAAAATTGTAGGATACCAAAAGAAAAATGAGAGGTGAGTAGTCATATAGGGTATCCCCTATCCACCAAGACCAAAAATTTCCCATTTTTAGTTGTTGGGGACAAAACATACACATTTTTTTGCATTTTGCCTGCACTACAACATAGGCCACAACTTTTGTGAATGAAATGTGTAGCCTAGGTTGTAGGTTTCACCCAAAATCCATGACTTGGGTCAAAATCCCATTTGGGTAGTCAACAGGCCTTCATAAGGGCTCTAAAAGGCATCTAAAAGTCCTGTCTATGAGTGAAATGGGTGGTAAGGTACCAAATATGTATAAGGGATGGATATAAGATACATGAAGATCCATAAAAGTGGAAAATATCTTGAATTAGGATAACCAGGGTTGGTAGTATACACATGAGCTGATGTGTAATCATAGGGAGTAGGGTCATGAGAAGTATAATTCTAGTAACATGATTGGAGACATACATCCTCTTGACATATTTGGTTATGTGGATGTAGATTAGGGAGGTGATGTTGATAGTAGAAGATCTACTAGTGATTATGTGTTTACATTATTTGGTAGCATAATAAGTTAAATGAGTAAATGATATGCTATGGTCTCTTTACCCACTATAGAGGCAGAATATATGGTAATTACTCATGCCTGTAAATAAGCCATTTATATTAATAGTCTATTTACAAATATTGGGTTGAAATAGGGTGCAATGATAGTTAGAGTGCTATTTTCCTAGAAAAGAGCCTAAATTTTCATGCCAGTACCAAACATATTGATGTACAATATTTTTTTTTGAGAGACATGGTTGAGGATGGCAGGGTGAAGCTGATGAAGGTAAGGACTTTGATGAATGTTATAGATTCATTGACTAAACCCATAAACACAAAGAAGTTTAGATGGTGTTAGGAGTCTATGGGCCTCTTGGCCCCTAAATGTTAAGTTCATGTTGGTATGGTTCCTTTGGGTGTTTCAAGATATTTGACAAGTGGGAGGATGTTGGGAATTGAGGTATCTCAACCTTGACAAAGTCAGGATATTATTCACAAGACACTATTCATGAGACAATATTTATGTGATGAGGTGGTAGTGGTGAGTTAGCAATGATTATGCAGGTGATGTAGGTGGTGATGGATGTGTTGATATGGCTTGTGATTAGTTGGCATGGCCCATGGAGGAATCTACATGATGTAAGTGCATGTGAGTGGAAGTGGGACATATGACTCCACTAAGGAGACAAGTTATTATCTTTTGTGATGCACATGATTTTTATTTAGGTAAAAAATGACAAAATAAAGGATTGGGGAAAATTTTTTAGCAGCCTCATGATCTTGAGTGGAAGGATAATTCAAAAGTTGATGGAGAGTCTCTTGGAAGCATGTGGAGTGACATGGGATAGTGGGGAAGAAGTTACTATTATAGATTGGAGGCACATGTGAGAGTGAGGCATAGTTTTTGAGGCTTGTGAGAGTGGAGGATGATGTGTCATAAGTGGAGGATCCATTTTTTACTAAAGAATAATACTAAAAGCATGGTACTATTGATAAATAGTGGTGCCACTAAAGGGTGGTGAATTTGCTTCCTTGCCCATTAAGTTTCTTCATCATGTGATATTATTTGTAATATTATAAATAAGATGTATTCTCCTTTATAACTTAAATATGAAAGTAATGCATGAAGTAGCTACTCTTTGTAAGCTTGTGAGTTAGAGAGCTGTACAAAGGCACTAAAATTCTATGTAACCAGTTCTTCTCCTAGGTGTAGTATACTGGTGATACTACTAGAAGGTTGTTTTGCAAGTGTATGGTGTATTCATGTTGATTTGAATAATATATTGGGTTGCTTTAGATTGTGGTTTTTTTTCCCAAAAGGGTTTTCCCCATGTAAATCACTTGTTATGGTATGCTATTATGTTTAGTTGTATGTGTTTTCTTATCATTCTATTATAAGTTCAAATTATTTGCACATTCTCCTCTCTTGGTTAGTGTAAGGAATTATTTCCATGATATCGTATTCCTTTCACATATACATATGTACGTACATACATACATACATATATAATATGTATGTATGTATGTGAATGTAAATGTATATATATCTATGTATATGTATATAACATACACACACACACATTAAATATGATTCTTTTTGAAATCAACATATTTAAAGAATTTATTTTATAAAAATAATATACTCTTTAAGTGACTTTAAAAACCTTATTCAATGTAGACTCCCATCCAATTTATGATGTATTGGTAGGGCTTAATTATTAAAATAAATCCATCTACACACAATTATTAGTTTGAACGAAGGCTTGTGTGCCAAAATTATGAGTTACAAAAATGTCATCATACAATTGTCAAGTATGATCATGTTTATGTTACAAATAACTTTTAAACATAATAAATAAGATATATATTACATGGCTACATATAAGGAATAAAATAATAACACATTTCAACATTAAACAATCTAAACTAACATCTTAAATTATCAATTATGACCATATCTATATTACAAATGGATTTTAAGCATAATAAACAAGATACCAACTACATGCCTCTAAACAAATAAAAAAACCTTCCAACATTAAACGATATAAAATGACATCTTAAGAGAAAGGAATGCCTCATTATGAGCAAACTATGAAACCATGATTTGCTATGAAAATTCTATGAACATTACTCTATCAAGTATGGTAAAAAAAACAACCAACATTATTCTTAAAAATTTCATCAAACCAATAAATAAATGTTTACAAATATAATCCTGTAATAAATAAATAAATTTAAAAAATACCAATTTAAAAAAAATGTAAATCTATGAATAATACTAAGTCAAAAGGTATATAAAATTAAAAATTCAATAATAGAAAACAATGTCTCACTAATAATTTTTTTTTGACAAATTAGGCAAATACAATTAAATGGTGGGTTTAAGCATAAAAAAATAGATACCTAGTACACGATTGCAAGCACGACACAAAAAGGCATCACAACATTAAATAATATAAAGTGAGATCTTAAGCTAGGACATTATCTTATACATTAAAGTGTCAGTACCACCATATTTAAACACAACTTATATTAATTAAACAATTCATTCTAAGTTAATTATATTTAAAAAAACTTATATTATGTTTTTTTAAATTTGTTTATAAATCTTGGCAAAAAATATGTCAAAAACTAACCATAATATACAATTACAAATAAGAATTTTTTACTTAACATTAAAAAAAATAAAATGACATCTTAAGCTAAATTGAAAGTAATTACCTATACAAAATCCATATCTATGAGCATTAGCTCTATCTATACAAAACAATGTCTAAAATCACAAGTTCCACATTTTATGTTAAGTATCAAAACAAAAAAATAGTAAAAAAAATTACTTTTTAAAATAATTTCACATTGTACATGAAAAATAAACCATATAAAATATAAGCATACTCATAAATATTAATGATTTTCTTACAAGCAGATAGGAAAAGGAAACAAAATATTAAACCTTGTCACAAAAATTGATAAGCAAAACCACATATTTCTTCTCCAAACAATAGTTGATCTTCTCACAATGACCTACATGAGTAGTCATTGACATAATGACATTTATACTCATGTCATTTTTGGTAATAATAAGAAGGCAGGGAAAGTCACTTAGAACAGAAGCACCATAAGAATTTGTTAGTAGGGGGATGAATGGTGAATGTATTCCACTACTTTGGGGGCTTTTCTTCAAAACAAGGGATTCAATCATCATTTTGAAATGGGGTTTTGCATGATATTTTATAATAAAAAGACTATAAAAAGCTTAAATAAAAGGCATCTAGTAGGTATTTAAATAATTCCAAATATATTTTAAAGAATATTATTAATTTTATAGGATTTTAATCATGTGTTTACACCATCTCAAAATGACTTCCATGAGTAGTCATTACCTTAATGACATTTATTCTTGAGTATTTTTTGGTATTAATCAAAAGGAAAGGGGGTACACTTATGACATAAGTACCGTAAGTAGTTAGTATTAGGGGAGGAATAGTGAATATATCTGATCACTTTGGGCTTCTCTTCAATACAATGGATTTCAATCGGTATGTTGAAATGGAGTTTGAGGTGATATATTCTATGTTAGGTACTTGAATAATTCTATTTGTACTTAAATAAGATTATTATTTTTGAGTGCCTACACTCATGTGTTTAAGTAATCTCAACCTATATCCTCTTTCTCAATTGACAAAGCTTTTAGAGCATGTGGGTGATGCACAAAGTTGGGGGACAAAAAAAGTGACATATTTGAGAAGATTGTTTTTTGGCAAAGGGCGTATACATTTTTTATTCAAATTTCCTTGCCCATTTTTGCTTATTTGATCCCAAGCCTAAATGGCTTACACCCTTTTTATAAAATGGCATAATCCCTTTGAACAACATGTTTTAGAGGGAAATGTAAATATTTAAAAATTTGTAAGGAAAGGGCATACGCCCTTTGGTAAAATGTTTTTTGTGTTTGTTATTATTTGTATATGTTAGTGTGAGTATATATTTAATAAAATAAATTTAAATCATAAGAATATAAAATTCAATATAAATGAAATCTAAACTTATACTCTAAATTTGTTTTATTAAATCTTTATATTACATTTTATATTCTTATACTCTAAATTTATTCTACTAAATATAAATGATTTGGACCACTCTACCTCTTATTTAGAGTATAAGTTTACATTTAATTTATGTTAAATTTTATATTCTTATACTCTAAATTTATTTTACTAAATATAACAAATTAGGTACACTCTACATCTTATAAAATTGATTCAAGAGTTGTATGAGTTACCATTTAAAAGTTACCTTTTCAAAACTCATTCTTGTCAATACTTAGTTTTCAAAATTTTAGGATTAGAAACTAACTAAAATATTGAAGTTAGATTTAAGCTCAAGTATGGATGTCACTAGTCGAGATAGAGATAGGGATCCATATATATATATGGATATAAGGGCTCAAGTATGGATTGGTTGAGATAGATATAGGTCCTCTGCTAACATGGATGTAGCATCTATGTAATATGATGGGATAAAGCATGCACAAATGCATCAACCTATCTTGACTGATATGTTCAACCCTTGATGAAAACCTATAATTCTATTCCCATATCATATTAATGGTCTAGGTTATAATGCTAACACCATTCTAGGTGGTGATATTCCCAAACCAGGGCCTTGTCACACTCTGATTAAGCCCTGGTCCCTAATACAGTAAATAGAGGGATATCATAGGAATGGTGGCCTCATCATAGATATACAAGGGGAACCATTTTGAAGGCCCTATCCTAATCTAAATTTTTCTTTGCTTGATAATACAAGGGAAGATTTCCCTACCTACTATATTTATGCCAAGGAGCAAGAAAAGGGAAGCTTGCATTCCATATATCTAGCTTTTCTTCACCCAATAACATATCAATGTAATCTTTCCTTCTCAATATATAGAAAGTGAGTAAGGAATAACTTTGAAGGGAAGATTTCTTTCTATATATATATATATATATATATTTGATTTGCTTTTGGATTAAGGCATAGATATCAAGGGAAGCGTGCTTATGGATATATAAATTTATTCTTTCCATACCTACTTAGGTATTCCCTACTCGATAAGGCAAGGGAAATTTTCTTCTTGATATATATATTTTTTCATGTCCTACCTATTTGCATATGTATAATATATTCTTCACTATCAAGGAAAGCTTGCTTCATGTCTTTATCTTGCTTATATTCTTTCCATACCTACTTATCTTCTATATCTGGCAAGGGAAGCTTGATTTCAAATAGATAGAATGATAAATAAAGGTTCAAATCATGTTACATATGTAATAGATCTATACCATTGAGTATGCCCTACCGAATTGAATACCTGAGCCATATCATCTTGATTAGTTATTAACAAATTTATTATCCTTCTTGCCCTACCTACTTGAGTATGCCTTACCCAATTGAATATCCAAGCCATATCTTGATCTTGAATAACCATACCTACACCTGATCATATTTATTTTACCAAAACCACATCTTGAGTACTTGATACCCGATTGAATATCCATGCCATATCTTTAAAGGAGAAGGGGAATTATCAAGGGATGCTCAAAAATCAAGAGAGGTGGTATTATAACCTATATAAAGAAAGGATATGGGGCATTGATGAGCCATATATTGAAAGGAGAGGGGGAATTCTCACATATATAGAGAAAGGAGTGACTAGGGACATTGGAAAAAATATTGAAGGCAAATTAAAGTTGAAATCCTAAATAATTTGTGGGATTTTAAATCAATGGGTATATTGATATGCATAAATTATTGGCCTATATCATACAACTTATAACATATTTTTATTCATGATATGGTCACTCATACATGATACCTACCTCATATCTAATACTACATGTAGGTATGCAATCACGCATACATGACATTTACATGTCGTCATGATACAATCACTCATACTGGACATGAATGTAGTTAATCACCCTAGTATACTTCATTCTGAATAGAAGGAATTGAAACACCATTCAAGAGTCATCCTAAAAAGATACCATTCATTCTAAAAAAAATGTTAGACAAATGGGTCGATCCATGTGTGATTCAATTCCAATGTCATACATGCATGACCTGACCCCTTTAATCTAAACTCATATAGAATTAGGTTCATCTTCTATCATTCCAAACTCACATGAGATGCTACCACTACCACTACCGTTTAAGGTGGAGGGGAGTATTTTTTAACCCTATTTTCTTAGGCTCATATCAAAATCACTCATATTATTATCTCCCTCTTCCCAAATCATATGGAGAGGGGGGTTCAAACACATAAATCATCATTTATCATTTCAATCACTCTATCATCATTTATCATCACTCCTCATCCCCCTCTCACTAATGCTCATTATCCCTCATCATCCCTAATTATTCCCTCATCATCCCTCATCATCCCTAGTCATTCCCTCATTGACATAATCATCCCTAATCATCTCTATTCACTCCCTCATCATCCATAATCATTACCTAATTATCCCTCATTATCCCTAATAATCCTTAATCACTCCCTCAATGGCCCTCATTATCCCTAATCACACCCTCATTACTTTTCATCATCTCTAATCACTCCCTCATCAACCCTCATCATCCCTTGTAACCCATAATCACTCCCTTATTAGACCTCATCATCCTTCATCATCCCTAGTCACTCCCTCATCGGTCCTTATTGTCCATCATCATCCCTAATCACTCCCTCATTAAACCTCATCATCCCTTACCATCCCTAGTCATTCCATCATCCCTCATCATCCCTTATTATCCCTAATCAATCCCTCATCAATCCTCATCATCCCTCATAATCCCTAATCACTACCTCATCAACTGTCATCATCCCTAGTCACATATAATCATCCCTCATCATCCCTCATCACCCTAATCAAACCTCATTATCCATAATCACACCCTCATTGACCCTCATCATTCTTAATCACTCCATAATTATCTTTAATCATCACTAATCACTCCCTCATTGATCCTTATCATCCCTCATCATATCTAATCACTCACTCATTGAACTTCATCATCCCTCATCATCCCTAATCAGTCTCTTATCCTACCTAGTCATTATATCATCATTTTTCATCATCCATTATCACTCCCTCCTCATCCCTCCTTATCTCTAATCACTCACTCATCTTGAGTGGCATGGAATCTTCTAAGGCTTTCTTAGAGGACTCACCCATGCAACTATAGGTGTTGATGACTTATCTCTACCCATCATGATTCTCCAATAATACACACCATAAGTTTACTCTATTTTCCCACTTAGGGATGAGAAGCTTCTCTTCAGGGATGCCTCCAACCACTTACAACTTTCAACAATGGGTCTTGATAGAGAGTGAAAGGTGGAAATTTTATCATTTATATGCCCATCTAAATACATCAATGAAGATAATTCATCGATTAGGCTAGCGATTCAAAAGATATGCTACCCACTGAATAAATTATAGTCCCTTTAGATACATTTGGCTCTGAGATAAAATGCATCACTATGTCTTGTGCATCCTCAATCACATGGAATATTTTGGGGTGTGTATAGAGGACTTGACTATAAAACTTTAGGGACTAATTAATCATCTCTACCCTACACAACTCTTATAAAACACATGGCTAAAGTTTTATTTGTTTACTCACTTAGGGACAAGAAGTTGCTCTTCTAGGATTCATTTGATCACTTGTAATTTTTGACCCTAGGTCCCAGTAAAGAGTAGAGGGTGACCATTCTAGTGTTTATATGCCCATATATCCAAATTAGTGAAGATATTTCATTTATTGATCTAGTGAATAAAAAATATGCTACCCAATGACCAAATTTTGGTATTTTAAGAGGCATTTAATCATGAGAGAAAACATGTCACCATGTCTCTCTCATCTTGAGTGGGAGAGAATCCTCTTAGGATTGATCAGAGTATTAAAAATGGTTATTTAAAAATAATAAAATAATAAGATATCAAACCAAAAAACAAATAATAACAATGGTCAAATAACCTTATGCCATCCAAAGGCTTCCTCCCAATTGTCTATCATTCTCTTCATAACTATTTCCATATTTTGTAGCCCTTGAATCTATTGATCAACTTAAATATCCTTTTCCATAGCCTTGCCTTCTTGTTTAGTCTACTAGGGAATTAATCAGCTTGTTTCCTTTTCATTAGTTTCTTGAGACCATCTATACTAGTAATATAATTATGTGTCACCACTTTGTTGGAATCTACTAAAATACCCAAGTTTTATTTGAGGATTTCATTCTCTTTTTCTATGATATTAACTTTTTCCTTTAGTCTTTCCACTTGGATAGTAACCTCTTTAAATTATGAAGGGATGATTAAGGTTGAATACTAATTAAGGGATAATAAAGGTTTATGAGGGAATAATTAGGCATGATTAGGGATGATGAGGGCTGATGAGGGAGTGATTAGGGATGATGAAGGCTGATGAGGGAGTGATTAATGATGATGAAAGGAAATGAGGAATGATGATAGAGTGATTAAGGATGATTAAATATTATGAGGGTAGATGAGGGAGTGACTAGGGATGATGAGGGTCAATGAGGGATAATGAGAGTGATTAAGGATGATGATGAATAATAAGGGATGATGAGGGCCAATGAGGGAGTGATTATGGATGGTGACTCCTTCATCAACCCTTATTATCCCTCATCATCCCTAATAATAACTTCACCTACCCTTATGATCCCTCATCATCCTTAGTCACATCCTCATCAACTATCATTATCCCTCATCATCTATAATTTCTCCCTCATTTCCGCTCATCATCTTTCATCATCCCTAATCAATATCTCGTCATCCCTAGTCACTATATCATCATCCATTATCACTCCCTCCTCATCCCTCCTTTTCCATAATCACTCCTTCATTTACCCTCATTATCCTTAATCCCTCCATCATAAACCCTTATCATTTCTCATCATCCCTAGTCACTCATTCATCATCCCTCATTATCCCTCATCATCCCTTATCACTTCCTCATCATCACTTATCATCCCTCACCATCCATAATCAATATGTCATCATCCCTAGTCACTCTATTATCATCCTTTATTTTCTCTAATCATCCCTAATCACTCCCTCATTGTCCCTCCTTATCCCTAATTAGTCCCTCATTTTCTACCATAATTTCTAATCACTCCCTCATCAACCTTCATTTTTTCTCATCCTACCTAATCATTCCTTAATCATCACCAATTTTCCTTAATAATCCCTTATTTTACCTTATTATCCCTCATTATCCCTAATTAGTCCATCATTGTCCATCATAGTCATTGATGGCGGATGCAATAGCTTCCTTCTTGTGCATGATTGGTTTCTATTCTAATTCCAAATTTTTCTCACTCAAATATGGTGTCAAATAAATTTTATCATTATGGATAGGAAATAAATATGTTCATGATTCCCACTATCACTAGGTAGAATATATATCATGATCCCAACTCTCTACCAAAAATCTATCATGAGTATGATCAGGCAAATTGAGAATTATTATCTAATTCAAAACCAACTGGGTGATCTAGGTTTTCTTACACATAGGGTACCCCTCTAGGGTTAGGTTGGTGTACACAACCGATCATAGACACTATTATAAGCACAATGAATGAGAGAGGGGTGAATTAGTATTCCAAAACATTAAATCAATTACCCTTAAACCTTCATGAATCATTCAAAAGTATTTTAGTGATCTAACGATGCATTAAGAACCAATCACATGAGCATGAAATAAGATAACACGTCATATTTGTGGGAAAAACTCGTGGGGAATAAAACCCATTGAAAAAAATCTTGGAAAAACTATCCTATAAGAAAATGTATCAAACTTAGTTGAGCACCAACCCAACATGGAACACCAACCCCAAATTTATCAAGAAACCACTTGAATTTAGCAAGCACCTACTTACTAAGAGGCTACAAACCCCTATGAATAAGCACCAACTCAGTTAGAGGACACTTATTTAAGCACCAAACTAAAAGGTAGATCCAAATCCCTTTTTTCCAGGCACCCACTCAACCAAGACTAATTATTACAGCATTAACTTGTAAGGAAGCTTCAACTCCCTCTTTGACCAAGCACCAACTCATCCAATCAACATTTTTACTCCACTCAAATATCTATCTACTCTATCCAATTTAATACATCAAGAACAAATATATAATGCAACTCTGATAGCCTTTCAATAGGCAATGATCAGTCCTTCATCTCTACTCCACTTGAGCTATCTTAAAACTACCTCTAGGCTTGTTTGCTCAACTAGCCTTCTTTAAGACTAAAGAGGTCATATGACCTTGATATTCAATTGTAGAGAATCTATATGATATTAAAGATATGATTATATACTCTCTCCTAATATTTTTAAACATTTTTTCCAATCTCCTTAGGCTAATTTATTTATCAATCCATTTGCTTAATCTTAGCATTTTCAAATAGGCCTAAAAAGCCTTGTATATATACTCATCTCTTGTTCATATACCACTTGGTCAACCACACACCCATAAAATATTAGGTCAGACATATAATAAATCTTGGGACATCTCATAAATAATATTAAAATGAAATTTAATTCCCTTTTGGTCTGTCATGAGTCAATTAGGCCTCATTTCACTTTTAGGTCTCATGGAGACCTAATTGCATTATGTCTATCTTCTTAGCATCAAATATTGATTCTCTTGGGTCTATATGGATTTTTAAAACAATTTAAAACAATTAAATAACTTATAATAATACCCATAATAACCTAATTCATGATTGATTGGACCTATGTCTATCATTCATACCATGAAACCTCTTTTAGGAAAAAACTATCTTATTATGCATGTGTGCCTCAAAAGTGAAGATTAAACACACTTAAGCTATTGAAACATGAAAAAAAATTACATGTATAGAATATAAATGACCTAAATGTCATTAAAATTTTCATTAGACACTTCTACTTATAGCTTAAGGCTTCAAGAATACCTCTGCAACTCACTCACTCAGAATTGTCAATTTACCTCAAAACACAGTCATGGTGACTTAGACCTCCAACACTTGTGTAGAAATTTTAAAAGACTTATGATGAATTAAAAATATTATATAACATATTTATAACATAATAAAATAAAAAACCCATTTTTTATAATAGAAAAATATTGGTCTTTCAGACCAATCTCATGACCTTATATCACACTATCTTATCTAAACCAGATAGGTCAACTTGTGAGCAATTTTTTCACCATATTCACTAACCTCAAAATTTTTTACCAAGAATTAACATGAACTAAAAGTCACAAAAAACATATTCATATACTTGGTTTCATCATTATACCTTGGAAACACACTCAAATTCATCTTCTCACTTTTGCTTGGGTTTTACATTATTTACACCATTAGGTCTGCCTGTAACTGGCTAACTTGTAAGAGTGGTTTAGCATATTTGAAGGATTAAAACTATCCAAAAACCATAATGGGAATCAAGTATGATTCTCTATATTATTATTTCATCCATTTTATTTCCTTGACCAATGTAACTTTTGACTGCTATAGTAAATTCTTCACAAACAAGCCTATATCTATGCATTTTCTCTTTCATCTGACTCACCACCACCACCTAGAGGTACTTCAAAGAGTTAAATATATGATATAATAGTTTTTATATAAATTTTATATAATTATGGGCTTATTTGAATAATATATTTTATATTATGTCCTTATTATGGTTTTATGAAGGTTTAACACATGTTTTGGTGTTAACGATTGTTCATAAAATATTGCCCCTTAAATCCAAAACCAATGCTTGGAAATATTATTTAAGACCCTTACCCATATATAATTAATATATTAGGTTACTATTTATAGATTACATGTTCCAAATAATGTTTGAAAGTGCTTCTTGGGTCTTGAGACCTCATTCTATGAACTCGAGAAGGGCTAAAATAGTGTTTCCTGAAATTTACTTCAAACCTTGGCCTCAAAATTTTTAAACATGCTTAAAAAAAATATTACCTCTTTCTATGATCACATATGAATAATTTTCATGAAATCTAATCTTCATGCCTCATTAGGCCAGGCAAGGTTTAAGAGAGGTCTAGATGCAGACCTAGGTTGAAGGTCCTACCCCTATAGGATCACTTTAAAACACTTTTGAGTGCATAAAATCCTTATTCTCATTCTCACACAACCTTAAAAACCTATCATATTCATAATTTCACTCATCTCATCATGCTACCAGCTCATATCTTCACCATGCCATGACTAGGATCAAGCTTCTATTGCATTTGACACATTAACCTGTTCCCTCCATGTTATGACCTCAACAAAACATTAAACAAGCAGACACAAGAAACCACAACACATTCATATCACTACACCATTATATTTTTGATGAAAACATCCTTTAATAAAAACACTCTATCAATTCCCCTTGTCACATCAACATATTGCCAACTAGGTAAACTCTCTCATTGACATCAACCTCATGCAAGATGCACCTTTGACATCAATGACAATACTCAAAAATATATCCCATTGTCATTAATGGAAACTAATCATAAAATTTTATCTCAACAAGCAACTTCTCCTTAATTTTAACTTTCTCCCCCTTTGACATAAATTAAAAAGAGATGCCTGCAATATTCTTGGATCACACTCCTTGTAACCAAGACACTCAACACACAAGACTATGATTTTATGAGTCATCATACAAACATGCTACCCCTATCTCCATGCATACCTTATTGGCACTACTCACCTACTCTTGGAGCTAATGAACCACCTAATTATCTCCCCATAAGCACCTGACTTCTTTAGTGACTTCTAGGGGTAGGAACTACACCCAATTCATTTATTAGGTGTTCAAATGTTTCTTATGGAAGTGGCTTGGTCAAAATGTCTACAATCTGATCATGTTTAGAAACATATTCAATTTTGACACTTTTTTCACTTACTCTATCTCTTAAGAATTGATACTTGATATAAATGTGCTTAGTCATTGAGTGCATGATAGGGTTCTTTGAGATGCTTATAGCACTTGAATTGTCACAATAGATAGGGCTAAGACTATCATACTCCACCTTATAGTCTTTTAAGTTCTAGCTCGTTCATAAGACCTGATTGTAACATGAAGCTACTATAATGTGTTTAGTTTCACAAGTGGATAATGCTAATGATGGTTGCTTCTTGCTTATCCATGAAACTAGGCACCCACCTAAGAGGAAAGCTCTTCCACTAGTACTCTTCCTATCATCTAGACTTCTTGCCTAGTATACATCTATATAGGCTATCAAATTGAACTCCTTACTCCTTATATACCATAACCTAATCTCCATAGTCCCCTTGAGATACTTGAGTATCTTTTTAATTGCTTGTAGATGATTTTCCTTTAGATCTGCTTGAAACCTTCCCACAATACCTACTACTTACATGATATTTGGTCTAGAGGTAGTGGTGTATAGAAAACTTCAAATCATTGACCTCTATGATATATAATTGACCTTTGGAGACTCATATTATTTGCTCATCTTACACCCTATGATCATAAATTTACTAACTGCCTTACAATCTTCCATCTCAAACTTCTTCAACATCTCTCTTATGTACTTGGCTTGTGAAATGAATATACCTTTTTCAGATTAAATGATTTATAACCCAAGAAATAATGATAGTTCTCCTAGTATTGACATTTCAAACTCATACTTCATCACCTCTAAAAAGGCCTTAGTCATATTCTAATTATTTACACTAAATATGATCTCATCTACATAGATAACTACTATCAACTGATGGTCATCTTCTATCTTTATGTATAGATTACTATCCAAGGTCAACAATTAATTTATTAATTTTAAAAGAACAAAGTGTTAGATAGTGACCCCATAGCTCTCAAAGGAATTAGAATTTGGAGTCTTTAGGATATGAATAGTTGGTCACAGCATACTCTGGAATGTAGTTGTTCTGAACTCCTCTCCACCAAAAGTTGACTACTCACATCCATAGAATTTCAAGTTGTATTAGATCCCTTTACCATTCTAGTGTCTAAGACTGCCTTCATCTAAGATTCCTTGATCATCCTTGAACATATATAAGAGAATCAATAGCTCTAAAAATAAAGTTTCCTATAAGGGACTATAGATATTCTGCTTCACCATCCTACAGAGATTCTTGGTCTAAGATATGAAATTGAAAACTTATCTTCAATACTAATAACCCATTATTTTATATTTTCTAATGTAATACACTCAAAAAATTTCCCATGAATGTGCTTAAAGTCCTCATGTCTTGGAAATGGAGCCAAAATTTTGGGTTTTATTCATTAATTCTAACTCTGGTGCTAAAGTCTATCCCAATAAACTAGTGTGCTGACCCTATCATGCGAGAGTTAGGTCTCGCATGCTCAACCGAAGCATGCAATGAAAGACTAGTTCTTAAAGATTTTGTAAAATAGTAATATATGTTTATTCATCTTTCTTTATGTAGTTATAAATAATTATTATTTAATACCACAAATATACTACTATTGTCCTTCTAGTCCCAGATGCAACTATTACTATTATAAGGATCACCATCATTATCTAACATTAGTGACTCAGAAAAAAAAAGATACCAACAACAAGATGAAGAAATAAATCATATCCATTTATATCACTTAGTGTATTTCATCATTAAAAACATAATTTAACAAAAATTGATATCTCCCATTAGATCTTAATGAATCACAAGGTAAAACTTCATTATGTATTCTCCAAAAAGACCATCATCACCAAAGATTTTACTAGGGGTATTTATATTTATTTTTCCTTGACCAAGTGTTAAAATCATTAATGTACATGATCAAATGGCACATGGAATCTCAATAGATTGATAGTCATGGCACTTTACAATAAGTTCTTCTTGAGGACCTAGGTCCCTATGACCCTATATCCTTGCTCTATGTTATATATTAGTGGCCTTGTGTTCCATTACTTGTGGGCTGGTACAAAACCTCTGATAAAAAAGGTCAAAGTGTCCCATATGAATCATTCTTCTAACTTCTCCCATTCCCATGTGCTCCCTTAGTCTTTTGTGTTCATTCCAAGCTCAAATTTCTTGGGTTCTTTGTGACTTGTTCTCCTTTGACTAGGTCCTCTAATGTTGGTCCCTTTTGCATTGTTATCCTCTCGTGCCATTGTCCTCTTGCACCCAATAGGTTATGTACCATGGTGTTTTCATGCCTAGTTTCTCTACCCCATTATCCTTCTGTGTCATGATGGTTCTGTGCTAAAATAAGACAATACTTAGTCAAAATTTTGGGGCCAACATAGAGACATAGATATAGTGGGAAAACCTCTAACATAAGTAAAAGAGCCATGGTTGATATTCACTAATATGAGAAACTAAAACCCAATGCAATTCCTTCTCTTCTCACTTTATCTTTGACAAATCTTCACATAACTCTTTGAATAATATTTGACAAGTGCAAATATTAACATGATCTTGTTATTGTTTATCACACAATGTAATGTGCATGAGTAAGTGATAATTACCAAAGGTAAAATGTCTTTATATAATGGGGTGTGGAAGTGGACTATTATAACCAATGGGTCCAACCTCTCCCTAAGAAACATAATGGTAAAGTATATTTAATTTATTTACATGAGATTACCTTGTGTTAATAAATTAAATATATTTGTTTTATTTATTAACTATTTTAATAATGTTAAGGGTAAATAATACTTAGTTTCAATAATTTCAGCATTAAATGTTAATTTTAGTAACTACATTTTCTCCCTTTTTATTCTAGTAATGCAATAAAGTGAAAGTTTTAGAGTAAAATAAAGATTTATACATGAGTTTAACTATGTTTAATAGGATTGATTTGGATCACACACTAAATTGTGCTTCATGAAAACCTAGAATGAAATGTGTATAAATCAGTCCTTAATTAGTATTCAAATATGAAAGTAAAGACAAGAAACTTATATATCAAATAACAAGAAACAAATATGCTTTCTCATGTATGTGAACCCTTATATTTTCTAGTGTAAAAAATGGTGCTAGAGAGCGTAAACCCTTAGATATTTATTTATGTTTGAAACACTAGGATTGGATTGTACATGCCCCAATCCTCATTGATAGGAAAATGTGCTCAAGGTAATATATTAGCTTAGAATTTATGTATGGATTCCAATAAATTATTATGGTGCAAAAAACTGAATCAACCATTGCAAAATGAAATAAGATTCATTTCTAGTGTAAAAATAGTATGATATGATTCTAGTGTATACAACATAGAGAATGACATGAATTGTCACTCCCTCTACATAGACTAAGTAAGAAAGTGATCATGTGATGTGCACATGTCCCCCAATATGATATCCAAGTATATTGATTTTGATAATTGAGTAAAAACTTGTGTAATATTTTTGAACACATTATGCATGATACCCCAAATATAATAAAAATATGTGATAATCATATGTATAAATCTAAAAAAAAATATGAGCAACACTCAAAACTATTATGTAGAGTGAGTATAATTTTGATAAATTTGAAAAATGTTTTTTTGACATTTGGGATGAAAGTGCATAATTTTAGACAACTACGACCTACAATGTTGTCCAAAATGAGAAGTACTATATGAATATGCTTTATGGGAAAAAACTAAGTATGCACTATGAATAACTAATAAAATATTATTTTTTTATCTGTGTAGTGGACTATTTTAGCCTAGTCTCTAAAATAAACCATTTAAAACCATTTAATAACTTATCATAAGACCTATACTAACCTAATTCATGATTGATTAGACTTGTGTCTATCATTCATACCATGAAACCTCTTTTAGGACAAATTGTCCTATTAGGCATGTGTGCCTCAAAAGTCTATCTTGTAAAAGTGAACATTAAACACCCTTAAGCTATTGAAACATGATCAAAAAATTACATATATATAATCTACATGACCTCAGGGTCATTACCAAATTCATTATACAATTTCACTCAAAGCTTAAGGCTTCAAGAATACCTCTACAACTCACTCACTCAGAACTGTCAGTTTACCTCAAAACACAGTCATGGTGACTTAGACCTCCAACACCTATGTAGACACTTTCAAAGACTTATGATGCATTAAAAACATTCTCTAACATACTAAAACACAAAACCCATATATTCTAATAGCAAAATATTGGTCTTTTAGACCAATCTCATGACCTTATATCACACATCTTATCTAAACCAAATAGGTCAACTTGTGATTAAAATTTTCACCATATTCATTGACCTCAAATTTTTTTACCAAGAATTAACATGAATTAAAAGTCATAAAAATCATATTCATGTACCTGGTTTCATCATTATACCCTGGAAACACACTTAAATTCATCTTCTCACTTCTACCTGGGTTTTACACTATTTACACCATTAGATCTGTCTGCAACTAGCTAACTTGGAAGATCAGTTTAGCATATTTTAAGGATGAAAGCTATCTATAAACCATCATGGGCATGAATTATGAGTCTCTATATTATTCTTCCATCCATTTTCTTTCCTTAACTAATGTAACTTTTGACTACTATAGTAAATTCTTCACAAACAAGCCTATATTTGTGTATTTTCTCTCTCATCTGACTAACCACCACCACCTAGAGGTACTTGGGAGAGATAAATATATTATACAATAGTTTTTATATTCATTTTAGATAATTTTTGGCTGATTTTAACAATATATTTCAATTGGGTCCTTATTATGGTTTTATAAAGGTTTAACACATGTTTTGGTGTTAATGATTATTCATAGAATACTACCTCTTAAATCCAAAACCAATGCTTGGAGATATTATATAGTACCCTTAACCATCTCTCCTTAATATATTAGGTTACTATTCATAGGTTAAACATGCTAATGAATGTCTAAAATTACTTCTTGGGTCTTGAGACCTCATTTTGTGAACTCGAGAAGGGCTAAAATAGTGTTTCTTATAATTTAATTCAAACCTTGGCCTAAACATTTGTGAACATGATTAAAAACCCATATATCACCTCTTTATATTATCACATATTCATAATTATCTTTAAATATAATCTTCATGCCTCATTAGGCTAGGTAGGGTTTAAGAAAGGTCTCGATGCAGACCTAGATTGAAGGTCCTACCCCTATAGGATCACTTTGAAACACTTCTAAGTGCATCCACACCTTATTATCATTCTCACACAACCTTAAAAACATATAATATGCCTAATTTTACTCAAATCATCATGCTACCATCTCATATCTTCATCGTGATATGACTAGGATCAAGCTTCTATTACATTTGACACCTTGACCTATTCTTTCCATGTTATGACCTCAACAAAACATCAAACAAGTAGAAACAATACATAATAACACATACATATCACTACACCATTATATTTTAGATTAAAATGGACAACACTTCATCAATTACCTTGTCACATCAATATACTGCCAACTAGGCAAACTCTCTCAATGACATCAACCTCATGCAAGATGCACCTTTGACATCAATGACAATACTAAAAAATATATCCATTTGTCATTGATGTAAACTAATCATATAAAATTATCTCAACAATCAAATTCTCCCTCATTTTTAACTTTCTCCCCCTTTGACATAAATGACAAATAAATTCCTACAATATTCTTAGATCACACTCCTTGCAACCAAGACACTCAACACATAGGACTATGAGTTTATGAGTCATCATAAAAACATGATACCCCTATCTTCATGCATACCTTCTTGAAAATACTCACCTACTCTTGGATCTAATAAACCACTTGATTATCTCCCCTTAAACACTTGACTTCTTTAGTGACTGCTAGGGGTAGAAACTACACCCAATTCCTATATGAGGTGTTCAAATGTTTCTTTTGGAAATGATTTTGTCAAAATGTCTACAATATGATCCTGTGTAGAAACACATTCAATTTTTACACTTCGTTCACTTACTCTATCTCTTAGGAAATGATACTTGATATAAATGTGCTTAGTCTTTGAGTGCATGAGAGGGTTCTTTGAGATGCTTATAGCACTTGTATTGTCACAATAAATAGGGATAGGACTATCATACCTCACCTTGTAGTCTTTTAAGGTCTATCTCATCCATAAGACTTGAGTGCAACATGAAACTAATACAATGTGTTTAGTTTCACAAGTGGATAATACTATTGATGATTGCTTCTTGCTTATCCATGAAACTAGGCACCCACCTAAGAGGAAAGACCCTCCACTAGTACTCTTCCTATCATCTAGACTTTTTATTTAGTCTACATTTATAAAGGTTCTCAAATTTAACTCCTTGCTCTTTGGATACCACAACCAAAACTTTATAGTCCCCTTGAGATACTTGAGTATCCTTTTGACTACTTGTAGATGATTTTCCTTTAGATCTGCTTGAAACCTTCCCACAATACCTAATGCTTGCATGATATCAGGTCTAGAGGTAGTGGTGTATAGAAAAATTCCAATCATTGACCTATATGATTTTTGATTGACCTTTGGAGACTCATCTTACACCCTATGATCATAGGTGTACTAATTACCTTGTAATCTTCCATCTCAAACTTATTCAACATTTCTCTTACGTACTTGGCTTGTGAAATAAATATACCTATTTTAGATTGAATGATTTACAACCCAAGAAAGAATGATAGTTCTCTTAGCCTTGACATTTCAAACTCCTACTTCATTACCTCTACAAAGGCCTTAGTCAAGTTCTCATTGTTTACACCAAATATGATCTCATCTACATAGACAACTACTATCAATTGATGGTCATCTTCTATCTTTGTGTATAGATTACTATCTAAGGTCAATAATTAATTTCTTAATTTTGAAAGAAAAAAGTGTGAGATAGTGACCCCACAGCTCTCAAAGGAATTAGAATTTGGATTCTTTAGGACATGAATAGGTGGTCACAACATACTTTAGACTGTAATTGTTTTGAACTCTTCTCCACCAAAAGTTGACTGCTCACATCCATAGGACTCCAAGTCATGCTAGAGCCCTTTATCTTTCTAGTGTCTAAGACTACCTTTGTCCAAGATTCCTTGATCATCCTTGAGCATATGCAAGTAGTCAATCATGTAAGAGAATCAAGAGCTTTGAAACGAAGGTCTCATACAAGAGACTGTAGAGATTCTACTCCACCCACTATCATATGGAGATTCTAGGTCTAAGATAAGAAATTACAAACGTATCTTCAATACTAATAACCCATTCTTCTATATTTTCTAGCGTAATATGCTCAAAAAATTTCCCATGACTGTGATTCAAGTACTTTGTGTCTTGAAAATGGAACCAAAATGTTGGGTTTTATTCATTAATTCTAATTCTAGTGTTGAATTCTATCCCAACAATCTAGCGTGTTGGCCCTATCATGTGAGAGTTAGGTCTTACATTCTCACCTAAAGCGTGCAACAAAAGATCAATTCTTGAAGGCTTTGTGACACAATAACATAAGGCCTTTTTATCTTTTTTTATGCATTTCTAAACAAGGATTATTTAATAACATAAATATACTACTACTATCCTTCTAGTCCCAGATGTAACTATTACTATTACAAGGATCAGCATCATTATCTAACATTAGTGACTTAGAGAAGAAAAATATACCAAAAAAAAGATGAATAAATAAATCATATCCATTTCTATCACTTAGTGTATTTCATCGTTCAAAACACAATTCAACAAAAAATGATATCTCCCATTAGATGCTTAATGAATCACAAGGCAAATCTTCATTATCTATTCTCCAAAAAGACCATCATCACCAAAGATTTTACCAAGGGTATTTATACATGGTTTTCCATGACAAAGTGTTACCATCATTAATGAACATGAGTGAATGGCACACAAACTCTCAATACACTAAGAATCATGCCACTTAACAATAATTTCTTCTTGAGGACCTGGGTCCCTATGCCCCTATATCCTTGATCTATGTTATATACGAGTGACCATGTGTTTAATTCCTTGTAGGATGGTACAAAATATCTGATCAAAAATTTCTAAGTGTCCCATATGAATCATTTTTCTAACTACTCCTACTTCCCATGCACTCCCCTAGTCTTCCAAATTTGTTCCAATTCCAAAGTTCTTGGGTTCTCTGTGACTTGTTCTCCTTTGACTAGGTCCTCTCATGTTGGTCCCTTTTGTATCATTATCCTCTCGTGCCATTTTCCTCTTACACCCAATAGGTTCTTTGCCATGGTGTTTTCATGCCTAGCTACTCTATGCCATGGTCTTCCCATGCCATGGTCCTTCTATGTCATGCCATTTCCATGCCAAAATAGGACAATATTTAGTCAAAATTTTGGGGCCAACACAGAGACATAGATATAGTGGGAAAACCTCTAATAAAATTAAAATATCCATGGGTTATATTCACTAATATGAGAAACTAGAACCCAATACAATTCCTTCTCTTCTCACTTCATATTTGTCAAATCTTCACATAACTCTTTGAATAATATTTACCAAATACAAATATTAATATGATCTTGTTATTTTTTATCACACAATGTAATATGCATGAGTAAGTGACAATTACCAAAGGTAAAATGTATTTATATAATGGGGTGTGGAGATGGACTGTTGTAACCAATGGGTCCAACCTCTCCCCAAGGAATACAATGGTAAAATATATATTAATTTATTTACATGAGATTACCTTGTGTTAATAAATTAAATATATTTGTTTTATTTATTAACTATTTTAATAATGTTAAGGGTAAATAACATCACTTAAGTATTATTTGTGTCAATAATTTTAGCATTAAATGTTAATTTTAGTAACTACATTTTCTCCCTTTTTTCTAGTAATGCAATAAAGTGAATGTATTAGAGTAAAAGAAAGAGTTATACATGAGTTTACTTATGTTGAATATGATTTATTTATATCACACACTAAATTATTCTTAATTCAAACCTAAAATGAAATGTGTATAAATCAGTCCTTAATTAGGATGCAAATATGAAAGTAAAGATAAGAAACTCATAGATCAAGTAACAAGAAACAAATATGCCTTTTCATGTATGTGAATCCTTGTATTTTCTAGTTCAAAAAATGGTGATAGAGAGGGTAAACCCTTAGATATTTATTTATGTTTGAATCACTAGGATTGGATTGTGCATGCCCCAATCCTCATTGATAAGAAAATGTGCTCAAGGTAGTATAGTAGCTTAGAATTTATGTATGGATTCTAATAAATTATTATGGTGCAAAAAACTGAATCAACCATTGTAGATGAAATAAGATTCATTTCTATTGTAAAAATAGTATGATATGATTCTAGTGTATACAACATAAAGAATGACATGAATTGTCACTCCCTCTATATAAACTAGGAAAGAAATTGATCATGTGACGTGCACATGTCCTCTAATCTGATATTTCTGATAATTGAGTAAAAACTTATGTAATATTTTGGAACACATTATGCATGATGCCCCCAATATAATAAAAATATGTGATAACCATATGTATAAATCTAAAAAAAATATGAGCAACACTTAAAACTATTACGTAGACTGAGTATAATTTTGATAAATTTGAAAATGTTTTTTTGACATTTGGGATGAAAGTGCATTATTATAGACAACTACGACCTACAATATTGTCCAAAATGAACAGCACTATATGAATATGCTTTCTAGGCAAAAACTAAGTATGCACTATGAATAAATAATAAAATATTATTATTTTTATCTATGTAGTGGACTATTTTAGCCTAGTCTCTAAGACAAACCATTATTTATCTTCCCTCTTTTGAGGTGATTTATGAAGCTTGCATAATAAATTAGGTCAAAAGAAAAAAATTATGTAAATGATGTTATAAAAATATTTAAATTTGAATTAGTAATGATAACATTGAAGATCATGGCATCATATTGAGAATTTGAATAAAATAGTAATGTAGAATACATGTAAAATCAAACATATATAGTGTCATGTCTAGATAGATATTAACAATTAGGTATAGAATGAATAAATGATCAATATTAATTATTTGAAATTGATATAAAAATACTCAGGAAAGACACATTATATTAATCATGGCATCCAAAAATTGGGAAGATGTATGATAGCTATCATGGCATCACAATTTAAGCAAAAAAGAGTCATGGCCATGATGCATAAAAAAGAGCACAAACAAAACACAAAATAAGTCCAAGGGGCCAAATACAAGGGACATGTTCAAATGTCACTTACATAAATAAAACTACATAGTAACGCTTAAATCCACAAACAAGGACATATTCAAATGTTCATAATCTAGAGAAATGAATACACACAAATCATGAAATAAAGAAGCAAACATGATAAGCATGCATGAATACGTGAAATTAATCTACATAATAAATTTGTGCCATTAGTGTTTTCAAAAACTTAGGTATCCAGTAAGATAACAATGTGAAATTAAGTGAGAAAATAAGGAAAAATGCACACACTATATTATATTGTAGTAGGAAAAAATAGATAGTCATAGAGTAATAAAACTTGAGTAAAAGATGCCCTCAGTGAAATTATTTTGATGCAAAAAAATTGTAAAATCCCTATGACTATTTTGGATATGAGACATTAGATCCTATGTTCATTGGGACAAGTCTGATGGAATGGGACAAGAGCACAGTACATTACTATTTAGGTAAGATTGGTTTTTTTTGTGTGTGCTTTTTAGTTCTAGGATAATATCACCAACTGCAACAACATCTAAAAGTGAATCATATTAGATGTAAAACTAGATATAGAGAAGTGTTTTATATACTGAACTAAAAATCAACTGATGTAAATGAACTACACATATACTACATGGGTCCTAATTTTAAGATGTTTTTCAAATGTTCTATTTTTTGTATTTTTTGAATATATATATATATATATATATATATATATATATATGTATGTATGTATAAGTTAAAAAGGAACATACTATCCAATGACTCCCACAAGAGCCTTACAATCAATAAGTCATGTATCTTTCATAGGAAGGATGACCTCTCATGAATGGAAAGTATCATGCCATTGTGAATTAATTGGTCTCAACTCAAAATCATAAAATTGATTTGACTCTATAACATAATTTTCACTATCATGATAATAATATGTAGTATGTTGTGTATACTTTTTAGCATGGTGAGCTTTAGGACTCTTTTGAACCCATTGTGGATTATAAGAACTCTTGAATTAGTGTTCTTTTTCAAACACTCTCAATGCCTTGTAATTTTAATCTAGGATGTGGAGTAGAGAGTGGCTCTCAAGAATATGTGTAAAATCACTGATTAAGTGGTTTTTCAATGATAGGTCTCCTTGGAAAGTTAGCCACCTATTTTTGAATTATCAAAATAAGTTGAACCTTTTTAGGTTGCTCAACTATTATCTACTATGTATGAACAATAACCTTTGGTTGTAGGAGATATTCATATGGAATACCGTGAATTGTGATCACCTCATTAGTAAAAATATATTTCAAACATTTTTCTACACTATAAGATATTGCACAAAGATGTTGAATCCAAGGATATCCTAAAAACATGTTGAATACTCTTGAAGATTCTATCATAAAATTTATGGACACATATGTTGGACCAAATTTTAGTGGTAATGTGATCTCACCAATATAAATCTGAACATGGCCATTGAATCTCCTGATTATTTTTGTTATAGGAAGTATATCCTTTCTTTGTATCCAAAATGAGAGAGAAGCATGATAATTCACATATTCACACTTGAACAATTATCAACCATGGAACTTTATATAGGTTGATTGTCTATATAATCTCAAATAAACAAAGAGTATAAATTAAAATCATCATCAAATATCTCATGCTCTATGAATGTGATAAGTGGTTTACATTGGATTGAAACATGATATATACCAATAATTCCATTCAAATGATGTTGTGCCTTGATATGAGGATGATGAGAATATAGTGGAGGGTGTGTATTATATCTATAATTCACTTTTAATTTATTTGATATTTCTTTATTTGTATGCTTAGGGAGAGGATTTCTTAATATCTTCATTATTTTAGTCTCGTTTGGTTGTGATTTTGTACTTTTGGTAGGTGTGTAATAGGTACAATCACTGATAATGGGGGTGAATAAATGATGCAATAATTTCAATTCTAATTCCAAAACTTTGAACTCTTAACCAATCAACAAAAACATTCATGAATCATATAAACTAGTTATTGCAAAGAACAAAGAAAACTATGCAAGATCAATACCCATAACACATGGATTCTGTGGGAAAACCTCATTAGAGATTAAAAACACTCTCAATTTTTCAAACAAGTGGACTAAAGTGCTATAATATATTTACAAATGAGAGACTTTAGTGAAACACCCACCTCACAAGGAGCACCAACCCCTAAACATGAACAAGCACCAACTTGTCCTAGATGTTGAGCACCCACACAACACCTTATGATATCAGAACCTCCAAATATCTAATTTAATTTAAATATAATGGATAAATATTTAATATAAGCTCTCTTTAACTCTTCACACTTTCTCAAGCCTTCACACATAAACAATGTATCCAAAACAACCTTTTAGATCACTCTACAACTCTTCGCTCATCCTCATATTCAAACCTAAAAAAACACTATTATAGCATCATAAATATGACCTATAGGTCACACACATATCCATCACACTTATATTCTCTTTAATATATATCCAAAAATCATTCTCACCCTTCTCTATACTTTGCTTATCAATTCTAGAAACCTTCATCTTTGTTTATGCTCTTTATAGAGACTTCATGATCACCATCTAATTGGTCAGCCATAAGACATACCTTAACACTTAAGGATTCTATAAAACTTATAATAATATCAACTTCAACTACATAGGTCATCCATAGCTTTTATATATCACCCTTAAACAACATCACCTTTCAATTAGGCCTTAATAAGCCCTTATAGGTCTATAGAGACCTATTCATCCTTTTAGCACTTCACCAAGAAAAACTAGGAACACAAGACCACTTAAAATCATGTAGGTCCTCTCAATATGACCCATAAGACACCCTAAATTAATTACATTCATCACTACTCATCTATACATATTCAAAACCTATCAATAATTTGCCTTGTACATGAAAACACCATGAATGAACCAAAAGTCAACTTGTAAACAATTGTTCAGACTAAAGATAGATTGGTCAAACCTATAAAATCCATAAATATGATCCTTAAGGATTATAAAACACTCTATAATATATAATTCACCTTGAAACATCCAAACACCATCAATAAAAACTCAAACATCTTTCTTGGGTTACTTGCAAAATATATTCAAACCCTCAGTCAACTTTAAACTATAATAAATATAAGTGTACGACCAGTCAAACCTCCAAATAATTTTTTTGGTATTTCCCCTAAATTTATATACCACTTTGATTTTTATACCACCATTAAATTAATGCATCATCAAAATTTATTATCAAAACAATGCAGACTGGGTTTCCTTTATAAATTTAAATATTTGAATTCCAATGGTTACTTTTTAATGCAAATTTGACTATGGAAACTAGTGAAATCTACCTGAGAGACCAAATTTACACTACCATAAATTTGTATAGACATCATTTTAAGACCTTAAATTTAAAACATATTATCTAGGCACAAATATTAACAAACCCATGTGACCACTTTATTTTGACACCTTCACATGTGTGAATGTTGATGTCATCAATTTGCTTACTTTGAAAGTTCTACCAAGATGACTAGGAGAACCTAGACCTTCACAAGACTATTCTAATGAATTCATTTCACTTAAAAAATTACACCAAGCACTATTTACCCCTCATATTATGAATTAAACATGGTCAAATCATCACCAACATCCATCAACTTGCCTAACCAAACAAACACTGCAAGGTCCACTCATCACCAACATTCATCAACTTGCCTAGCCAAATAAACATCCTAAGGTCCATGCATGATCACTAAGGCACACTTTATCATTGATAAACGTGCATAAAAATCAACTCATAGAAATTATTGGACATGTTAGGGACATAATTGACAACACATAAACAATATCCCCCTTTTCATTTATGTCAACACTTGTAAATGTTTTCAAATCCAATAACAAAATTGTGCACAAACTCTTTCTCCCATTATAAACACTTTCTCCCCCTTTGACACAATGAAAAAGTGGGCTTACCTACTAATCTTGAGGAAATATATATTTTTTCAAATCCAACATCATGAATTTATCTCCTCTGAGATATTATGTAAACCCTCTTATCACTATGCATACCATTTCTTATCATGACTACCTCAAACCTACTCATTGGCAACACTTTCCTTTGACCATGCACTACTCTATGAAGAATAAATGAACAATATAAAAAAATAGGAGTTATCACTTCTTGAGAACACTGATAGGGACTCCCCCTAATTCATATGAACTTGGGCACCCCTTTATCAACTTGAAACCATCTCTAACCATGATGACATTTCATAGTTGCCTTAAAATTTTCTCTCATAAGCCACCCATAGAGTGAAGAGTGGAAATTCAATATCTTTATCAAACATATATGATGCATAAATCCAACTAAGAAACATATTTATGGATAACAATACCTTTGTCTTTTGAATAAAATGACCAAAAATCACTCTTCTTCACACTAGCCTTGCCTAGAGGGTGAGTAGCCCTACCTAAACCTTGTAGAGCCCATAAATTTATGTTTATCTATCCTCATGGATTAAAATTTCATATATCTAGTAAACTCATATACCCCCTCAAGTATTCCAATAATAATCATCCAACTCTTCCTTTGTACCATAGCTTCTTCACAAACTAACCTATTAATTAACCCTATGTTTGCACAAAAACTCAACCATAGGTCAACCTATACACATATATATGTCTATAAATAAATTTTTTATAACCCATTTATCCATTTAAATATGTTATTCATCCTTATATCTCAACTCTTTTGGGAAGGTTACCAACCCATATGGTACAAAACCTAGGGCATAAAAAAGAAACAAGTTTAACTTACCACCTTTCGGTCAACACCAGATCTTGAAACTTCTCTCATAATTGGAGGTAAATAATAAACACTTATAGACCAATTTTTGAGGTTTTACTCCTTTGAGAGCCCATAGAACCATGAAATGGTATTTGACCTGCTAGCCCTTAAGCAAGAACGGTCATACCTGAGAGCCTTCAAAAATATTCAACTTTCCATCAAAAGATATTCAAACCTTGAAACCAAATAGATAAAACTTCTATGATTTCAATACACCTTTATATTTCACAAATTCACTATTAACACTCACCAATCTTCATTTGATATCTAGAACTAGTCAAACTGTGCATGCAGACCTTATGTACATAGCAGTCACTATGCCAAAACACCTTAGAATGATCATGGAAGCCGTATGACATCTCCTCAACACATTTTTCACATAGACACATCAAATCCAACTGGCCACAACACTTTATTAGATTCATAGACCTAAAATTCATCAATTTTGTAAGATGAACAAACACTAGGTAGTGAACACTGAGCAAAATGGTCAGTTTGAAAAAATGGTCATGAATGAATCTTTTGACTAGTTGAGCACATATGAACCCATGGAATACACTTGTAAAAGTCCTATCCACACTCTAGATCAACCTTACCTTCATTATTCATGATTTGACCTTCTAAACTAAGCATTAAAAATTGACTAAAACATGCTTTTGGGACCAATCTCCCTAAACAAATTTCTTGAAGCTTTTAATCACAAACCTATGGATTAATATCATGAACTTATTGCTCCCCATTAACCAATGACCTTATAAATATTACCATAAGGCTTGTAAATATAATATCATCTATTCTCATAACAACATTAGTATTAAAGACCAATCAACAACTCTACATAGCTCTATACTAGTTATAGACCTATGTACATCTCCTAGAGTACACATACTTCTACAAATAAAATATGTCTCTTAAGAAGCATAGGTAGAGACACCCACCTGCCATAGAGAGTCTAAATATCCCAAAACTTAGGAGACTCTCACATCTCCATGCTCTCATTTGACTTGTAGTCTTGCCTCATCATCAAATTGACTTTAACTGGATTTTTAACTTTATTCTTTCCTTTTGACTCAGAATATTGCTTGATCTTCTTATTTCCTTGGGGAAATAAGGATTTTTATTTGACACTTGAACATGTACCTTATTCTTTCATGATAAATAGTCCATTTTGAACCTATTTTAATTCACCTCCTTGGGTCTCCATATATTATGGCTCCTTTTCTTCATGTTATGATGGTCATTATTTTAAGTAGAACTTTCACCATTCCTACGGAACCTTGTTATGTGACCTCTCTCTTGACACTTGAAATAAATGAAGTTTCTCTAATTTTTCATACCTTGTGTATGGACCATATGATGATTCCTTAAATTTTTATTATCCCATTCATACACCTAATTATATGATTTCCTGATGAAGGCATTGCAAGACCTCGTAATATGACCAATCCCTTGACACCTATGACACAAGATGTCATGCTTTCTTTGTGGATCGGTTGATTGTCTTGAGTGATGATATTCTTCGTGATTTTCATTATCTTACTCATAATTCCATGCAAATATCTTACTGGGAGCTTTTATCTTGCAATTAATGATCCTATGACCAAACTGATGACAAGAATATCAGTAACCATTAAATGAGTTATCATACCTTAATGCATTGGGTTATTTGATTTGATTTTAACTCTTGTAGATTTTGAAGTTGTCCTTCTTATTCAGATTGTCATTCTTCTTGTCTTTACTATTAATTTCCTTAGCATGATTATACTTCTAATCTATCATCATTATCTTCTCACTCTTCTTATCCTTTTGAACATCTTCATGGAATCCTAGGCCTGATTTGTCATTTTTAGACCTTTTGACATCTCAATAGATCATTAAGTTCAACTATACTTTTCTCAATTTTTTGATATGTTTTAATATTACTTATAGCTTGATCTAGTTTCACCTACAAAGACTCCATCTTTGATTTTTATGTGGCACATTATTCATCTTTACACTTTACCTCTTCAGCACGGGTACAAAACTGATTTTCAAGATGTTGAGTGATATCATCAAGCTCCTTGACTTCATTACTCAACCTTTCTTCAAAGAACCCAATTTTCTTCTTATAGATCATGATCAAGGATGCTTATTTTTTGTTCTTGCCTTGTATAGGCTTCAACTCTCTTAAGGTATTCAAATATTTTTTTTCAAGAGTGACTTTCTCATCTTCTTCCTCTGAGTTATCTCCACCAAAGAGATCTCTGCCTAAACAACATTCACCTTAATCATCAATAAGAGCCATGAACATTGTCTCTTTGTCCTCATCATGAGATGAATCATCATTGTCTGATGTGTTTCCTTCTCTTACTACATTTATATGACTCCTTCTTGCCATTTTTCTTGTTGAATAACTTTATGTACTTACTAAGACCCTCATATTTCTTGTGCTCATCCTCATGAGATTCCTGATGAGTTTCCTTGCATTTAGATTTGCCTCTTTCTGGGCACTTTTCTACAAAATGACCAACTTTAACACATGAGAAACATTTTAAAGGAAGCTTCCCTTCATATTTACCTGATCTTAAATTCAATTTTCTTGCAATCATGGCTTCAATTTGATTTTCATTAAGATCAAAGTCTTCAAGACTTAACTTGCTCTTCTTGCCTTTTATTTCCTTGATCACCTTGAAGGTTTCTTCCTTATTTAGTGGTTTTTCCTCATTTACTCTTATCTCATAGGTAGTAAGGATGCCATGTAAATCATCCATATTCATCTTGGTGAGATCATGACTTTCTTCTATAGTAGAAATATTTGAATCAAACTTGAGGGTGAAAAACCTTAATACTTTATGTACAATAGTAGCTTCTTCAATCTCCTCTCCAAGACATTTGATCATGTTTACCACCTCATCAACCCTTAAAATATAGGGTGCCACATTATCTTCTTCCTTCATTTTAATTCCCTCAAATTACCTTTAGTATGTCTATAATTTAGCCAACTTAACATTTGAATCTACTTCATAGATGATCTACAATTTATCCTAGATTTTATTGGTAGATTTACAATAGAATACCTTGGTGAAATCAGCCTTTGATAGGCCACAAATGATATTATTCATATATTTAGAATTGTTCTCACTCAACTTCTTGTCAGCTACACTAATTGGAGAAATAGGGGGTGTGAAATAACCATCCATAATATATTATCAAATGTTAACACCTAGAGACATGATGTAGGTCCTCATCCTTGCACTCCAAAAATCATAGTTGTATCGATTAAACAATGGTGATTTCTTAGTAGATAAACCACCTTGCATTTGATGACTACTCAATGTACCTTTGATCACCTTTAAGTGGTTAAACTTTGAAAGAAGGTGTGGCTCTGATACTAATGGTTATAGGTACAATCACTAAGAGGGGGGTAAATCAGTAATGCAATAAATTTAATTCCAATTCTAAAACTTTAAACTCTTAACCAATCAACAAAAACATTCATGAAGCATATAAACCAGTTATTGCAAAAAATAGAGGAAACTATGCAAGATCAACACCTATAACACATGTATTATGTGGGAAACCTTTATGGGAGATAAAATCCACTCTCAAGTTTAAAAAAAAGTGGACTAAAGTCTTATAATATATTTACAAACAAGAGACTTTAGTGAATCACCCACTTCACAAGAAGCACCAACCCTTAAGCATGAGCAAGCACCCACTTGTCCCAGATGTTGAACACCCACACAACACCTTCTAATATTAACACCTCCAAACCTTTGATTACTTTTCAATCTAATGGATAAATATTGAACATCAACTCTCTTTAACTCTTCACACTTTCTCAATCCTTCACACATAAGCAATGCATCCAAAACAACCTTTTGGATCACTCTACACCTCTTCGCTCATCCTTAATATTTAAACTTGCAAGAATACTATTACAACATCATAAATATGACATCTAGGTCACACACATATCCCTCATATTTATATTCTCTTTAATATATCCACCAATCATTCTCACCCTTCTCTATAATTCACTTATCAACTCTAGAAACCTTCATCTTTGTTTATGCTCTTTATAGAGCCTTCATGATCACCATCTACTTGGTCAGCCATAAGACATACCTTAACCCTTAAGGATTATGTCACATTTAGAATTAGATAAATTTCAACTACATATTTCATTCATAGCTTTTATAGATCACCCTTAAGCAACATCTCCTTTTAATTAGGCCTTAAGAATCCCTTATAGGTCCATGGAGACCTATTCATCCTTTTAGCACTTCACCGAGTAAAAATAGGAACACAAGACCACTTCAAAGCACATAGGTCCTTGAAATATGACCTCTGAGACACCCTCAAGTGATTACATTCATCATTACTCACCTCTACATATGTAAAACCTATCAATCATTTTCCTTGTACATGAAAACACCATGAATGAATCAAAAGTCAACTTGCAAATAATTGTTCATGTCAAAGATAGATTGGCCAAACCTCAAAAATACATACACATGATCCTTAGGGATTATAAATCACTCTCAAATATATAATTCACCTTAAAACATACAAAAACCATCAATAAAAACTCAAACATCCTTCTTGGGTTATTTGTAGAAGATAATCGAACCCTCAGTCAACTTTGAACTATAATAAATGCAAGTGTACGACTAGTCAAACCTCCAAATCATTTTTCTTGGATTTCCCTTGAATTTATCTACCACTTTTATTTTTATAACACCATAAATTTTTTTCATAATTAAAATTTATTATCAAAACAATGCAAACTAGTTTTCCTTTGTAAATTCAAATATTCGAATTCCAACGGTCACTTTTTAATGCAAATTTGGCCAAGTATTGAAACTAGTGAAATCTACCTAAGAGACCAACATTGCACTACCATAATTTTTTATATACATAATTTCAAGACCTAAAATTTTAAAAACATGATCTAAGAAAAAATCTTAATAAACCCATGTAACCACTTTCTTTTGACACCTTCACATGTGCAAATGATGATGTCATCAATTTGCTTACTCATGAAATTCATCCAAGATGACTAGTAGAACCTAGACTTTCAAAAGAATATTCCAATGAATTCATTTCAATTTCACAAGTATACCAAAAAATCTTGACCCCTCATATGACCCCTCAAACATGGTCAACTCTTCACCAACATCCATCAACTTGCTAACCAAGCAAACATTGCAATGTCCATGCATGATCACTAAGGCACACTTTGTCATTGAGAACAATGCATAAAAATCAAATCATGGACAGTCTTGACCACCTTAGGGACATCATTTAAAACACCTAAATAATGTTTGCACACATCATTATGTTTTCATCTATCAAATCATGTACCTTATGTCTGAAACTAATGCATTTATTGGTAGTATGCCTTAGTGCTCTATGAAAATCACAAAACCATTTTGATCAATATCCTTTTGGAATAATTTTAATCATATCAACCTATTTAATGGGATGGATAAATATGAGGTGACATTTCAATAAATTTTGTAATACCTTGTATAGAGCTTTTGAAAATTTCATAAATTGTCTCCTTAAAGGAGCAGTTATCACAATATATGGTGTGGGATCTAAAATTGCATTCACTATTGTATTTTGATCATTTTTATTTTCAATTAGATTCACCTTGTATTGTGTCTTACTTAAATTCTTTTCATGATAAGTATAAACTGGGTTGGTTGCATACTTTAACTTATTCATTGCCAACAACTTAACCTCTATTTCATTAATTATGTGACATAAATATGTGAATAATATAAACTTATTCAAAATAAAGATTCATGTAGAGGTCAAAGCAATCTCTATTTTAAAATGTCTTGTGATTCTTTATCTACCATAGAATTCATCATTTTTGATAATATGGTCTTATACCATAATACATAATATATGATAGGCTCAATAGATTATTTTTTGAGATGAGCAATCTAAGTATAATCAATTATGTTAATTGAAAAATGTGCAAGCAATAAAAAAATTTATTAAAGGATTAAATGCATTAACTGATTGATATGGTAAATCATAAAATTATATTAGGGTATTATATTTTAAACTTTTGTAAAATGACCTAGTCAACAACGTATCATTAGACACATAGTCCAAACATGTTACATGAAATACGCTCAGATGTTGCTCAAGGTCACCTTTTCCATCATAGAATGTAAGCTTTAAGAGCCACAAAAACATGTGGTAAAGGACAGGCTAAAATATTTTGAACCATTAGAGTCTATAATAAAGTTTGTGAATCAAGTATTTAATTAGTTTTTGAAACATCTTGTTCCAAATGTAACACCTTAGTCTCTAGAGTTACAATGTTCTCTAGAAGGGATTATAAATTAATAATAGATTTTGTGTTAACCAAAGGTGGTGTAAAGAATGGATGAATAGAGATTAGCATACTAAGCTATTGAAACCCTTAGGATACACCTATATTATAACTTGGGATAAAATTTGTATTGAGTAAAGTATAGAAAGGTAAAGAACCCATAGTAGTAGGTGTCTCAAATAATTTACTTTAAGATGCTTTCTTTATTTCCTCTCTAATAATTTTTATTAACTCATCTTGCACATTGGTATTATATGAAATATAAACTATTAATTCTCTTTTTTTAGAGTCATCAAATATATTAATTAAATCTATCATTATGATGTTATCAACTAAAATACGAGTATGCTCAACTTGAGTACCACTTAATCTAACACTTCTTCTAACAGAGGAAAAAACAAATTTATTAGATTGCATAAAATATGAAATAAAAACATGGAATATTAATGTTAACAAATAATTTACTAAATCTAAAAACCCTAATACAATAATTGGAAATAATAAAAAGAAGGAAAGAAACCCTAGCAATATGAATGATTAGAGTTTTGTAATATTCATCAATAAATGGGTTCACCAATATGTTTTATAAAAATTGGATATTAAGTAATTTTAAATTTAATCATAACAAATAATTGAGAAAAATCAAAATGTGTAAGATATGAAATAATTACACAAGACTGATTTGAAAATTACTATTTATATAAATGTACCAAAAGTGGGAAGTACAAAACTCAAATAACTTAGTTGGAACTTAGATCTAATAGATTGTGTAATTGACTGTGGGACTGTGTGAGGTCACTATGAATTAGGAACAAGGCTTCATTTGATCTAGGATAAGGTCACCCTGTATTTGCATCCTTTCGGATTTTTTTCCCTTTATGTGAATTTTGACAGATGCACCTTTGCCTATAAGTCATGTGTGTATGATCATATTCACTTGATTTGATGAAAGATCCATTGTGTGCCTTCTTATTCACTTGAAACCCTAGATCAATGATAAAGAGGACCAACTATAGTAACATGGGGGGAAAGGGGTTAGGTGTTGAAGTTGTGATTGACCTCAACACCTTTGTGTTGAGTTCTACCTACATACCAATACTATAAAGAGATATCAAACTCCATGTAGTTATCCCATGCTATGGTGGTGTTTGTTGAATACCAGTGTAATGTTATATTTTGTTGCAATCTTGGTGTAATTAAGTGCTTAAACAATGACTTGTGATCTTGCTAGTGTATTCAAACTTAACTTATGGATACTTGGGTTGTATGGACTCAAAATTGGGGAAAATATGTTTTTTCTCTTAATGTGCAATTAGAATAATTATGTTGTTTGTAATATAGAAGCCTATTGCCATTTAGTGAATACATTAATACAAAATGTGCATACATAGTGATAATTTGGGGATTTCCTTGAATGGGACTTGGAAAACATGTAGGATGACCAATTAAATGACTAAACTAGTGACTTTAGACACTACCAATGAATGGGATTATCCAAAAGGAATGACTTTCTCTAAGGAGAAAAGATAACTAAATCAGGAATGTGAATTGATCCAATAGTGAGTTCAGGCTATTTGAAATGAGGAATATGAATATTTAGTATCATAATTGTCTAAAGATAGAGGGTCATCCTTATATAAGTAGACAAATAATGGATTAAAATCATTGAATTGAGCATTTGATCATATGTTAAGTATGCATAAAGAATGGTCTCAAGTTCATTATTTTAGAATTAAATCTTAATTTTAGTGACTACAAATCCTATTATGTGTAAAAATTATAATTAAGGTAAAAAATATTATACATTACAAATAAATCCTATGAAAAAACATCAGAATCTAGTGAAGAGAGAATTAATTGTGTTGTACTCAAAAGGGATTACTTAAACACATTTCTACTTTATTTCCAATCTATTTGAATTTGGGATGTTTATTCTTTTATTACTAGTGAGAGACTAATTAAATCCCCTAGTTGTGCATATAAATACGCATGCTTAAAAACCTTTGAAACCTTATTCATTATTTTCAAGTATGTGAAATGCAACTTCATAAATGAAAAATATGTGGGGTGCATTACATTTACTTCCAATAAGGGGCTTGTGATTCAGATACTAAATTTAATCTTCAAAAATAAATGAAATGAAATAAAACCATAAATTACAATGTACAATATTCTAAATTTAATCCCAATATAATACATTTAAGAAAAACATCTACAAAGAAAACTTTGAATATAATTTACAAGTCCAGAAATACTACATAACAATTTCGAAGCCATCCATGGAAGATTGCCACAAATGGCCATACAAAGTAAGGGACTATCAAATTATTATCATTATGTCAAAAATGAGTGTGGCATGATATTTTCAAACAAAGGGCATACAAAAGTATTGCAATAATTTCAAACAAAAATGTTGTAAAAAAATTGCTACAAAAGAATTCTAGTGTGGGCACTTGAAGCATAAAACATATCCAATTTTTTAAAATTTAAAAAAATAGATCATTAATAGTATGAAAACATATTATCATCTAATTAATGGAAAAAACTATATCAATTTTTTTTAAAATCATCATATATTAAAAACATTGAAATTTAAATACCTACTAGATTCATTGAATTATGTATCCTCACAAAATTACAAAATCCACTATGTTGAAAGTCTCAAATTGAATATGTACCATACATTAAAAATATGTGCTAGAAAACTAAAGAAGTTAATGAAAGGAAATCAATTATGGTGTGCATTATGGAAATTCATTTTTTGTATCCTCACAAAATCACAAAATCCACTATGTAAAAGGTCTCAAATTTAAGTTGTACCATACATAAAAAAATATGTGCTAGAAAACTACAAAAGATAGTGAAAGGAAATCAATTATGTTGTGCACCATGGAAATTGGTTATGGCTTAAAATTATAATTTTATATCGAAGGATGCATATATTATTCCATGGCTACTTAAAACTCTATGTTAAATGTGAAAATGTTCAATTAAACACATTTCTATTTCATTACCTGCATGTTGAAATTTTGATCAGTTATCCTTCTATTACTGGTGAAGCTGAGAGACCCCTATTAAAACCCATATTTTTAAAAACAAAAAAAATATTGACAAATAACCTCAAAATTATTTTTAAGTATTATTAAATAGGTCAAATAAAACTTCACAAATCAAAAAACTTGAAAACAAAACTTACCAAATTCTCTTAATCACATATCATTTAATGTAGTAATGTTATCATAGATTGTGGAAAATTGTTCTAGGCATGATATTTTAAAAACCAAAGCTTGTAATTTAGGTTGTAAATTAAATTTAGACACACTATTAAAATTGACATAGACTTAAACTCAATTTATAGGGTTACATGACACATCATATAGTCCATTTCAAACAATCAATAAAAACCAAATGTAATGAAAACCAACTCCAAAAATGAACCTACATTCTTATATTGTTAAATCCCTCAATTATGAATATAAAGAAGCATGCACAAAATCCTTTAAAATCTTATCCATTTCCATTAATTAAGCCAAATACAACTTCAAAAATGAAAAAATAATTGTGATGCATTAAGATTTTATGCAACAAAAGGCTTGCAATTCATGCACTAAATATAATCTCTAAAAATTCATACAGAAAAAAATATAAAGTACAATGTACAATATTTCAATTTTAATCACAATATGATACATTTAAGAAAAATGATTGAAAAAAACCCTTCATATATAATCTATAAGTCCTTAAATACTATACAACAATTCCAAAGTTGTCCATAACAAATAACCATAAATCAGTTGTACAAAGTAAGGAATTGTCGAACTGATTTAAATGTGTAAAAATTGAGTCTACCTGACATTTTCAAACAAAAGGCTTGTAAAAATTGTAATAAAACACTTTTAGTTCAGATACAAGTACAAAACACATCCAAATTTTTTAAATGAAAAAAAAATCATTATTGGTATATAAACAAAATATTACTACATTAAGGAAAATGACTATAAGAAAAAAAAATTGCATTACACACCGAAAAAAATGAAATTTAAAAACTTGATGAATTATTTTAACTTTGTGTCCTTACAAAATCAAAAAATCCACCATGTAAAAAGCTCTCAAATTTAAGCTATACCATATATATTATAAAAGTGCTAAAATTTTGCAAATGCTAGTGAAATGAATCAATTTTGTTGTGCACCATAGAAACTAGTGTTGGCATCTTATTATAAATTTATATTAAAAGATGCATGTAGTCTTCCATTATTACCCAAAAATCTATGTTTAACTTTTAAACATTCAATTGAACACATTTCTATTTCATTTCCCATATTGTAATTTTGCTTAGTAATCGTTCTATTGTTGGTAAAGGTGAGAGATCCTTTTTAAAATTCTTATTTTTCAATTAAAAGAATATTGACAAAAAACCTCAAAAACCACTTTTCAATGTGATAAGGTAAGTTACATAAAACTAAAAAAACTAAAAAAAAACTTGAAACAAAACTTACAAACTTCTCCGGTTCACATATCATTTGGAATAGTAATGTTATTACAAACTAGAAAATTAGTTTTGGCATGATATTTTCAAAACCAAAACATTGTAATTGAAATTGTAAATTTAATTTGAGCACATTGTTGAAACTAAAAAAATATCAAACTCAATTTTTAGGTTTACATAAAACATCCTATCGTGTATCTAAAACAATCAAGGAAAATAAAATGCAATGAAACCCAACTTTAAAAATAAACTACACACATTTATTGTAATAAAAGAATAAAGTATACATGAAAAAAAATTATCAACACAACAAGATGTATTCCATACGTACAAACCAACTAAATCTACTATACTAAAGTGTAAGTTTTTATAGATAGATACATTCAAACCAAGATTTAATTGAATAAAACAAAGTTGAGGAAGAGACAATATAATCTTAAGAAAGATCCCACTTTTAAATTTAAATGAAGATTGAAGGAATCACCTCCCACATTTCCTAATAAAAACCAATTCTAAAGTAGGATAAAGAAAACTCTTAAGTACACCACTATACATCATAATTTCATTTAACCTTGGGTAGTGAGAGTTTCAAAATGGACGGATTAGTGAGTCACTATAAAGAAGGGTAGAGACTTTTATGGAAAGAATGAAGGACCACTTATGAATGATATGGAATTTAGATATACTCAATGGCCCACAAATGGCAACTTTGTTGGGTGATAACTATATGAAACACTTGTTTACTCAATGGCCCACAAATGGCAACTTTGTTGGGTGATAACTATATGAAACACTTGTTGCATTTGTTCATTATAAGAATCACCACCAGTGAATGTATTATAGGTTTAAATGTTGTCTCTTGTTGTAGCACAACTAGATAACGGTGCCCTGAATCATTTGCAAATAAGAAAATATGTGGTGATAACCACATGATAGGTACATGTGGATAATTACCAATCCTAGGAAGGAGCAAAGCAGAGATCTGATATTAATATGAAAAAATGACCTAGTAGTATGGGTAATTAGATGGTAGGATCTTATGAAGGTCACAATATTTTCTTCACTAAGTGTGAAGGGTATTAATTTGTTAGTGTTGCCGAAGGAATCTACCATTATAATTAGTTATAGTTCAATTATTATAAGGTGAGAAAGAGTATAAAATAGACATGGTGATCATGAAATAAAAAACATGATACACAATTAAAAAAAATTGCCTAACAAAATAACCCACATGACAAACGAAATTGGAAAATAAGTTTACTAGCCCAACAAGATGATTTGTGTACTTAAAAACCTAAATAGAAATTATATATTCATAGGCACAAAAATATTTTATTCTACTCTCCTAAACTGCAAACTTTTCCAAATGAAGTTTCTCAATATAATATTAAACTTCCTCTCAGAGAATGATATCTCATATATAAGTTAAAATTATTGATGCCATTGTCCATCTACATTAAAAAACCACATAGAGCTATGCATTTTTATGTATGAATTAATATCAAGTGTGTGTTCATAGAGAAATACTTCCATCCATCAAAAAATTGTTTATGGCATATAAAATTACAATGTTCCATATATGTCAACACATCACTGACAGTCATTTTCCAAACTAATACATTGTTGGAACATATTCACAAAACCAAAACATTAGTTACACAATCAATAGGGAAGATCAAATTAATGTTCAAGAGAAAAATAAACAATGGAGATCAATTTAATGGTCAAAGGAAATGAATGAATTGCAGAATAATAAACACCTATCAGTATAAATATAATAACCAAGTTGATTAAGTTGTTACTTTAATGTTTTCATGTTATGTTTGTAAAGACAAACCTTTCTTTGATTTTGATTGACTCTATACATTAAAATTAGTGCATGGGCCTTGGAGAAGACAAATCCCCCATTGTTAGTATAATAGAGTTTTATAGACTTAGGGACAGGATACTACAATGCATATGAGATTATGGAGTAGGTAACTTGTTGCAAACATAATATTTTTTAAGACAGGATGGGCCTAATATCTAACTTTTGTAATGGGACAAATTTATAATTTGTAAAATAAATTTTATTTAGTTATTGAAATTTGTTGTAATAGAGAAGGTGGTTTGGCTTTTATAGGGCAATATATTTTGGGAATTATTCCTCCTTAAGTAATATTGTATGTTATAAATATGATGTTTAACAATGGGATTAAAAGGGAAAGTAATACAATGTTTTCAATGTTAGAAATATCAATTAATCACTTAAAATCAAATTGTAACATTAACTAATTAAAATTAACTATGATACAATTTTTCAAGGAAAAAACATAATATCTTAAATGATTAATACTTAAGTGACACTTTAATTCAAATGGAAAAATAGGCTTCAATTAATACTCAAACATATAGGTGCATTAACATTAGTGTTAAATGCCTAGTTTAGCATGTACTAAAGCATGATTTTTTTAATATATTTTTATAATAATTATATGAAAAATAATAATGATATAAACTAAATAAATAGATACTATAATGTCAAAAAAATTGTCTTTACTGATAGTGTTTATGAAGATATAGAATAACAATGCAAATAATTATTGTGTATAGGTTTGGGTACCATTTGGGATGGCTAGAAATAGGTCAAAAGACAAGCATACACTTAGGCTTGGGTACTATTTTGGATGCCCAGAAAGAGGTCAAATGACACACATACACCTAGGCTTGGGTCCCATTTGGTATGGATAAAAAGAGGTAAAATGACATGTGTACACCTTTTTAAAATTTATCAAAATTGACACTTGCATGAATACAACCAAAATAGCTCAAAGTGACACAAAATGAAAATGAATGGAAAGAATATGTGAAAATGTACCATATAATAAGTTTTTGTGGAAAATTGATGGGGTTATATTCTCAATTATAGCAAATAAACATAAATTAAAGTGTTAAAAAGGAGTCAAAAGTGATTTGAATCAAAAGAAAAGTGTAAATATAAATTTTTTACTTATTTTGGATTAATGCATCTTAAAAAAGTGTAAAATAGAAAATATATAGATTATGTAAAATATGGCAATGTTCATACAAATCTAAATGTAAATGAAAAAGTTGATATTATACTTAGAAGACTAGAAATTGGCAAAGCACCTAGGAGAGGAAGGTACATAACTTATTTTGGTATTGTGTTGGTCATTGTGTTCATCGTTATTTCTAAAAATGCTATGTATCTACTTTGAAAGGGCTTGAATTAAGAAACAAGGCTCAAACCCTATATGAATGTTATCAATGAAACTGAGATCCATGTAGTGATTGGTATTGTCCAGGGCCTATCAGAAGTGTCCTTGTTGAGTGTGTACATATGTGATACCTCAAATTATTATACTACTCCTATAGATGTTTTTATGCATACGCTCACCTTTGGTCATGTGCATTGATCATTGTTATCCTTCTATTTATTTTTAAACCCTAATCTCACTTTCAGCCACAAGATGACCCTTGAAAAAGGGGTTTAGAATGTTGTGTTAGATAACCCAAACCACTATTAGGAATAAATCAGAAATTAATGCGAAGCAATTTCATAGAATCATAATAACAAGAGTTATGAACAAAGATACATAAATAACATAAATTAAAATGCACAATAAGAAGACATGATTTAATGTAGTTCACCTAATGTGGGCTACACCCTCCAATAAACACTTTCTCAGATCTTATTACAAGCCAACAAGAGTACAATCCACTCTCAGATTAGTCTTATCACAATTACAATGCAAAAAAATTGTTTGCAGCTAGGATCAACAAAATCTCTTGAATTCACACACTTTGTTCACCTTCTCAAACTCAATTATTCCAATGTATTACCTACTGTATGTCCATCTATATATAATTATATCAATAGGTAATTGACATAGCAGTTTTATAAAACATTGGATACCAAAACCATGAGCCAAGTCAACCCATAATGGTTTCCTATTAATCATGGGTGATGACACCACACATATACAAGTAAAGATAAACCACGTATCTATACTCCTAAAAAAATGGGGTCCATAAAATACATTAAGAATGTACAATAAATTTTGATATATAATATTTGAAATAAATTGTAATGTGGAAATAGGCTCCACAACATAATAATCTCCCACTTGGAGACTAATTTCCTCTGAGTAGGCTTCTCAACCCTTCACTATTATCTGTGAAGGCCAACCAAATCTAACCATAGCTTCAGTTTCTCCCCTGTGACCACCTTTGTCATCATGTTTTTAGGATTCTGACTGGTATGAATCTTCTCTAGCTTCAACTTCTCATTCTCCAAAGCTATCCTAATGAAATGGTACCTCAATTATATATGCTTTATCTTAGAGTGGAAGGTGGAGTTCTTTTCTAGGTGTATAGCACTCTGAATATCACTATACAACTTCCCTTCCTCTTACTTATGCCCCAACTCTTCAATCAAATTTTGCAACCAAAGCATCTCTTTGCTTGCCTCTGTGGTAGCAACATACTCAACCTTTATGGTTGACAAAGCCATAAGTTTATGTAGTCATGAAACCCAGCTCACCATTGTGTCGCTTATAGTAAATACATATCCTATCATGTTCCTCCTATTGTTTAAATCTCTAGACATGTCCAAATATACATAACCATTCAAAGTGGTATCCAATCTACCTTAGCTTAAAACTATCCCCATGGTCCCTCTCAAGTACCAAAGGATCCACTTCACTGCTTGCTAGTGCTCTCTACTTGAATCACTCATGTATCTACTTATTGTTCCCACTACATGGGTAATATCTAGCCTAGTGCACAACATGGCATACATCAAGCTACCAAATACTAATGACTAAGGCACATAGGACATATGGATTCTCTCCTCCTTTATCTTGGGACACTGCTCCTTTGATAACTTGAAATGGCCTAGCAAAGGAGTCCCAACCAGTTTAGCATCATGCATACTAAACCTCTCCAAGACATTTTTAATGTACTCTTCTTGAGATAAATTTAGCTTTCATTCCTTCCTATCTTGAGTTATTCTCATACCAAGGTTTTGTTTTGTTACCCCCAAATCATTCATAGCAAGGAATTACTAAGTTGTTCCTTGAGTACCTTTATTTCCTTCATGTTCTTACCTGGAACCAACATGTCATCCACATATAGACATAAGATAATGTAACTACCATCATCATACTTATTGATATATATGCAATGGTATAAATGACACTTGGAGTATTCCTGCTTCATCATAAAACTATCAAATTTATTATACCACTATCATGGAGCTTGTTTCAAGCCATACAAGCTCTTCTTTAGTTTACACAGTATGTTCTTCTTCCCTGTGCCCTCATATCCATGTGGCTACTCCATGTATAACTCCTCCTCCAAATCACCATGAAGGAATGTAATCTTCACATCCAAATACTCTAAGTGCAAGTCTTTTGCTGCCACTATCCCAAGAATAGTCCTAATAGAAGTCATCTTAACCACTAGAGAAAAAATCTCATTGAAATCAATTCCCTTCTTCTATGCAAACCTATTTACCAATAACCTAGCCTTGTACCTTTTTTTTCTTCCATCATCCTCTTTAATTCTATATGCCCACTTTTTCTATAATGCTCTCTTACCTTTAGGTAGGTTTACTAAATCCCAAGTCTAATTTTCTATGAGAGACTGATGCTCCTCATCCATTGTTTGTTCCCACTTCTTCCTGATATCTACTTGCATTGCTTCTTCAAAGAACTTTGGATCTCCATTTTTAGTGAGTGATAAATAATTAAGAGATGGAGAAAAAAATTAGGTTCCCTAATTACCCTAGAAGACCTTCTCACCTTAGGAGTTTGGGATTCTTGTGAAGTACGTCCCTGAACTAGTTGCTTGGAAACTTTACCATCTGTAATGTCCTCCAACACTGTGTACTCTTTTTTGGAATCCACTCTCTAATCCTTGAACTACTATTTATACATTACTTTTTCATTAAAGACCACATCCCTAGACTAAAATATTTTCTTGTCCGTAAGACTCCAAATCTAGAAACCAGAGTCATCCTCAACATAACCAATAAAGGTGTATTTTTTAGATTTAGTTTCTAACTTGGTATCTTTATCAATATGAACAAAAGATTCATAGCCAAACACTCTAAGAAAGGAATAATCAACCTTCTTACCACACCAATCTTCCTCAGGTATGCCTCCATCCAAGGAAGATGAAGGTCTTTTATTGATTAGATATATAGTTGTGTTTACTACTTCTACCCAAAACTAAAGGGGCAATCTTGCATGTAACCTCATGTTCCTAGCACACTCCATGATAATCTTGTTCATCCTTTTTGACACTCCATTTTCTTATGGAGTTCCTGAAACTGTCATCTATCTATGAATTCCATTCCTAGAATAGTAATCAAAAAATTCATTACTACAATATTACCCACCATTATCTGACCTGAGACATTTTAACTTGAGACCTATTCCATTCTCAACCAAGGATTTTCATCTTTTAAATGTATCAAACACATCATATTTTATCTTAATACCATACACCCAAAATTTCCTAGCTGTTGTTGGCCATTTCTTGGCCACCATATAAAAATTTTCCCCCAAGTATGATAAGGTGGACATTCAAGCAAAAGTGGCAAGTTCAGACAACATTGGGTTCTCCAAAGAAGAAGTTTTTGGGATTTCAAAGTCACAAGAATTCAAGTTTCTGAGGACATAGTGCAAATCATGTTTCCAACAGTGCTTGACTTCTAAATGTTTTATAAGTAAAAGTAATTTGGGTTTACAAACCCAAATTACTCATTGACACTATATTTCAAGTTCTCCAAGGAGCACTACTTAATTACTTCATGAGTTATGAGCAGTCAGAAGATTGAAATAAGTAAAGGGGCTTGAAAAACCTAATTTGGTCTCAAAAAGGTTCTTCTCAGGTTCTCTAAAGAGCAAGACTTCTCTAAATAATACTCTAAGTATCATTTATAAATAGAAAGGGTAGGATCCTTCCAGAAGGATCCTTCTAGAAGGATCATTTACAGGAGGCCCAAAGGGTCTCTTACCCTTCAGGAAGGTCCATTTTAAAAAATCTCGAAGGCTGAAAGAGTCCTTCCAAAGGTCTTAAATAAAAGTCTGAAGGGTATGTTACCCTTTGGAAGGCCCATTTCCAAATTTCCAAAGGGTTTCTTTCCCTTTGGGAGGACCATTTTTAAAGGCCAAAGGGAACTTTTCTCGACAGGAGGATCACTTGCAAAAGTCTGAAGGGACATACAAGAAGCCCAAAATAAGTAGAGGAATAGACAAAGTTTGAAGTAGGAGAGATCAAAAAACTTGAATTACATAGTAAAGAGTAAATCAAGATTATTCAATGGCTTAGCTTGAAAATCTTCATAAGTTAAGTAGCTTTGAAAACTTGAATTACACAGCAAAGAGTAAATTAGGTTTCCAACATTGCTTGACTAAATATGTTTAGTCTAATGGCACGCTCTAAGGATTGACAGTGCATAAGAGTCATGGAAAAGACAAATGAGAGGCTATCAAGTGATATAAAGGTCACCCAATTGGTAGGGAGATCAATCATCCATACGCATCCATGATGGGAAGATCCATGATGCAGCTCAAGGATCTAAGGCAATGTCCTATAACTAATTAGTGCAAGAGGGAGTCTAAATGACTGGCAAGAGAAGGTAGCTGAGAATTCAATGAAGGCCTTCATCCTTCAAAATGGCTCCCTCTCTCAATAAATGGTAATTCAAGCATAAAGGTAGCATGGTTTGAATAGATTATCAACACATGAAAACCTCATCTTCTTTAGCAAGACACATGAAAATGAAAGTGACCACATCATTTTAAATGCAAAGATCATTTCAACCATGAAAGGAAGTGACATTGAGATACTCATAACATGGCTCTTTAGATATGACAAAGAGAGACTTGAAGGTAGGAGGGACTCGAGAAGGTTGTTCAGTGATCCTAAGTGGTACATTTAGTGGCACAAGGGAGGATGATGACAAGGATCCCAGTCATCAATGACTTCTTTCCTCTTCCCATCTTCTCTTCCTCCTTTTTTAGAATAGAGATAAAGTTAATCTACCAAAATCACTTTGTAATAGACCTTTTGAAGCAATAAATATTAATTTTTACCTATCTTTTTATCTAAAAATTATGTTGAGTTAGCTTGTGTACAATGGTATTATGAAGAAGTGTCCTTCCAAGCTCATTGTCCTTCTTTCTTGCCTTTTTTTAAAGTTAGTTGGAGGTCTAGACTAGAGCTCTTTTTTCCATTAATGGATGCTTAGTGTGGATTTCAAAATCATTCTTTGCTTCATGTATGTTTTAGTGATCTTATTTTATGAAATACTTATGCTAATTAATTGTTTATCAAGTTGTGTAAGTAAATTTATCTTATGCTAAATTAGTGTCATTTCCTAAACCAAGTGGATCATTTATTTTGGTGCATCACCTCCCTTAGCTTAGATTTCCTTTCATGTTATCCTCCTATAACTTTTATTTAGCCAATAGTATATTTTAGTGTGGGAATCAAGAGTTGAAGTGAAGCACCTAAAGAATTAGCCTCATAAAAAAGCCTAGAGATTCAACCTCACTACAGGATACCCACAGCCTGAGGTTGTCCCCATGTTTATAGATGGAAGTGAGAGAGCCTAAATAACTTTCTCATAAGGGTGTAATTTCTATATATAATAGTTGCATCATCAATAAAAGTGATATAATAAGATGATCTACCAATAGAAGATACCTGATTTAACCCATATACATTTGAATGAACTAGATCCAACTTACCCTCCTTTCTCATAGGTCCAACCTTGAGAAAATTTACCCTTTTATATTTTTTGTACACACAGTCTTCAAAAAAATATAAATCAAACCCTTTCAATATAGGTAACCCATCCTTCAAAATTTGCATGCCCTTTATGCTCATATGACCAAGCCTATAGTGCCATAAAGTTGCATCTACATCTACAACAACTAAATTACAATAGTCAACACTACTTGATAAATATAAGGTACCAACCTTATTACCTCTTCTTACCACAAGAGCACCCTTGATCACCTTCCAAGAATCTATTGTAGAAGTCACCATACAACCTTCACTACCTAGCTATCCCATGGATACCAAATTTCATCTCAACTTGGGTACATTCCTGACATCCTTCAGTAGCCAAGTGTTCCCATTATACATCTTGACCTGAACACATATTTTTTCCTACTATAATACAAGGCTCATTATCACCAATATAAACATGTCCAAAATCCTGTTGAACATAATCAATAAAATAATGCTTATGTGGTGTAGCATGAAAAGAAGCCCCTGAATCTAAAACCCAAGACTCAATAATATTATCTATGGAGAGAATTAATGCATCCTGACAAACATTACCTACTTCCGCATTCACCTCCTTGGTGTCTCCCTGAATTTTATTCTTGTTCTAAAGAGCCCAATAATCCTTCTTTGCATGCCCAATCTTTCCATAGTACCAACATGCCATCTTGATCTTTGATTTTGACCTTCCTTAACCATTTGATTTACCACACTTTTCTTTTCCTCTATACTTTTGTCTCCCTCTACTTTCCACCACCAAAGCATCACTTGAAGTAGAAGTTTCCCCAGAGCTTTTCCATCACATTTCCTTGCTAAGGATTACTCCTATGACATCCTCAAACTTTAACATGACATTGTTAGAGACTAAGTTGCTCATAGCCATTACTAAGATGTTTTAACTCTCTAGTAAGGAACATAAAATAAATAGATCCCTAACTTAATCATCAAATTCAATTTTTATTGAGTTCAAAATACTCACAACCATATTAAATTCATTCAAATGATCATCAACTGAACCATTTTCAGACATCTTCATATTAAATAACTTTTTTATTTAAAAAAAATCATTAAAAGTATATGCTTTCTCATATAAATTCCTTAACACATTCATGAGACCTTCTGTGTTCTTCTCCTGTGATATATTAAATTCAACCAGAGATGCAAGATATAATTGAAAGGCCCCAAGTGTTTTCATGTCCAACAGCTCCTAAGCCTCATTTGACGTACCCACTTGTTGGTTTACTTTTCCTCCCAATAGAGCATGGAGATCCTTCTGATAGAGTTAATCCTCCATCTACATCTTTTATAGACTAAATTTATACCCATCAAATTTTTCAACCTTTGATATACTATCATTATCCATATCTCCCACTTAAACTAATAACCCTTCCTATGATTCAACACTTCAACAAATACAACATGAAGATCTGATACCAGTTTTTAGGAATAAATCAAAAATTAATGTGGAAGAATTTCACAGAATCATAATAACAAGATCTATGAATAGAGATACATAAAGAATAGAACTTAAAATGCACAACAAGAAGATAGGATTTAATGTGGTTCACCCAATGTGGGCTACATCCACCAAGAAAAACTTGCTCAGATCTTATTACAAGCCAACAAGATTACAATCCACTCTCAAATTAGTCTTCTCACAATTATAATGCATAAATATTGTTTGGAAATATGCTCAACAAACTCTCTCAAATTCACACTTGAATTCACATGCTCCGTTCACCTTCTCAAACTCATTTCTTCTGATGTATTACCTACTGTATGTCCATCTATATATAATTATATCAATAGGTAACAAACATAGTAATTTTATAAAAAAAATGGGTACCAAACCATGGTCCAAGTTAACCCATAATGGTTCTCCATTAATCATGGGTGATGACACCACACATATACAAGTATAGATAAACCACATATCTATACTCCCAAAAAAAGGGGGTCCATAAAATATATTAAGAGTGCACAATACATTTTAATATACAATATTTGAAATAAATTATAATGTGGAAATAGGATCCACAACAAAACAACTATTCCCCACTAAGTTATTGATAATTTCCTATGTTCTATTACTCTGAAGAGGGCTCAAACTTCACATAGTTCTCCCACTTAGGTGTGTGTGTACAACATTGTGATCAATCTAGAATGTAACACAGTATTTGGATTTATACACTCAACACCATGTAACTTTAACCTACGTGTATATTAAATATTGGCTTTAGGGATACTCTTTTGAGAGATATTCAAATATTTGTCTTTGTGATAATGTTTCAAGAGAGTTCTAATTTATTTCTCAATGTGATTAACCAAGTATTAATCAAGTGAGTCTAACCTTTGCATTGATATTTATTTTAACTTACTCTTTATTATTTATTGATATGTCCAACCCATGAAATGTGTCTAGGCTAACCTAATAGAGACTTCATAATTTTAAAAATAATTGTTGAGTGTTCTTGGACACTACCGGTAGAGGCAAACTCCTGCGACAAACTGTAACTATCTAATTATTGTTGGTATTATCTTAGAAGTGAATCATTAAGATATGGAGATAATTTGTTTAAGATTTTTGAAGGCTATTACATATATTAGAGTGATATTTAATATGTGAATTTGATAAATTGGGTTGGCTAAGACAACATGTAGATATAGACAGATAGGGGAAAGTGTGCACAAGAGCCAAATATATGCACAATGTCAAAATATATCAAAGTGTGCAAATGTTGATGTTATGAAAGTGTATAATGCCAAATTTAGGTGTGTATAATAAATAAATAGTGTAAATGAGACATCCTATAAGTTTTCAAGGAAAATCAATGTGTTTCACATAGAATACGAGGGTAAGTGCATGGAGTTGATGAACCATTTTGTGGACATTTCATAATTTTTCAAGAAACTTAAAGTAGCACGTACAAGTTATCTAAATTAGGATTAGCAAATATTGAGCCTATAACGTAGATGAATTTATAAATCTATGAAATGTTGAAGTGTATTTGGTTTTTAACACTTCAACATTTCATACATGTGGTAACATGTATGCTCTATAACACGCATGTGTTACTACATGTATAAAATGTTTATGTTTTATAAACCAAATAACTAGAAAAATGAAAAGGTAGGGGGTAACTTTACTAAAATAAATGTTGGCATTTACATTGTTCCATTTATATTACTTATACTTTAAATTTATTTTAGTTAATATAATAAATTATGGTCACTCTATATATTTTAGAGTTAGTTTCACAATACCATGAGTTTTAATTTGGAAGATAGTTTTTCAAAATCCAATGTGGTCAATACTTAATCAATAGGTATATTTGAATTTTATTGATTTTATGTATATTTATAATAATAATAAATACTAGGAGAATATGGACTTATCTAGATATGAACAAAATTTCTTATAGATCTAAATATTGGAGATGACTGAGCAAATAAAGAGGAGTATTTCATCTGTAGACTATTTTTTGTGATCTGGCTTAGGATAGTAGCACCCCCTTAGGATAGTAGCACCATGTGGTGCTAATGTCCAAATCAATAACTAATTTCTCTCTTGTAGTGACCATCTACAACTTTTGGGGGAGCTACAAGAGTTTTTGAGGGTCCTATAGGTGATTTACTATCACATAAGGCTCGTTTGTGTCACTGTTTGGGTTGTTTCTTCTCTAAATCCTTAATGAATACCTGCACACATGAAATAATGAAATAATAAAATGTAAAAGGAAAGGAAAAAATGGGTTGTTTAATGTTACAATCACATAGAGTAGGACCCCTATTGTCCTAACCGCTACCTACATTAACCTCAATGATAGCCTGGGTATAAGATCACATGTAGTTATCCTTTAGGGAATGTGCACCATCAAATTACATGGTATGCAAAGATGAATATTTCCTAGGCCTTTCTTTGATTAGGCATGCAAATGTATGGGTGTGAATTTTGAGTAGTATGCAGAGTGTTCCAATTGTATTATAGATTAATTTTATGTAATAAGTGCCAAAATAGTAAGTTCTATATGTAAAATGCCTTGTGAGGATATTTATATAGGAGGATCTATTAGTGCCCAAAATTTCATTGAAGCAATTGGGCCCTTGTCAAGTGTGAATGCTTGAATTTTTATCCCAATTCTATTTTTCAAGTGCCTTTAGTCTGTCTAAAAATTCATGTATGTGCACATTGAAGCCCTTGTTTTAATTGCCTCAGCCGAGAACCCTTTGATTTATAATCAAATAAAGTAGGAACACTTTTAAAAATTCCATGGACTTAGTTTAATTTTTATACTAAGGTTCGGTCATGTTTATTAACATGACCAAACCTTAATATAAACATTCATGCTTGGTCCTTTTTATTTCTTATAGCCTAGTCCCTTTTATTTATTTACATGGTTCACGTAATGTTGGTCCCTTTGTTATACACTTAGCATAAAATTCTCGAGTCTCCTTTGTATTTATAATCACCCCAAAACCTTAGGATAAGTCCTTATCCTAAGTTTTATGTCTTGAGCTCAAACTTAGAAATTTCCCTTATCCAAATTGAGCCAATCACAACTAAGCTGGCAGATCATAATCGAACAATGCATGTCAATATAGAGTAAGATGATTGAATGATGCAAGAGTAGTGTTGAATTGTCAAAATCTTCAAGAGCCACATAAAAGTGACAAGTGTCACCATCTTGGTGGGTTGCATAATGATCCAATGACACACAAGGGTCAACAAAGTCAAAGGAACTTCTAGAGCAATGTGAAGAGGACACATGTCAAACTCTCAATGAGTGAAACCAATAATGTGATGGCCATACAGACATCTTTGATGGTTGTATGGACATAAAAATTAATCTCAGCCAATATTCATTAGGGCTTAAATTTGATGATTGCATGGACCCATTGACGGTTGTGCAAATGTCAAATGATAGGTGTGTAGACATCAAATTGAAGCCATAATAATTATTTATTGGGGTTTAAATTTGATAGTTATGTGGATGTCATTAACGGTCACATGAACATCAAATTATGGGCACATGAACTTCAAATTTAAGCCATGGTAATTATTCATTGGGGCTTAAATTTGATGGCCATGTTCTCATCAAAGACATTCATGCAGACATCAAATGATGGGTGCATGAACATCAAATTTAAGCCATGATCATTTTTTTTAATGAAAAAAAGGGAAAAGATATTTGTGAATAAAGTGATGTGGTGATGCCACATAGGCATACATGTCATGATCAAAGATCCTATGCAAAGTGAGTTCATGAAGATTTTGCCATTAATAGTAGATTGACTAGGCAAATTGCAAATGAATGATGGTAGCTACGTAGGAAACCTAGGGTTTTAAAATCAATTGTAAATTTGATCGAAGATCCATGGGTCCCATTTCCATAGGGTCATAATTTAGTCCTTAGGGATGTTGTGAATAACATAGAGGTCAAATTTTTATGATGTCACTAACTTTCCATAGTAAAGATATAAAGCCACTTTTGCTACAGTATAAAGTTAGGGTAGATAGTGGGTTTCTAGATATGTCAAATATTGGTTCTAAAGTGTGACCCTGATGATTGGACAATGCATAAATCCCATGTACAACTGCAAGATAAATATACTACATGCTTGTAGCTTGTATAGAATACAAAGGGGATTATGTTCATATAATTAATGACCTTTGTGCCTATCTTAGGTAAATCATATATGACAAGGAGATTTAAAAGGGTGACAAGTATGTGTTCAGTATATTACAATCCAATGTGGCTTTAATAACCCCTCATGTGCTCATTCTAAGACCTCCCTGGGGAAGCTTCCCAAGGGGACTATAAGTGTCAATTGCAACTTGGCAGTTTACAGATGTGCAAGTGGGGCCAAAATTTCCCTAGTAGATCAATGGTGGGAATAATGCATTTATGCATTAAAAATCAAATTTTCACAAAAAGATAGATGTATTGAAAGAGAAAAATTTGCAAAAAGGACAAAAGGGAAAATATGTGAAAAGTCAAAAAAAGTTATTTTAACCTAAGTTTGGCATTTTTCATCTACTTTATTTGTCTGAGCTCCTCCATGAGAAATATATTATAGGTTTGTGATATCAATATGAATCACTCCCGAGAAGATCTTTAGGTAGCCATTAATCAAGAATATTTTCTAGTCATCATTGCAAGAGAAAATTTTTCCATGGCATGAATAAAGGAAGGGTAGTTATCCAGAAGATTCTATATTTGCCATCAATTAACAAAAAAGAATCTCCATGTACTTGCACATAATAAAAAAATATGTTTAGCTCCTCAAAATATTATCCTATTTTTAACTCATGTGAAAGGCATTTTTAGCCAAAATATCAAAGGATATGCCCCAAATCTTCATCATTCCTTGTAAAGGTAGTTGCAACAATCATTTTCCTTGTAGTCACATGAAGATTTCAGACATGGCTAGAGAATATCTTCTAGCTAGGAGCATCTTGGTGGTACTTTGGCAACTACAAATTTGATGTGGGTAAATAATGTATAAATAGAGGGATTCTCCTTTATTCAAGGGTTTAGTTGGCCATTGTATTGGTCATTGTTTTGGTTTGTGTCTTCCTTAGTATAGGCTCTTCTACATTTTAAGATCACTACTATGTGCATTTTTTCTCTTTTGTTAATATGGTTGCAGTTGTATAGCCATTAGCAAGATATGAGATTGTCTCTATATGTCTTCCTTGTCTAACATGGAGCAAATCCACCATGCATGTCCCCATGGCATCATTTTGAAACATTGGTGTATGTAAGATTTTATTTCAAGTTAATAAAAATACATGTGGTTCTCTGCTATTTTCTTTTGATGAAGTGTAGTAATGTGTTTTAAAAATTTTGTTGATTGGATATCTTGTTTTATGTTCATTACTAGTTGTCATCTTGGGCTTAGATCTAGATTATAAATCCCTTTCTACATTATATTTGGAAATATATTGTTGAATAACTTGTTAGGGCACCCTAGGTTTATGGATTCAATGGGAAAAGGCAAATCACTCCTCGTAGTTCCATTATCTTGCATTTAAATTTTTTGTATCTTTGTAATAGGTGATGTCATGAATGTTGAAAGAATCACTGATGTTTGAAGACCATCAGTGCACCATCCTCCCTTGTTATAAATATCCAACTATCCTACCCTACAAATAATACACCCAACCACATATTATAAGTTTTATTTTCCTATAGATGCATAAATATTGTATACTTGACATGTGTCTACATTTTATGTTTTGAAGCTTAGAATTAAATTCTTCCATTAAGCCCCTATTGTTGAAAAAATATTTTGAATGAAGTTTGTGATCACTTTGATATCTATCTTTAGTAGCTTGTATATGACTTAGAACATTTGCTCATTTCATGTCACAACCCTTCTTGGGTGCAGTGACCAAGTTTGGTTGTGTCCTAGTTAAATTCACGTCACGTTATGTTGATAATCCCCATGGAGGTTGAATTGTAAAATATATCCATGTGAGTAATCTACCCCATAGATCCTCTCACCTTGGTTCAAGTAGAGCCAAAAGTAGCAGGGCGCTGACCATACCCTTTGTAGGTGCTTCTCAGTCATTTTATGCATTCAGTATAATCTTGATGCCAAACCCTTTCCTGACTATAATGACATACTAATGGGTTTTTCATCATTACTTTCCATTTTTCTTCAAGTGTGAAAATCTGAGTGTACAACTGGGAACCAACACTCTTTCTAGCACCATTACTGGGGAAAATTATTATCACCCACGTTATTGTGAACTCTTGCAAAGAGTTGTAATTATTTAAAATTTCAAGGTTCTCTACTTGTTATTTGTTACAATTAGATTATCTTGGTTGTCAATACCACATCACTCCACTAGGGATGTGTTAGGAACTTTGGAGATTTGATAATTTGACATCATCTGAGTTTATTTCAAAGAGATATTAAAATTGCATGTTGGAAGGTGTTTTTTTCCCTTTTGAACACTATTCTAAAAAATTTGGTGTCTTTTCATTGTATCTCATCAATAATCTTCAAAAAATTTAAATTCAACATGATCACAACCAGTTCATTAATTATCATATTCTAGAATGTTGATATTTAAGTTAAATTTCATGTTCATTAATTGGTATATTTAAGTTTTTTTATTAGTATATGGTGTTTATTTATTAATTATTTATATCTCATAAGATGTCTATGTGTATACCTTGTGATGGCAAGATGCTCTATCTGAACCTTGATGACATGGAGAACCAATGACCATATTGCTCATGTTGTGTTGGTGTAAATGTAGACTATGAAAGTGGAGTTACCTATGGTGCACTTCTAGTGGACAACTATGTAGACTTTGAAGCAAAAAACTTTATGGTTATCACTCTGAAACTACACTCTGAGTTTACTAATTTCATGAAAATATCTTAATTGATGTTTGAACTAAAGTTGGATTCTAATTTATATAATGATCACCATAAATATTTATTGGTTGTTGAGCTAAAGTTGAATTTTGATAAATATTTATTGGTTATTGAACTGAAACTGTAACTTTGGGTTGATATTTATTCCCAAATATCTTAACCGGTGTATGCACGGGAGGTGTATTTTGAATTCAATGAACTAGTTGCCATCACTACTGAGGTTGTGATGTAGGAGACTACTGATAGATAGTTGTCTTATAAGTCACAAGGCTTGTACGATGAGTAAATAATGGTTTCTTAAAAGGAACACCTTGGAATAACTCTATCATAGAGGAATGTGATTTAGGGGAGTATGTATAATGAGGGGTTGATGCCCCCTGTGTGAACTTTATGATGCCTCTACTAACATATTAATCAATGTGTGCTCTGAGTGTATAGCAGTGATTATCTAAATTTCTATTAATCTAGTGAAAATGGTATTAATGTTTATGTGGTACCTAGTGTAAATGGTGAGGTGGATGATGAGTAGTTGAAGGAAGTGTAATCATCCCCTTATCTAGTAGTGTAAGCAAAATGTCATGAGGCCCAACCTTATCTAAAAACTATATAACCCCTCTATGTATATCCTATGTGTTACTCATTAGAGGTTGTGATGTATAAAGTGTCTCTTTTCCATTATTTAGTATTTTTATTGATTATTTGATTTCCACTAGTTTCTAAGTTGGAAGTGTAGTAGGATCTTGTACCAAATTTGATGATTGAGATTTTGAAGAATCTAAATCCAAATATGCCTATGATTGTGCAATAGTTATTACTAATTGTGCCTCTAATGAGATAGTTTCATTGCATAGATGCCTGAATGATTTAGATGTTTGATATATTAATATGTTCTTGAGAGGATAAATTAAACCTATAGAAAATATGTATTGCACTTCTAAATCCATTGTTTGATAAATTCATTGATATAAAAAGCCTTGAACCATAAAATGTAATTTGAAGTAAGCTCTATCTCACCTCGACATAGTGAAGGTAACATCTCATATGTGACTAGAGGTCCCTTATTTTGTATGTAATTCCTAAGAAAGACTATCTCTATCTCCTCATATGTGTGTAAAGATCCACTAGGGATTGTATACTAGAACCAATTTAGTGCTTCCCCTTGTAAGGACTCTGTAAATAATTGTAGTAGAGTCAACTTATTTGTAATATCAACCATGGATTTCTCATAATCCTGAAGGTGAAATTATGGGTCTCCATGCCCATCAAATATAAGTAATATTGGTATCTAAAAATTGTGTGGCAACCTTGTAGTTGAGATTCTATGTGGAATAGGGTTACCATGTATTACATTGGCATCGACCTAAGATTGATATGCTTTGTTCTCCAAAATGAGATGGTGTACTTGGTTTTTCAAAATACCCATAACATGCATTAAATGAATTAACACTTGTAAAGGTATATTATTATTATTATCAAGAGGTTCATTTAATGCTTGAATTTTATTATTTATTTTAGCCGTTGGTATATATAATATTGGAAATTTTGTTTAGTAAGGGTCAATATTTTCTCAATAACCTTTGGAGGTGTGATAGCTTGGACTTGGTTAGATGTAAATAAGTTATCACCCTCATTTGGGTTTGTTTGAGAACTAGGTCCTACTATAGTAACGGGGGTTGAATGGGATTCATTGGTATCCTTTGTATTGTTCATTTGAATAGAAGATACTCTATTTTCTAGTGAATGAAAATTATGCACATAAGAATAAGTGTGTGTGGGTCTTTTAACATGTGATCTAATGTTTGTTTGAACAATAGAAATATGTGAAGATAAAAAATAGAAGTTGTAGATTCTATGTCATCATCATCATAATCACAATAATCATCATTATCCCATTGTTTCTCAAAATTAGAATTTAATTCATTTGAAGAGGTAAGAGTAGAAGAAGTATCATTCACATGTTCATTAAGAGAAGGAGAAGGAAAATATTTTAACTTTTCACCACTGTGCAACGTATCATCTTGTGTAAGTGTAATACAAGGTATTTGTGCACTAGTCATTTTTTAAATGCAAGCATTATTATCATTTTCTATTTGAGTATTGAGGGAAGATGGACTAACAATCATGTTTTGTTTTTGTACATTATGGCATATAGGGGAAGAGTTAGAAACATGTACAATATCTATTTATGGCAAAGAATCATAGCATTTAGCTTGAAATGTTAATGAATATGATAAGGAATTTCATCTACCTTAGTTTTTGCATTGTGAAAAGGTGCACCATTTTTTGTATTTACATTTTGAAATGTAATTGATAAGGGTAAAGAAGCTGCATTATTGTGATCTAATTTATGTTAAGCATGTAAAAGTGATTTGTGTGTAGTGCATTTATATTTATTTAGTTTGAACAATGAAGTGGCAAAAGTAGTTGAAAAACTAGGATCACATTATACTAAAACACTACCAACAAGTGATTCTTTTGGCATTATGTTGTTAAGTTGAGTTTTGGGAATAAGAGAAGATGATTTATCTAATATATCTTCATGTGCATTTGTATTATCATGTGTATAATAATCCTCATATCCATCATTTTAAAAATAGTCAGCATCATAATTATAAATGAAATCATTATCATGCTCTAATGTACAATCTTGAAAAGTATTCCATTCATTGTTATAATCATGAGAAAAATTCAAGATTGCATCAAGTGGATGAGGGGTAGAAGACTTTGTAGATACCATTTTAAACTTCCCAAAGAAGATAATGTAAATAATGAATATTAAACACACAATATGTATAACATAATCTAATATGAGTATGTGTGCAATGTGTGAATTTGTTGAACATAGATTGTAACAAAAAATAGGGTTATTTTAGAAACCCTGGTTGCTAATGTTTGTGTGTATAAGGACCTAGTATGTGAATTTAGGGTTTGAAGTGAGGGTTAAGTTGTAAGTATTTAAATTGAATTAAATAAATAAAACCCTAGTATTTAAATGAATTAAATTATCTAGGTTGGTCAAAAAAAATTAGAAAATAAAATTTTATTAACCCTAATTTAATGTGCAATATTTACAAGGTAAACCCTAAGGAAAAAAAATGGGGTTTTTGAAACTATGTTCGAAGTAAGATGAGTTCACCAAATGATTTAACTATTTAATGTTTTACTATGTAAATCTTATTATTGGTTAAGGAGTTGGGCCTATAGTATATCTGGAAATAAATTGAATTTAATTGATTCTATGTATCTTTCTAAAAATAGTAAATATCAAGAGAATATGGACTTATCTGGATATGAAAAAAGTTTATCATAGACCTAAATACAAGAGATGACTGAGTAAATAGAGAGGAATCTTTCATTTGTAGACTATTTTTTTTATCTAACTTAGGACAGTAGTGACCCCCTTAGAATAGTAGTTCTATGTGGTGCTAATGTCCAAATTGGGCACTAATGTCTCTCCTATAGTGATTATTTGAACACTTTAGGGCAACAATAGGAGTTGTTAAGGGTCTTGTAGGTGATTTAATATCACACATGGGCTCATTTGTGTCAATGTTTGGGTTTATTCTTCTCTGAATACCTATGCACATGAAATAATAAAATAATCAAATGTAAAAGGAAAGGATTATAGGATGTTACAATCACACAGAGTAGAACCCCTATTGTCTTGACTGTTGCCTACATCAACCCCAATGATAAGGGTCTCATATCACATGTAGTTCTCCTTTAGGGAATGTACTTCATCAACTTGCATGATATGCTAGGATGAATTTTTCTTAGGCCCTTCTTTGATCAAGCATGAAAATGTCTAGGTGTGAATGTTGAGTAGTATGTAGAGTATTTGAGTTGTACTATTGATTGATTTTATGTAATAAGTGCCAAAAAAGTAAGTGTTAGATGTAAAATGTCTTATGAGTCTCTTTATATAGGAGGATCTTTTTTGTGAATATAATACCTTGTTCGTTGGCTAACATGTCATGAAAAAGGTATAAAAAACATAAGAGAAGGGTCACAAAGGGATCGAGACTTAAATATGGGTGAAAGCGCCTGTCAGACACTAGAGGCAAAAATGGATAATATCACTATGTGTCACTACTATCCTCAAAATGGTGCTAATGTCCAAGGGCTTAGAATTGAGTAAAAATCAAGGATAATAGGTTAGGGGGCCCTAGGATTGGGAAAAGGTGACCATTGAATGCTAGGGGTGATAAAACAAAGAGAAAAAGGCATAAAAAGATAAAAAGACTCAAGGTGACCAAGTGAACAAGGACTATAAACATCATTAAGACCCTTTGTGTGAAAGAACAACAAAAGACATAGAACTTATGGTTGATTGACTAAATTAGGGTGTTTATATCCTTATACTTTAAATTTATTTTAGTAAATATAATAAATTAGGGTCACTCTACGTCTTTTATAATCAATCTCACAATGCCATGAGTTACGATTTGGAAGATATTTTTTCAAAATTAAATATGGTCAATACTTAATCATTTTTAAGTTTTCAGTATTGAAATTTAGTATTTTAAGGCATAACTTTTACAACTAGTGTTAATTTTTTAGGTTTTGAGGCCTTATGGATTGTTTGTTGACATTGTTAGAAGTTATAAGTTTGTAAAAATGAAATTTGGGGCACATTTGTGAGCACTAACCCCAATTTTATTGTATTTCATGCCAAAGTGGTGTACATGTGTAAAATTAGGTTGCAATCATGACCCACACACACCAACCACCCATTTATGCTAATTTTACTTGTAATTAGGTACCTTATATGCCAAAAGGGACATAAAAACACCATATCCACTTATGACCAAAGTAAATGCAAACACTTATAGCCACATTTGTTCATGATCACCTTATTTTTCTTTAAATTTATAAAAAAGGTGTGATTTTGATAACATAGGTCACATTATGACCCTTATGCATCTAACCACCAATTTATGTTGATTTCACCACTATATTCACTTACAAACAATGAAATGCAAAAAATTTCAAATAAATTTGTGCATTATCACCTCCATTCACTTCAAATTTAATCCAAAGTGGTGTGATTGGGGAAACTTAAGTCATATTGGTGACCCACAAACACCAAACAACCACTTTATGTTGATTTCACTTGTGATTAATACCTGCATATGCTAAAATCCACATAAAAACACCATATTTACTTGTGAACAAGATAAAAGTAAATTATTTTGGACATATATATGTGTGATCACCTAAATTCACTTTGATATCAAGCCAAAACGATATGATTAGGGTAATGTAGGTCACATCAGTGACCCATGCATATCCAAACATCCCTTTATGTCATTTTATTTGTGATTATGTGGATTATATACCAATATAAACACAATATTATATTTATTCCTATCTAACTATGGGAATATGATATTTACAAAATCTACCTCAAAAATTGGCATGAGACACTGACCCCCTATATCTATATGGTGATACACTATAGGTAGTATTCCCCCATCATGTCACATGCAAATTTTATCTTTTCATGTGTATATATGAGATAAACACACATGAGATGTTTTGTTTGTGAGTCATCAACCATGGTTTTTATCTCAACACAAGAGATAACCAACTATTTTATTGGGTATAGGGACAACCTTAGTTTTTTGTCGATTCCAACATTGATCTATCATGGTATGGAAGCGATTTGGGTTGATTGGTATTGATAAACCAAGTCCCCTAATTCTCTCATAGATATGTTTGATTTCCATCATTGTTTATATGGATGGTCCCATGGCATCATAGTATTCAATTCAATAGGGGAGGGGCACAATAGTATGTTGGGTCATCCACATTACCGCACTAGGCTATGCAATTATATTTATTGGCATCATAGTATTCAACGATCCCACCACATCAATGTAACCCATAATTAAAAAAACCCATTAAATGACATAAATTAGTCTAAACTAACTATCCAATCAATATAGAAAGCATTATACATCACATTATGTTACCCAGAATCATTAAAAGAAGAAAAAACTTGGGGTTAAATATTACCTTTAAGTCAACATAGCTATAACATAGCTTTGCATAACTTTAAAGTGCACAACCCACTTTAAGTTTTATTTAGTTTATAACCTCTTATATTCATTGAAATAACTTATCCTATTCGACCATAAATAGAAACAATCCCTTCATCTCAAAGTGAATTTAAAAAATCTATTCAATTCATTGAGCACATTTAGAAATAAGTGCAAATCAATCTACAACATGTTAATGCTAAATACAAATAGTACCATGATAAGCATCAAACACCCTACACCTTTTAGGTTGATGATTGAGTTTAGCTACACTTTTGGGATAAAATATTGATAATACCTTATTGCAGGCTTCGTACACTTTTGTATCGGCCTTACACCATCACCAAAAAAAATATGGGACAAAGTTTTTGAGCTCAATCTTCTTTATTACATTGGGTTACATTTAGTATTCAAAATATAACTCTTGTGCCCTTAATTTACACCTTTTTGGATACTTTATATGTTATCTATGATCTTTATTAGACAAAGAACAATCTAGAATGTAGCGACCAAAAATAACTAGGTCAAGTAGTTGACACCCATAAATAGACATGTCGATAAGAGATCCCTCTCTACTATATCCTCAAAATAGGTTAAATTCCTTCCTATGAAAAAAGGTTCACAAAATTGTAGGTTTACAATTTTTCCACATATTTTACCATGGTTTCATGTAATGGGCACCACTGCTTTTCATGGAGGGGAAAATGATTTGGGAAGATTTAGGTCTTTAGGTCTCACTGATGTTGCTTCTTGAGTTCTACACTAACATCAGTTTATTTGGCATTAGGTTAAGCAACACATGTCAATATGAAACATCTAACTCAATCTCATAATTATTTTATATCTCCTATAGTGTTAGAATTATAGTTCATAGTCTATTATTAATTGTAGTTAGTGATGTCACCACACTCATCAGTTATGAAGTGGTTGTTATCAACCCTTGAAATATTACAACTAAAATTTCATTTCCCTCCTTTGTTTATTAAAGTACACTTATATTATTTATATGAATACAAGTTATAAAATAATGATTTTAGGGAGTAAATACACACCATACATCTCATATTTGAGATATTTTTAGAACTTAGCATAATAAAACTTGTCCAGTATAATTCTACATTGGTTGTCAATTTTCTTCTTTAGTTTCCTTGTTCATTTGCATTCTATAATTTTCATATCCTTTATTGTTCATAATTTTCTTTCACATATAACTCCGTAAATTATTTTAATTAGGTTGTCAATAGAATATACTCTTATGCCATGGACATGTGCATTCTTTCCCATTTATGCAGAGGGATAAATGTAGAAAAAAATCTTTGTAGTATAAATTATTTCAATTATCTACACACAAAATTGAAAATTATGAGTAATCAATGAAATCCATGAAACACAAGAATGATGGACATAATAAGAGACTATGATTCCTACAATCCAAGAGTAAGGTATTTATGGTGGTGAGCCATCCTATAGAGGAAGACATGGTTGAGGACAAGGTGGATGATGTTTCCCCCTACACAACTAATATATGTGTGACTTTCTATATAATTATCAAAGGGATTGCATAAGTTCCCTAGTTGTGGAAACTGTCAAGGGGTGCATAAAATTTAAGAAGGCCCTGACATTTATACAAATGTTACTCAAAACAATAAAGCAAAAAGGGTACAAGGATGATCCAAATAGTACAAGTAGGATATTTATGGATGCCCAAGGAGGGTAAACACTTATTGATACATAATTCTAAGGTTAATATCAATATGTGCAATGGTGCCAATTTATCCATGAAAAATGTAGGTAAACACAACTAAATTCTAATGCACACAATCCTATCTAGTCATTTATTATATTTATGGAATTACTCTAATGTTGATATTATAGGAGGAAATAGATGTAACAAGGAATATATAAGTTGAGCTCCAACATTCTTGGGATATGGAATCTAAGGAAAGAGAAGATCTCCATAAGGGACCTAGTGTGAGAGAGGTTTATGACCTCTCTAAGATCATTACTTTATTACTCCTATAAGTAATTGTCTTGATTCTCAATAATTGGTTAGAGATTAACATTGAAATTGTAGTTGAAGAATAGACAATAATGATGTGCAAGGTTAAAACCACATGAAATACCATTATGATAAATATTTGTTAATATATGACACATTTTATGGGTAGGCCCTAATGACAATGATTTATATTGGAAAAAAGGTGAATATTCTTTCCAAGGAGGCATGGTTCAAAATGAAGAGGTAAACATTAAAAACTTCTTGTGTCCTACTCATGATCATTAATACCCACATACAACCCCTATGTATTTTTAATAACGTCTCTATTAACAGTATAGAGGTAAAAGTTAATGTTAACTTTGAAGTGATTGATATTTCCAAAGTAGATAATTATCTTACCTTAAATGGGAGACCTTAATGTTATAATAATAATTATGATATACATTTTAATAAACATTATATAAGGTTAGAGAATGTAAAACAGTGTGTGGTAATCCCATTGGAAAATAATCATGGGCCCACTATATAGAATGTATTGACATGGATGAGAAAATCAACCACATATAAAATATCATTGCATAAGAGGTGGAACATTTGAGCCCCTATGATGATAGATCTCTCATTTGGGAGGATGTGCTTTATATGTTTGAAATGGATCCAATAATATTATGAGGTGACTAAAGATAAATGCAGCAAATTGAATACAATACCCACACATTTTATTGGTCTTGAAGTTTTAAAGGACACTAAGATTAAATTTATTCATGTTCCAAGCATAAACATTTTGGTACCACATGGGACAAAGAAAATTAAAATGATGTTTTGACTTATTAAAGGTGATATTGCTACACTTCCTAACTTTGATGGTTTGACATGTACTTCCATCTATATGAATGATTTATAGGGATGCCAAAGGGAAATTTTTTATGCCATCTTCACATGGGGTTATGGGTTCTTACTTGCTATGGTACCTTGAATACTTGAACATGTGCATGTTTCATAAATAGGGAGGTATGAAAAAAATGACCTAATGGGAAACATTGAAGATAGATTTCTTGTATACCTTCTCCTTCTCCTCATATAACCTTGACATGTTTAAGCCCTTACAATTGATGCATAGATCCATTATGAAATACGATGTTATCATGGAGGAGAACATATGAAATACGTATAGTGTAAAAAATCTTGCACTACCATAATAGTTCACATAGTGAATTAAGTGAAGCAGATGATGAGGTATAGATAAAACATAATTAAAAATTTCAATGTAATCAGAAAAAGGTTGTTAACAAAGTAGTGTAGAATAATTATAAGGAGAATTCAAACCATTTGAATGCAAAAACCTATTATGGAGAGTTAAAATTTGTAGACGTACAAATGACATAAACAAGTATTCTAATGTTCCCATGAAAATTAATAAGGTCAATATAGGTACTAAGGAACCAAAAAATCTTAAAACCCTAAAAATGACTAATTAATAACTAGATTACATTTTAAAAAACTATCTTCCAAATAGTACCTAGTGGTGTTGTGAGACTAATTCTAAAAGATGCAGAGTGACCCTAATTTCTTATATTTACTAAAATAAATTTAAATTATAAGTTGAAATTTAAATTTAGACATTTATATTTCAATTATAATTAAAATATTATTCATTAACATTTATTTTAATAAATTTCCCTCTGCCTATCCGTTATTTTAGTTCTTCTAGTTCTTTGGTATCTAACACATAAATATTGCATACATGTAGTAATGTGTACACGTTATATTATGTACGTGTTAATACAATAATAAATACACATGAATTATAGTGCATACATGATTTTATTATTTCAAATTTCAAAACATGCCTATAGGCTTAGAAATGGCTTGGATTCTTAAGCCTACGAAATGAACCTGTAAACACACAGTCGAGACTGTGTTTTTGGTTAAAAATAAAAAAATTCAACTTTTGACCTCATAAACACTATTAATTTTATTGAGACATTTCATAAAAAATTAATACGATGTCAAGTATGCTCTCCTCTTTCCAAATATATGGTTTTTTTAATTTTTAGATGATTCAAAAGTTTGCATCTATATTGATTTTTAAGTATGTCTTTTTTAGGCCACTATATGTCACAACTATACATGTTTATATTCGTTTATGTATTTTTTTCATTTATGCAAATGATAAATAAATTATATGGTTACAAACTAGGCTTAATTCTATACATATTGAAAAAAAAACTAATTTACATTTTTTTAAAGGTAGTTGGGGGGCGCATGACCGTCTATCCAATTTTTATCAATTTTCATGGTTTATTTAATTTTAAAATTAAATATATATATATATATATATATATATATATATATATATACATATATTCATTATTATTTTTTAAAATAATATGTTACAAACTATATGATCTTATCTAACTTTCCACCAAAGTGTTTCAAACAATACTAAATGATGCTAAAAAAATGAAGGGGTGCACAACCAACTATCTACTCTATTTTTATAAAAAACTAAGAGTCCATCTTTGAATTTTAGATGTTTAACCTAGTTATACCTGACGATTTTTTAAAAATTATTCTATAAATTATACTCGAAATGCTAAAATTCATGTTCTTATATCATTTTCAAATTTTGAGTGTAGACAACTTAAATAATCTATACAAGTTGAGATTTCTCATTTTTTAGAAAAAAATGTCCATGGGTAACCCCCTTTTGACCCACCAATTCCATTCACTTACCCATGACAAACATGTCAAAATAGAAATAAATAAGGAAAAAAAGGGAAAATGTAAAAAAGAAACAAAATGTAGTAAAAAAAATAAGTGCAAAGAAATGGATTGGAATATATTAGAATATTATAGTATTTATAATATATTTGGATATGAGACATGGATGACATATGGAATTTGAAAGGTTTTATTTGAAGGTGCATACATCTTGGCCCCTCAGACCATGTCATTAACTACTTGTAATTAAGTCACAATGTTCAAAAAGGCATATGGATTTAATCACTATTGTAATGGCTAAGGATAAGAATTCTTATTTGAATTCTTTGTCATCATGAGATGTGCACAGATGAAAGGTAGGAAAAACTCTCTATTTCACATGCAAAACATCTCATTATGTTCACAAAATCAAATGGGCCTATGGAAACAACCTCATACTATCAAAAGTTGGAGGTGAAACTAGTATGCACATGCACATGCACATGTAGACATGTGTGATTTTATGAATTAGGAATGAAATTGGTGTGTAAGGATCAAAGTATTAATGGGGCTCCTCCAAGCAAGTTATTAAGAGCAATAAAAAATTAGGGATTAGAGATGGGTCTAATAAATAAGTGGAACTAGAAGAAGAAACATCATGACTTCCTAAAGGTCTGAGAAATGTGGTTTAGCTTATCAAAACACAAAAAATAGAGTTTGGGGTCAAAACCCATAAATTTTTACCCAAACTAAAAGAGGAAAAAAGTAATGCAAAGAAAGCAAATTTACCTCATTTACAACTCACAGGAGGAGAAACCAAAGAAAAAAATCTAAAAATTAGACCCGGCCACATGAGATGAAGAGAGGACCACACAACTGAACTTGAGCAATGATCAAATTTGTAAGGCTAGTCCTGATTTCAATGTGCAAGGCAGGTATACGTCCAACACTTCTATGATGAAAAATTGAATAAATATACACACTCCATATAAAAATAGTAAACCAAATATACACTTCATAAAATAAATGTTATATAAACAATTTTCCTTTACATTTTTAACAAATTTAAAAAATAGGTAATATGTGTACTTTCTAAAAATGAAATCTATACAAACCCTCCACTTCAATGACTCATAGTGTTTGAATTATCACACCAATGTTTGAAACTTTCTATAAGTCAAAAACTTATCTATGTCCAAGCATCCAACATATATTTCCCCTGAAATATTGATATGTTTATATCTTATTTTTCCTATAATAAAATCAAACACAACAATAATACCCTTGTTCAAGACACTCTTTGGTAATTAATTTTATCTCTATAAAATAATATAGACTATGAACCCTTGGATCAAATGCCCCACTATCAACACTATGATGGGTCCGAGCATCTAGGAGACTTTGAAAGCAATCCACTATAGCCACTTCAGGCAATACAAATTTAAATATGACATTTTATCACTAATGTAGAAAATTTAAATAATTTGTTAGGTGGATGCCTCTAATAAATTCATCCTATGAACTCTAAATAAAATAAATTTAAAAAAATTGAAGATAAAAATAATAATATAAACCATTTTAAGGGTTTCAAATTTTCACATAACATGCATGGTTTAAAAAATAATCAATATTGCATGTTTGTAGATTAGAGAGTACCATATGCCCTAAATGTGAAAATAAATATTATATCTTTCCACTTGTAAATATTTATAAAAATATGTTTTTTATTCATGTTTGATTTCATTTTGCTTGGACGAGGTCAATTTTGATCAGTGAACTCGAGTAATTTTTAAAAATGTGATATATGAGATTATGATTATAGATAAAGTAAAATAAGTATCTAGAATAATAAAGTAAGTGTGATATATATATATATATATATATATATATATATATATATATATATATATATATATATGGTTTTGAATTATTTAAATAGTGTTTTATTTTTTAGTTTTAAGATTTTTAAGTTTAGGTTGTCACCATTAGTTTTGAACTTGCAGTTAGGTCTCAACCCCAGATTTGATTTAATGGTTCAGAACAAAAGTGAAAAATACAATTTTTTAATTTTTTTTTGAGATTTATAAAACTATGATGTTTTTTTGTGTATTTTTTCAATGTACTAAGTCTAATGGAAATGGATTATAGTGGTGTAGATGAACAAATTTTTGGAAGAACCTATATTAGATAGAGTAGAGCTAAGATAGTTTCTTGGATTGAGAATGCATTTAATGAGATTTACCTAGGATGAGTGGGATGTAATGAACAATGCATAATTATACAATGTGGTAAATTACCAAGTGGATCAAGTGCTTATGGATCCCCCTGTAGTTCAAAATAAGTGTAGTAAAACTCTTGAAAATTTGAAACTTAGATATTTTGAATCTCTAGAAGGCACTAGTTAATCTCCTAAGTTCCTAAGTGCTAGGAGACAAATGGAACAATAGTAATTTTATTTTTTGTGAGCCTATCATACACAACATTGAGACTCAAGGTATATGTCATGCATTGGGAGTGGATGTGTTTTGTACCTTTTAAAAATATATGCATTGCATTTATTACAAAGGGAGGACATCAATGAATTGCCCCTCCTTACTCAAGGGCTATATCTATGAGATGATAGTAAATATGATGTCATAGTTCATTATAGAAACACCACTCTCCTTTCTTAAATGGCCTAAATAGTAGGTGAGATAACATATGAGTTATCATTCACTTATGATAACAATTATGCAAACTACATATGAAAAAATGGTATTCCAACCTTATACATATATGAATAGCATATTGGATGAATAAATAAAGGACTTAGAGTATGAAAAATACACCTCCATAGTGTGGTGTAAGTCAAGATGATAGGATTTACATCTTATTGACTAGGTAATAAAATAATATGGATGGGGTATTTTAAATCTATGGCATGCTTCCATGGTATGTTTGATAGTTCTAGACAAATCCCTACAAGATGTAGGGGAAGATGGAACACATTGGAAGACATTCACTATATAGGGGTTTTGGTAAACAAATTATAATAATTATATATAATGATGGAGGAGAGAATGTCTTTATAATATGGGTACCTCAAAACATGGAGACAAAGCCAAAGGATAAAACTAATACAACTTGTGTTTAGGCAACTATAGGTCCAGTTAGGATAAAGAGTCATCTCAATAGGGGGATGTGAATAGAGATCCTATAGGATGTTATGGGAATACCAAATTCAATTTTATAGGATTTTGACCCATGAAATTACAATTTTAACCAACTAAATGCATGCTTAAGTTTAAATGTCATACATATGCATAAATATTGGTATGAGATTTATGTATGCAGTGACCATGTAGGAGTTAATGGCCTTCATTGTGAAGGTCATATTTGATGTGGAATAGTAGGAACAAAACACTATATGGAGTGCCTTGATCCTCCCCCTCTAATGGTGATATGAAGGCACCAAAATGTTTGCAAGAGCTAGCAAGATTATAATATTTTCAAGATCAGATTACCCTACTAAAGATGATTATTCTAACAATGGTAGTAACGCACACAAAATGTTTGCAAGAGGTGGAAATATTAGATTACCCTACTAAATATGATTATGCATAGAGGTAATAACATGGCATTAGGTAATGATGGTAATCCTCATATGCATAATAAAGGAAAATAGGAATATACTAGATTTCATGCTCTATGTGGAAGCAAACATGTGGACATGATTGTAGATATGTAGTGACTAGTAATTATTGAATGCATGAGGTGCAAAGAGACTGAAATACTTAAAATGGATTTATGATGTAGATGTAACAAGTTACATAAAAACACACACTTTAGAGTCCTATGAGTATTTTATGCATTAGCTTTTCCCCAAACATAAATTGGTTTGATGGCTTATAATAATTCCTTTTATGAATGTTAACCAAATTTTGTTATGAATAGTTATTTTTCTTATTATTAATGGATGTAGATATCAAAATGTTTATGTAATTTATCAATAATATATGTGAAGTGGATAATATTTCGCACATAGGTTAGACAATGAGGAGATAAAGGTACATCTATATAGAAAATAAGTCAACATGTAACTGTGTGATGAAATTAATAACATAATTAAAATGGGATGTCAAGGACACAAGAGAGAGACCATATACATAATTTTCATTTTTGAGATTATACGAACATGTCCATGTTTTAACAATGTTGAAATACTAAAAAAATATAATAGAAAACAACACATATGTGGTGGTGTCAAAGACACCTTAAATAATAATAAATGAATAAAATAAAATAGAATGAATGAATGTGATGGTTGAGTAGGTGGAAGTTATTTTATTTATATGCATATGTCAATATATGAAAAAAGAGTATGTTTGACCTATTGTAAGTCACTCAGCCTAATATAAATTTTAATTACACTTTAAAGGTACACTCTCTACTTTATAAGGTACTTTAGATACCTAAATTTGGTATTAAACACTTTGGAAACATCAAATTTTGCACACTTTGACATATTTGGACTTTACACAAATATGACTCTTGTGTACACTTTCCTCTATCTGTCTACCCACTTATTTATCTTATCTAACCTAATTTACTAATACACATATTCAATAACACCCTAGCCTATGTAAGACCAATCCATAATCTTAAATAGACTATCAACATATCTCAGTCATTGATTTTCACTCTTAGGATAGTACTCAGAATCATCAGATAGTTATAGTTTTGTTGCAAGTGTCTACTTCTACAAGTAGTGTCTAGGACACTCAATGAATTATATTCAAAATGGGAAATCTCCATTAATTTGGCATAGGCATGTTTCATGGGTGTTTTATAGTGGGAACTATTAATTACGTAGCTACAAATTAAAATCAATCCTAAGGCCATACTTGGTTACTTCTTAGCTACTACAGTAAGAATCTCTTGAAATATTGAGAAAACCATCAACACTCTCTTGAGACATTATCATGAAGGCATGCATATCTGAATATCCCTGAAAATAGTATCCCTAGATCTAATTTTGAAAACAAATGTAGGTCAAAGTTACATGGTGCCAAGCAATGAAATCCAAGCATTGCATTACATTCTAGCATGATCATGATGGTGCATATACACACATATCTAGAATAACTATGTGTGATTTGAGCCCTCTTTATATTATTGAAACATATACAACACTTAGTCACTGAATGAGGAGTGATTGGGCTATCCAACCTAAATTACTAAACCCTTTTTCAAGGATCATATTATGTAGAAATTGAGATTAGGGTTTCAAATCAAGAAGAATTAAAAAATGGATCCATACATAGGACTGAGGGAAAATGCACACATAAGATATATCCATAGGTACATATGTAGTCATTTATGGAATCATAAACCTACACAATCAACATTGACAATACTAGTCACCATAGGGTCTGAGCTTCACTAGTAGTGTATTTATAGGGTTTGATCTCTTTGTTCCTAGTTCAAATGATTATAGATCCATTTCATGGATAATAACAAACATAATGAGTTAGAGACATTATAATTAAGATAAGTGCATCTCTTCTAAATTGTTTTTATCAAATTTAAATATAGTAAATGCAATATCAATTTATCCTTTTACTTTTAAATTTGTATGATTACTACCTTATTTTATGAAATCTAAATATTCATAGCTTTTTCTTGTTTAGATCATACTAATTTCAAAATAAGTGAAACATTTTGGGTGAACATGATTTTTGGCTTGACCATGAGTAAATGTTAGATATTTTATACTTTTAAGGTTTCCTCTTTTAATATGGTTTCAAATTTATCCTTTGTTACATTTTAACATTCATATTTTATTTTTGATTTCCCCTTGTCATATGTGTAAATCTATTTTTTTCTATTTTATCCTAAGGTTTCCTATTTATTCTCCTATTAAGGTTGTGGCTTGTATTTAAACATATTTTGTTGATATCCAATTTAAAATGTCTCTATTTTTAAGAAACTCTGAAATTTTTCGTAGTCATGTTGATTGGATCAAAAAAAAAATCTTTCTTGGAGTGATTTGTTATTTGTTTGACCATGTCAAATTAATAGTTTACATACATAAACCCCTATAAATTACAACCTCATTTCCTTATGGTTTACTTCTTTTTTTTTAAATTTAATTTCAGATTTAAAAACTAATTTCTAATGGTTTGAAATGGTTTATATCTTTTATTTATAACTTGTATCATGAAATCATATTTAAGACAAAGACAAATGACGGATAAAAATTCAATAAAATAAAAGATTATATCAATAATCATGAACTCTTATCTCTCCTTATTAACATATATTGTGTGAACATTAAATCTAATATGTTTTTGGTTACTACTCGAAGGGAAAGGGCATGTATGGTTCCTTTCATTCCCCCTCCCGCAAAACCTCATAGTAGTGATAGCCAACATATGTATGTTATTATTCTCTCCAGGATTATATTGGATATGGATTTCCATGCTATCATAACATAAAATAACTCCTTTTTTAAAACACATGATGTTCTTTATGATTATACTAATGAATGGACAAATGTGGGTGATCAGGATTGCGTTCATGATGATAATATTTGTGTTAATGATGATCATGCTTTTTTAAATGAGCATAATAATTATGTTTATTATGATTATGTGCATGATGATTTTGAGGAGTGTCTTAGCACAGGCATAGTCAAGGTAGAATTTAATATCACTTTACATTATGTAATTTGTGAGTAATGAGAAAATCATTGTATATGTGTCAAAAAGAAGTCAAAAAGGTACTTAAGAAAATGATTGGGTTGAATAAATTGAAAATCCATCTTTGAGTATAAAAAAATGAAGAGGCTAAGCATGAAGGGAAAGCAAGTAGAAGTAATTATAAGTGAATTTGCATGAGTGAATTTGTATCCCATGGCCTCTCGACCAAGAAAATGAGTAGTTAAGAGAGTTTAATGGAGATCTCCACATTTTATTTTTTGTAGATGTTATCTTGTTTTAGTATTTTCATTTATTTCCCAATTTTATTTATATGTAAGTAATATGGTCTTGTAATCTTTAACCAGTTGGTTGTAATATTTTATAGTCAAAAAATGGTGTAGGTGCTTATGATTTGAACCTAGGTCACTGATGATAGTCAACATTGAGTTCAAAAAGGGCTTCCAATTGATGATGTTATTTTATTTTCATATTTATTTTGTCTTTATCACTAATGAACACACTTCTTCACAAATCTTTATAAAATTATGTTACGACCCCTGTAAGTCTTCGAACAATTGATTTTCAGGCTCTTTCCACTATTTTAACTGCCTCTCCTAATCTTTGCCTCATCTAGTTGATGTTAAAATGTAAAAATTTATACTCTTTCATCTAGAAAAGTTATTACTAAAACTTATCTTCTGTTATGAGGTTGCCACTTTTACGGCATTTAATAGCCATTGCGATGCATAAATTTACATCAACAATCCTATTATAAGAATGTATAATGGGCATTGGTAAGTTAAAAGGGTTTTTAAAGGAACAAAAGTGTCCATCTCATTACCATTTCAATTATAGACAATGGAAGAGGGGATAAAATTTAGTGACTCATTAAAATTTATTCAAATTTTGGCATAATACTAGAAAACTCAAGTAACAAGATTGGGTACAAAATTTATGAGAATGATGGGAGTCAGAGGAGACTACATAGTATATTACCATTATTATGGCATATCAGTTGGCATTCTTCATAATAATGGTTTCTTTCACAAAAAATTAATAGGCACAAACTTTGTGATATTGGCATTATTGAAAGCAATCTTGAAAGGAACCTGGTGTTATGTATATGTATTCAAAAATCACATTTGGTGTTGAGAGATTTGGAGAAACAAGAGACATTAGATAACCTAGAATCCAACCCAAAGAGTAAAAATTAGATTCCAAGAATACAATAAATGATTATAGGATGTATTTTTAAAATATAAAATGAGAGAGGGAAAAAGTAAGGCATATAGTAAGAATTTGGATGACTGCACTCAAAAATAATGCAAATAAGCTTGCAAAGTGGAAAACTCAAGCCTTTCTCAGAAGCACATATATTATGACACTAGGTTATGTTTCATAATCAAAATATGACATTTGAATTGAAGCAAATAACAAAAGTTGTTTATGATTTTATAAAATTATAATTGATCTTGATGGTTGTATATTAATTACATTAGTGGATAAGGATGATCTAGCAACCAAGGTCAAGATTAGTTAGGAGTAAGTGGGTAACTGAGGCTGAGATTAGATAGGGTTTAGTAGGTAGCATGTTTTAGGTGCATCATAATGGAATAGAGTTGAATAGATATGGCCTTACAATTAAGTGTCTTGGGACAAGACACCTATATTTATCGGGAAGAATTGTTGGTATATGCATAGTCTAGTAAGATTTTAATATAAATTTACATTATGTAATTTGTGAAAAATGATAAAATCAAGGTATATGTATCAAAGGGAATTCAAAAAATCTATTGAGAAGAGGAATGGGTTGAATAAATTTAAAATCCAGCTTAGTGTATAAAATAATGAATAGGCTATACATGAAAGACAAGCAATTACAAGTGAGTTTGCATGAGTGAATTTGTATCACATAGCCCCTCGACCATGGAAATGAGTAACTAAGAGAGTTTAATGTAGATATCCACATTTTGTTTGTTGTTCATATTTATCTTTATATGTTATCTTATTTTAGTCTCTTCTTTTATTTCCCACATTTATTCATATGCAATTAATATGGTATTTTGATCTTTAACCAATTGGTTGTAATATTTTATAGTTGAAAAATGATGTGGATATTAGCAAGTCAAACCCAGGTCATTGATGATATTAAATATTTAGTTCAAAGAAGCCATCCACCTAATGATGCTTTGTATTTTCATCATTCTTTTGTCTCTATCACTTATGACTAAACTTCTTCACAAATGTTTCTAGAATTTTGTTACACCCCCTGTAAGTGTTCCAACATATGCTTATGAGGTTCTCTATTATTTTAACTACCTCTCCTACTCTTTGCCTCATCAATGTAATAATTTATAATCTATCATCTAACAAATCTTGAATTTAAAATTTTATTTCGTTATGAGGTTGCCACTTTTTGCAACCTTTGATAGTTGTGATGCTTAAATTTACACCAGAAGTGTTATTATAATAACAACAAATTGGGTATTGGTGAGTATCAAAGGTTTTGAAAGGAAGGAGAGTGTCTAGTCCATATAATTACCATTCAATTATATAAAAGAGAATAGGGGATACAATTTAGTGACTCAATAAAACTTATTCAAATTTTAGTATAATGCTAAAAAAATTGAGTAACAATATTGGGTACAAATGTGTGATAATGTTGGGAGTAGGAGGAGACTATGTGGGGTGATACCATTATTATAGAATATCAAGTGGTTTTATTCATAATAACATTTGATTTTAGATTTTGTAAGATGCACAAAATTTGTGATATTGGCATAATTGAAAGTAATCTTGAAAGGAACGTAGAATTATGTATATGTATTCAAAAATCATAGCTTGTGTTGAGAGCTGTAGAGAAATAAGAGACATCACAGGGTCTAGATTCAAACCTAGAAAGTACATAGTAGATTCCAAGAATACAAGAATGATTCTAGGGTGAACTCTTGAGATATAAAAGTTGAGAGGGAAAAATTAAGGCATTTTATAATAAGTTAGATGACTAAACTCAAGAATAATGCAAATAAGCTTACAAAATGGAAAACTCAAGCCCTTGTTGTAAGTGAAAATATTATGATTCTAGGTTATGTTTCATAATGTAAATATGACATTTGATTTTGGAACAAAGAAGCAAAATTATTTATGATTCTGTAAAATTATTGATGCACCCAATGGTTGTATATTAGTGAAATTAATGGATGAGGATGATCCTACAACTGAGGCTAAGATTAGTTAAGAGTTAGTAGGTAATATGAATTAGATGCATTATAATGGATCAGAGTTGAAGATATATGACCTTACAACTAGGTGTCTCAAGACAAGACACCTTTATTTGTCAAAGAGATTTGTTAGCATATGCATAATCTAGTTAGATTTTAATATAGTTTTGTATTATGCAATTTGTGAAAAATGAGAAAATCATTTCATATGTGTCAAAATGAAGTTGAAAATTAAATTGAGAAGAGGAATGGGTTGGATAAATTGAAAAACCATCTTAGTGCTTAAAATAATGAGGAGGCTAAGCATGAAAGGCAAGCAAGTATAAGTGAGTTTGCATGAGTGAATTTGTATTCTATGGCCTCTCGACCATGGAAATAAATAGCTAAAATAGTTTAAAGGAGATATCCACATTTTAATTGTTGTTAATATTTCTCTCTGATGTTACCTTGTTTTGGCCTCTTCATTTATTTCCCACATTTATTCATATGCAAGTAATATGGTATTTTAATCTTTAACCAATTGGTTGTAATATTTTATAGTCAACATTTTGATATTCTTGTGATGTATCTTTGCAAAATTTTATTGAAGGATAATTAGGAAAAATTAATGCCATAATCCAAGATATTAGTTCTCCCCGCTATTCTATATACATTTATTCTATTCATAAGGTAAAACAAGAAGAAATTAAAAAATAATTAACCAACATAATTCTTGATACTACTAAGCCTAAAATTCAAAAAGAGGATATAATAAAAAGATGGATATATGATACACACATTGCTTCCATGATGTTATGCCTTGCAATGATGCTACTAGATGTAATGATTCTTTTATTGATGGGAAATGTGATAATAGTTCTTATACTAATATGAAATGCAATGTTGTTCTGGTTGACCATTTTTTGACCACAAGTCAAAATTGGTCAACCCCCTATGGTCAAAACTTTTATAAGGGTCAAATATAATTTTATATGGTGTATTTAATGTAATATCATATGTTTTTATCCTTGGTTATGGTCTAATAAGTCTATATGTCATTTTGAGTCACCTTGGGCTCATTTTGGGGTCTTAAATGTAAGTGGCATGGTTTTCAAGGTGTCCAAGTGTCCTAGTTTTATTCCCAATGTCTAATTTGTCATATTCCATTTTAGGAATGTCAGTCCATCTAAAAATTACAGGTTTTCTAACTGAAAATCAAGAAAACAACTGAAAAATAAAAAATTTGGCACTTGTACGACCTATAGAGGAGTATAACACATGTGGAAACCTTGTGGGATGAATATTAAACGTCCTCGGACTAATATCAGCATTTTATCAGCCTTTGAAGTGTTAAAAATGGTAAAAAACCTTTCTACTGCTTCCTCACACTTCTAGACATGTAGAACCAATCAATAGGTTTATGCTTAATACAACCAGTAGAAGAATTTTTAGGTCAAATTCCTTTGGGGCTGATATTAAACTCATATAAATTTATTTTCATAACAATATTACAAATATTGGTCACTTGTGCTTTATGAATCATCCTTTACAAGTCGATTGTGTTTTTCTACTTGTTAAACCCCATACCCTACAGGTTTCCTTCACATATAGATAGGTCTGTATAATAAAGCTGATGGGATTGCTTCTAGAGGATGTTGATTCCACTAATTTTTTCCATGCTTTGTTTCACATTTGGAAGTTTGTTTATAGGCCAAGCATCTCAAGTTTGCAAGTTGGTCTCATTTGGGATGACAATAGGTTTCCACTATTTATAGAATATGTATGCCTTAGTAGTGGTTTTAGAGGATGATGATAGGTTTATTTTCATGTTTATAATGTCTTATTAGTCCCTTTCTATTCAATCTCATGTTCTAAATCAATCTTTTATGGAGTGGCAGTAAAAACATGCAATACAATCAACTTGGTTCATGAATGTCATACACAGTCAACTGAATGAGTTGTGCTAAAGCTTAAGCATGTTATTGAGATATTAAAAGAGAGTCTTAAGTTTATGGAAACATTATTATAATATTATTAATCAATTTTTGGTTAGCATGGGGGCACCCTTTTCTTTTTACACATAGTCTCCTACCATTGGTATGCACTTGAGGTGTTTCAAAGAAGGATATCACATGAGAATAGAGGTTTTGAAACTTGTTTCAAGATATTCATAGTGATAAACACCAATTTGAGAAACTATTTAAAAATATAATATTGATCATGAGTTCATTAAACATAGATATTTCTCTAATTCTATAGTTACTGCCTATTTGTAAATCAAAGTACACCTACAAGTACCTCATGAGGACCAATCACATTAAGAGGGAGTATCTAAGATGAATAAGTATCTCTATAATGATAAGAGTATTTTCTTATCATTTTAATAGGTTCAAAACTCATTTAATCTCACAAACTATACATACTACCAACTTACTCATCCTCACTACCTGTATATGAAAATGTCCACCTACAAGTGGCACCACAGAGATATGAAGAAATTGTACAGAGGATATTGAACATGATGAAAATCTTCTTGAAGTCATAGTGTGTTGTGGAGGTCATGGTAGACATGTTTGATATCCTAGGTTGTTAAATACACCTATAATTTTGTATCTTTGGATGATGATTGTGTTTAAGGACCAAATCCCTAAAACACAAAACAAAGCACCTAGTCATTTTGTTGATATTATATAACAAGATTTCCAAGAGCTTTGATGCATCTTAATGATTATACCTTATATCCTCCACATAGGGGAAAATATTTTCACAAGTATTAATACATATGGTTGGCATAAATTAGTTTTTCAAGGGGTCCAATATGCATTTTTGTTCACTAAGGATTGATAGTAACATCTATAAAATTGGAGCTTTTATTGTCCTTCACATCCAAAGTTTCCAAGTTAAAGTATGTTTAAATGTTGGGTGAAATTTTTGAGTTGAGGGAGACATTTGATATATAAATATACATCAACAAAAGATGAATAGATATGGACCCTATCAACACCTACAAGAGTCTCTTGCCCAAGATGTGGACCTGCAACTAATTGTGGAGTCCTACAAGTCTGTGGTATGAGCTGACCATGGAGAACTACAAACATATACTTGAAAATTTAACTAAATTATTCCTATGACATCATATTATTCTCAAGGTCACATGATACACACTTCAAATGGAATTTTCACCTACAAGAATTTTCTCCCCTCAACAAAGTCAACTATAGCTGACGGTTGCAGATAGTAAACAGGAAAATAGTGTTATGAAGTGAATGGATCCAAATTAATAATAAATGGATTATGGTAATCTAATAAATTAATTATATATTTACTCATGGTCCAACCATGCCAATCAACATCTACATGTACCCTTTTAAGCTCAAAATACAGTCAAAAATTGCACTCGGCCTTGACCTTTCAAGGTATATGAAGAGACATGTGGAAGGTTGAAATGAATAATGGAGTTAAATAACCTTCAACATGATTATATACATCTCAAATTATCTCCATATCATGAAAATAATTTACAAAAATGACTCTAATAGTACAATCTGTAGTCCACAGTCAAGACCCTACAGATAGTCAACTTATCCCACAAGTTTGTCTTAGGTTTTAGTACATTTAAAGGGTCTAATGATGTGAAAAAAGGTTAAAATTTTGTATATAGTGTCTATGTCACTTGGATAATACACTCAAATATATATTTTACCTAGGATAAAAGTGTAATTACCCTCTATTTTATCTTAGACAGAGGGTATTCCCTTAGGATGCTAACTTGCAAAATCTAAAAGAATGGAGATAAGAGAGTGATTTAAAGATTTAAAATTCATTTAAATAATGTGTGGATAGTTTAGTCCCATATTAAAAAACATGATAAACCATGAAATAATTTAATAATCTCAACAGGGTGTCCTAAACCCTCAAGAATGCAGACAAGCCAATTAGGCCTAATTTAGGCCTAAAGCCCAAATGGGAAGTCAATTTCATTTACAACCTTATTAAAACCTTATAATGATTTTTAACATGTTTTTTTGGATATACCAAGTGTTTTAAATCTTCCACCATGCATTAAAATCTATAGGAAAGCCATTTTTAGCTTAAATCCACGTTAGGCTTATGCAAATTGAAGAACCAAGCTTGAGTAGGCAAGTTGGATTACTCATATCTTCTTTGATGATTTGCATGGGAACTAAATTATACCCAAAAATTTTAATAGGATCCTAAGCTATTATTTTTTGAAATTGGTTCATCAATCCAACGTCAAATCTTCATGAACAATCCTTAAGGGTGGAAGTGGTCCAAAACCCTTCAAAACCCTTGAAAATGACCCAATTGAGAAAATGATAATGGAGATATATCTAGATTAACTATAATGACCATTAAATTGATTTTAATATATAGAGGACTCTCAAAGTCTTACCTCCATCCTATTGAGGTGTTCCCTAATTATACGGATAGGAGAGAATTTGGCTTTCTTTGACTATTTTGGGTGTTTTTTAGGTTATAAAGACTTTCAAGAGATGAAACCAAATTTAGGAGAAATATCATAACTTAATATAACTCTCTATGATCATTCCATGCTTCATCAAAATGCCTAAGTGTCTCTACCAGTAGCTTCATCTCAGCCATTCAAAATTGGCAAAGTGAGCAAGATAGTTAGAAGGGTGAGAAATTCAAGTGGATGACCTTTTAAGGTGTACCTGAGGAATATAAGGATATGGGAAGCCTTGAAATGTTTCATTCAATAATTTTTATGTATTTTCATGGAAAAATAAAGCCAATTTTGAGGCCAAGTGTGAGGGGTGAGTGAAAGAGGAGTTTCTTTAACTATAGGTAGTGATGGCTCACTTATATAAGAATCTAGATGACTAGGGATGAATCTAATGCATTTCGGAGCATGTCTAAAACCCCTCCCTCTTATTTAAATCATGATATTTTTCCCTAGTTAGTTGTGGGATGTTCCAAAATGGATAAATGATGAAGGCAATTTTTTGTGCAAAATGAGGATCTTACGCCACATTTCATGAGTTTTATATCTTGGAGGGCCTTTTTTCCTATCATAACTTGCATGGTTTGTCTCATAATTTATTCTAATTCATATTTAATTCCTCCTCTCAGCATGACAAGTATTCTTATGACTCTTGGACTTCTCTTTTCCCACTTCTCTCTCAAGTTTAATAAGTAGCTTCCATTTTGGCCCTCGTAATCTAATACCACACCATGTATGGTGAAACCCTACTAAAATGACATTATATTTTACCTTTTACCATTAATTCAAGTCTGGTTTAGAGTTCATTAACAATCTTTTAAGTGCTCAACTGATGTATGGTGATGCAAAGTGATAATTATTTATCCTTTCTTCCCTTATCCTTTCATGTTTATGCAATAGTTCCTATTATAACAGGTCATATAGAGTGTATTCAAGTGTGTAAGGATCCTTTCAAGTGTATTATTTTCCTTTTAGTTTTCAATCTTCCCTCTAGTTCATTTTCCTTGTGTTCCTTCATACATTTCACCTCTATATTGAAATACTCATGTTAGAAACCTTCTAAGACTTATAAACTAGTTTGTGTGTCTTGATTCTTAGTGAATGAAGTATGATGGTCATGTTTAAAACATATTGGTGTATCACCCCTTAGATTAGGTTCATTTCATGTAGTTTTTAATTATTTTCCCATAAGCAAGCACTAGTTTAAGTGGCAAGCCTTTCAAGACACATTTAGGGAGCTAGCCCTTAAATCTAAAGGCTCACTTCCACTATAGGTGCACTCACATACCTATAAGTGTTCCCATGTTGCCAAAATATGGAAGAGGCTTGAACACCCTCTTATAGGGTGCAATATTTTGTGACAATAGTTCCTAAATGCAATGATTATTTTATTGACATGAAATTCAATGATGTTCTTAAACACAATTATTCTTCAATTGATATGAAATATGATGATTTTTTAAACCATGAAATGATATGTAATGTGATAATGTTTCTAAAAAATACAATGATAAATGTACTTGTGATAAATATTTTATACCCATGTTTAAGATAGATGATGAAATGAAACCTATGAATGAACCTTTCCAATCTATAACCATGCCTATTATCCATATAGTGTCTATGATCCATGAAATAAGTGAAATCCAAAGAAATTTTCTACCTTATCATTATAATATAACACATTCAATTCTAAGTTTGATAACAAAGCAATCTTAGGGTAAACTATTGTACAAAGGATACTAGATCATCCATATCCACAAGAATTTATTATGCCTACATTTATTTTATTTGATGGGCATGGAGATCCTCATACCCACATTGCACATTTTGTTTCTTCTCTTGGAGAAAATTCATATGATGAGATAATATTATTAAAAACCTTTCATATGATTGTATAAGGTAAAACCTTAAATTGGTTCTATAATCTACCTAGTGGGTATATAGTTTTCTTTATAAAACTATAATAAGCTTTCCTTTTTATTTTCAATAAGAATTGAGGTCCCAAATTAACATTGGAACATATCAAAAACCTCCAACAATTTCATGATGAACCAATATGAAATTACATTTTAAATTTTAAAATTGCATTACATTGCTTAATATATTAACTAGCCAATTTGGAAAATTAATTAATCTTTTTTACATCCAATAATGGAAAAATCACTATCATATTTATCCTTATTTTGAGTGACTCTAATTTTCTTTCTATGCTTATGATCATGATATTTTATGTCCAAACACTTGTGCCTCTCATTATACTACTTCCCAAAATTCAACAACCTCAAGTCTCCAAAGTCAATCTTCATGTAAGAAGGAAGCTACATATAGTATAATTAATTAAAAATAAACTCGTATGATTCCTACCCTTTCTATTGTTGACCAACCCATCTGATTTCATAGACTTAAGGATATAAAAAATATTATTTTATGAATGTTACTTGATAATAATTTGATCACATTGCATTCTAATCAATATCTAAACATCGCTCAATTCAAGGGGAGGTAAGATCATTTTGTATCTATCATCACATCAATGGGAATAAAGATAATAATTTTTATGCTTTGCATCATAGAATCAAATTTTTTTTGGATAAGGGTTTCATTAAATTTTAAAAATGTAACAACACCCCACAAAGATAGTTTTTCCATCTTCTTTGATTTCACAATCTAAGAATACTGATGTATCTTAGGAAATTTTTGAAATTCATACTTTGCCATATGAAATTAAAGAATGAATGGCCATTTGAGATTTATAGAAGATGAAAACATAATAAGAATTATCTTTAATGAAAAAATACAATGCAATGCATGCAAAATTGATTTTCTTAAGGAATTAGGTCATTATCATAATGAATTGCAACATGTAATCACCCATGAGGGTTCATTGGGGCATGTCACCATACCAGTTACTTTTGGGCCTAAGATTATTTTTTGTGAAGCCTAATATTACATATTTCAATTAAATTCTTGGATGATCATGGTAAGATAAATTGGAAACAACATTGGATAACATCAAAAATACTATTTCATTCGATTTCCAAGGTGGTGTATTCACATTTCAAAGAGATAGAAATTTTGAAAAATAAATTCCTACCAAGAGTAAAGTTACATCTAGAAGTTCACATGTATGGATTCCAAATAAAATTAAATCAAATACAAAATAATAAACTAAGTATTAATTACTCTTACTCCATGTAAAGATCAATAAAATAAATGATCACCATCCATTATTATAGGCCAAGTATTATTACATGCATTACCTAAAGTATTATTAAAACAAGTATCTATTGTGCATACAATCATAATTGTTCTAATGAATTAAACACCAAACATGTATACATATAATTAATTTACTCATGAGCTAGAGATATTAACTCAACAAAAGTAATAAGTGAAGATTGTGTACTTATATGCATGGTTGGTCAAATGATTCCATCCCATTCAATTTTTAGGATTGTGATGGGATAATTGATTAGTTGTAATTGAGACACACATTGTGATTTAATGCTATATTATTCACACGTATATTTAAAAACACCAAAAAAATATTAAAAATATTAAAAAATCAAATATTAAAATTAATATAAAATCAGGACTTATGTTGACATCCTTTACTAGTATACATGAGTGATTGACGTTATCAGATACATGGTGAATTTCATATCAAATTTAAATTCATGCATTTTTCATGGTATACATTATTGGGATGTAATACATACATGTTACATATGATACATGGACATATAATTTCATGACATTATATACACCCATGGGATACCTTTCTACATTGGGGGATATTTGCACAATTATTAGGGTATATCTTTTTATCCTAGTACATAGATCATAATAGACTGTTACACATGACTTGTTATTGTAAATATTTTTTAGAGTGATATTTCTCATGGATATAGTGTTTTTTTATACTAGATGATGACATTGATTGATTATGTGGACTAACATTACTTGTTCTTCTATGTGCTTGATGTGTTATATTATGTGTTTATGAGTGAATTAATTATGTTTTATCATGATGTGTGTCATCATGTGTCATACAAGCCTTTAATCCATGTCATGGCCATGTTATTTATGTTGGCTCATATTTGAGTTATGTCTTTAGTGCTTGTGTGCCTGATTATCATGATATTGTGTGTACACATAGCTTCATATATGATTGTTGTTAAGCTTGGTTTTGTCATTTTTATCACACATACTTCTATTACGTCTAATGCCATAATTTTTTTCTTGCATCAACTATGATTTTTATTACTGTGTGACTAATTTATATATGTATTTGATATCACACTTGTATGCCCATTTCCTCGGATTACATGTTTTATGTGTGCTTGAATGATCAAATATTTATATGTTGACATATCTTATCATGTTTGTATAAAGTATTTACATTATTATATTTTTATATATAACACACGGTGGGCATAACTCTTTCTTTTGAGAGGAGTGATTCATAGGCTTCATTCCTCATATCAAAATTAGGTAATATAGTGGGCTTGGCTTAGAGATTCATGCCATAATAGATTAATAGTTCATATATTGGGTCAGATTATGCGATTCATATGGGACACATTTGATAGATTCAAGCATATGTGGGACATTAAACATGATTTTAAAGAATAATTGACATATTTTATTACCTTATGATACATATTATATGAGCCAAATTGAGTAGACATATCAAATTTATTGAATTGATTAGACTAAGGGACATTCTATGACATTGTGATACATAGATTATGGTATTCTATACCACTTTGAGACATAGGTGTGACATAGATATTATGGTATTCTATACCACTTTGAGATATATTTGGATCAAATTTGGGCATGAATGTTGTTCATGTGAACACTTCTTTATTTTATAAAGATTGAAGATCGATGGGGAACGATATAATTTGTAAGTACCTTGTATCTAAAATTGATTTATAGCAGTTGATTATAAGTTTCAATTGACATACAAACCTATTTTGGGGTTCCACTTTGGCATATAAACATGTTTTATGGTTCCAATTTGACATATGAACCTATTTTGGGTTCCATATTTTCATAATAACCTAGTTTAGGGTTCCAAAATATAGCTATGATGATATTTAGTGTAGTGTAATTGAGGTTTCTACAAAATTCAACTTATAACACTTCTCCTTCTCCAATGGTGGTTGAGGCATTAAAAATACTCAACACATGGTTTTAGTGGTTTCATTTCCTTGAGGAATAATCACCCCATGGCATTCCCTAAAGGACAACAAGTGGTATCTTGGTTCACATACCCTCAAATTCACTTGTTCCTTGACTTTTCAATTTCAAACTATCAATGATCTAAATTATTTCAAATTTTCTATCATGAATAGACATTGATCTGTACATGTTTCCTTCCAAGTATTTTTTAGGTATTTATCAATAAAAGTGTGGTTAATAATAGGTACCATATTTATTATTTCATCATTTTAATCTAAGAAACCTCAACTTTTAAGGATTATTTGAGACACCTAAATTCAAATTTTGAATATGTCATGGGAACATGAATTGTAACATTTAGATTATAGTTTCTAAACTACTAAAAAAAATTGAAATGGTCAAGTAGAAGTAGGTCAAACATAATGAATTTGAAGAGGTGGTACATTTTTTTACAAAAAAATAGAGTAGATAGCTTTTTATGTGACCCATCATTTTTTACGCATCGTTTAGTTTATTTTTAAACCCTTTGGTGGAAAGTTAGATAAGATCATCTAGTTATCAACCTATATTTTTTTAAATTAATTAATGAATGTTTATTTTTTACTAACTTCACAAGTCAATAAACCCTAAAATATGATCAATAATGTATAGTTGACGGTGCATCCTCCCTAACTATCTCAAAAAATATCAAAAATTGGATTTTTTTAAATGTGTATATAAATAGGTCTAGTTTGTTTGAAACCATATAATTTTTTTTGGTTGGAATAAACAAATCCAAAGATACATAAACAAAGATGAATATGTATAGTTTTGACATATTGCACTATAAAAATATATGCTTAGAAAAAAATATAGATAACAACCTTAAAGTAATAAAAATATAAAAAAATTACATATCTAGAAAGAGGAGAGTGTAGTTAATGTTGTAGTCATATTTTCAATTAAAAGTTTGATAAATTTCATAGGGTTTAATAGGTCCAATGTTGAATTTTGTTATTTTTAATCAAAAACATGTATTCGATTGTGTGTTTTTAGGTCCATGCCTTAGGCTCGATAATCCAAGCCATTCTTGAGCCTTGAGGCATGTGTTTTAAATGTTAAATAGTAAAATTGTGTATGCATATTTATCAGGTATGTATAATTACCATGTACATATAATATTTTACTATTAGTTATTAAAAATACATACACAATTTTATTCTTTAAAATCTTATTCATGGTATTGCTCTTATAAAAGTGTGTATGTGGAACAGTTTACTGTTACACTTGCATACATAGTATATAAATAAAATAAACATTAAAGTATAGTTTACATTTAGATTGAGACATATATTTTCTTATACTTTAAGTCATATTTTATTTATATAATTTTATGATGTTTGATAGTGGTTTTAGTCCTCTAGGGGCTATAATGCAAATTTTAGGTTTGGGAGGATCCTATCATTTCTCAAACTTGGTCAGATTATAGGGTTTCAACTTAGCCATATTTCAACGTTTCAAGATTTCAAGGAGACATCATAGGAGGTATGAGGGTTGCATGAATGGATGTAGGTATGATATAATAGTATGAGAACATCTCTCATAAAGTTTCATAAGTTAATCCCACCCCATTCCTTTTGCACCCCTTAAGGCATACACTATGGGAGAAATGCATCAATGAGCCCCTAATGCATATAAGAACCATATAATGCATAAAGGCATACATAACATGATTTTCAGTTATGGGGTAAATTTATAATACCAATACCATAAATAAAACACATGCATCACTTCTTTCATTCTATAGATCATGCATATTTTAGCTATATTTTGATAAATTTGAGCATTAGTCAATTGGGGAAATTAGTGATGTGATTTGGGCTAAATTTAGACCTTTGAACCTAATTATTATTCTAAATGATGTTAATTATGGCTAAAATGATTGGTTTAGGGCTTAAAGAGTTTATAATTTAGGGTTTAGGGCTTAGGGTTTAAGGTATAAGATTTAGGGTATAAGGTATAGGGTCCAATGTGAAGGCATTTAGGGCTAATTTGAGCTTGTTGAACCTACTTGTGGCTATAAAATGTGATTTTGGGAACAATTAGCCCCAATGTCATCACAGGGTGAGCTAATTAGTCAATTGGGGAAATAAGCGATGTAATTTGGGACAAATTGAGCCCTATGAAAATAATTATTACTCTAAAAGATGTTAATTTGGGCTAAATCGATTGATTTGATGTTTAAGGTTTATGATTTATAGATTAGGGTTTAGGGTTTAGGGCTTAAGGCATAGCATATAAGGTTTAGGTTTTAGGGTATAGGGTCCAATCATGAAGGCAATTAGGGCCAATTTAAGCTCATTGAACATATTTGTGACTACATAATGTGATTTTAAGCTCAATTATCCCAATATCATCACAAATTAAACTAATTAGTCAATTAAGGTAATCAGTGATGCAATTTAGGCCAAAATGAGCCTTGTGAACCTAAATTTTACTTTTCACCCTAAAGGATGTTAATTTGGACTAAATTGATTGGTTTAGAGTTTAAGGTTTATGATTTAGGGTTTAAGGTTTAGGGCTTAGGGTTTAAGGTTTGGGTTTTAGGTTTAAGGTATAGGGTCCAATTACAAAGGCAATTAGGGATAATTTAAGCTTATTCAACCTAATTGTGATTAAAGAATATGATTTTGGGCTCAATTATCCCCCATCTCATCATAGATTGATCTAATTAGTTAATTGTGGTAATTAGGGATGTGATTTTGACCAGATTGAGCCTTATGAACCTAATTCTTAGTCTAAATTATTTTAACTATGGCTAAAATGATTATTTTAGGGTTTAAAGTGTTTATAATTTAGGTTTTAGGGTTTAGGGCTTAAGGTATAATGTATATGGTTTAGGGTATAAGGTCTAATCATGAAGGCAATCAAGACTTATTAGAGCTTGCTAAACCTACTTTTGACTATAGAATGTGATTTTGGGCACAATAATCCCCAATATCATCATAGGTTGAGCCAATTAGTCAATTGGGATAATAAGTGATATGATTTGGGCTAAATTTATCCCTATGAAAATAATTATTACTTTGAAGGATGTTAATTAGGAATAAATTAGTTGATTTAGGGTTTAGGGTTTAGTGCTTAAGGTATAGTGTATAAGGTTTAGGTTTTAGGGTATAGGGTCCAATCAAAAAGGAAATTAGGGATAATTTGAGCTTTTTAAACCTATTTATGACTATAAACTGTGATTTTGAGCTCAATTAGCCCTTATGTCATCACATATTAACCCAATTATTCAATCAGGGTAATCAGTGATGCGATTTAGGGTTAAATAAAGCCTTATCAACCTAATTCTTACTCGAAAGGATGTTAATTTGGGATAAATCAATTGGTTTAGGGTTTAAGGTTTAAGGCATACTATTTAAGGTTTAGCGTTTAGGGTATAGAGTCCAATTATAAAGGCAATTGGGGATAATTTGAGCTTATTCAACGTATTAGTGATTACAGAATATGATTTTGGTCTCAGTTAACCTCAGTGTCATCATAAATATAGCCAATTACTTAATTTGGGAAATCAATGATATAATTTGGGGTAAATTGAGCCCTGTGAACTTAATTCTTAGTTAAATGATTTTAATTAGGGCTAAAATGATTGGATTTAGGGTTTAAAGAGTTTATAATTTAGGGTTTAGGGTTTAAGGTATATGGTTTAGGGTTTAGGGTATAGGGTCTAATCACAAAGGCAATTGGGGCTAATTTTAGCTTGTTTAATCTACTTATGACTATAGAATGTGATTTTGGGCATAATTAACCCTAATGTCATCACATGTTGGGTTAATTAGTCAATTAGGGAAATGAGTGATGCAATTTGGGTTGAATTGAGCTCTATGAAAATAATTATTACTCTAAAGGATGTTAGTTGGGGATAAATTAATTGATTTAAGGTTTAGGGTTTATGATTTAGGGTTTAGGGTTTAGTGTTTAGGGTATAAGCTTTAGTTTTTAGGGTATAGGGTTAAATCACAAAGGAAATTGGAGCTAATTTGAGCTTGTTAAACATATTTATGACCAAAAATGTGATTTTGGGCTCAATTAGCCCCAATATCATCACAAATTGAGCCAAATAGTCAATTGGAGTAATTAGTGATGTGATTTGGGCCAAATTGAGCCTTGTGAACCTAATTCATACTCTAAAGGATGTTAATTTGGGTTAAATCAATTGATTTAGGGTTTAAGCTTTACGATTTAGGATTTAAGGTTTAGGGTATAGGTTTTAAGGTATATGGTTTAGGGAATAGAGTCCAATCATAATGTCAATGATTTTTTTAACCAAACATTAATTGATAGGGGTGGGAAATTAACTAAGAATAACCAACAAAGTAAAAAATGCTTAAATTTATCAAAATCTAGTAGAACTATCCACAATCCATGGAATGAAATAATTGAGGTGTGTGTTTTATCTATGAGATTGATGTTATAAATGTATCATAGAATTATAAATCATGTTGTATATTATTTTGTGTATTAGATGGTTTCTGAATGCATTAGGATCTTGTTGATGCATTTCTCTCAAAGTGTATGCCTTAAGGGGTGCGTAGGGAATGGGGTGGGATTGACTTGTGGCACTCTATGAGATATGTTCTCATATTATTCTATCATACCTACATCCCTTCATACAACCTTCATACCTCCTATGATTTCTCCTTGAAATCTTGCAACCCTAAAATATGGCTAAGTTTGAAACCCTGAAACCTTAGAATTTGACTAAGTTTAAAATATGATAGGATCCTCCAAAACCTAGAATTTGCAATATAGCTCCTAGAGGTGAGAAACCACACTCAAAAATCTTTAAATTATATAAATAAAATATAAATTAGAGTATAAGAAACTATATGTCCCTATCTGAATGTAATCTTATACTTTAAATTATATTTTATTTATATACTATGCATGCCAATGTAATAGTAAACTATTTTTTGTAAGTGGCTTTATAAAAATAATACCATGTACATGATTCTAAATACTAAAATTGTGTATGTGGTTTTAAAGACTAAAATTACATACATATTCTTGGATCGATAATTATCGAGCCTATGTTCCAAAACTGCATGCACACATTTTTTAAATTGTATATGCAGATACATTGAAATGAGTTTGAACATAAAATGTGTCCACTTATTGGCCCCAAACCCACACATTTCATGGGTTGATCATATCAAAAAAACTTATAATCAACTATAAATACAAATCAATCCTAAGGTCATACTCACTTGGTCACTACTTATCTATTATATTGAGATTCACCTGAAAACTTGAGAAATGCATTATCACTCTCTTGAGACATTATCACTAAGGAATACATATATTAATATCTCTCAAAATATTATCCATATATCTAACCCAAAATTAAAACACAATATAATTTTTATGGTACCAAGTGTCAAAAGTCAAACATTTCATTGTATTCTACCATGATCAAGATGGTGCACACACACAACTTCATGGGATAATTATGTATGGTTTGATCCCTCTTTGAAATATTAGAATTTAGGCAACGCTCAATCAATCGGTGGGAAATGGTTGGGTTTATTCAACCCAAATTATTAATCCATTTTTTAATGATTAAATTATGTCAAAATTTGGGTTAGAGTTTTGTTAACACTTAGATGCACCCTATGAGAAGAGGTTTTCTAGGCCTCTAATCCAAGTGGAAAAATTGGGACATCTTACTTGTTTTGGGTGAGCAAACTTGTGAGATGAACCTCTAGATAAGGGATATCTCCCTTTGATGTATCATTCAAGCACGTGCCCCTACTACTAACACTTTGGAGGTTGAAAAGAGTTAAGAATAGCATGAAAAGTAAACCTAATCTATGAAGGTGATACACCAAAATATTTTCTCTACTCATACCTTATCATGCACTTTGAAACAAGGTCAAGTTACATATACACTTCACTCAATATCGACTCTCTCTCTCTCTCACATCAGTGTTTCAACATGGGGTCTATAAGATAGCATAGGTTAGGAAGACTTAAGCAAAAATAATTCGAAGACACTATATTGAATTAGTTGTTCACTATATCTATAACCTCACTTGACACTTCTTGTTGACCTGCAAGAAAGAGATCATAAGACACTATGTATTAATAGGAGTGACATGTGAAGGTCAATTGAAACCACACTTGCACAAGACTAACAACTATCATTTACACTTAGTGTAATCCTTAAATGAGGTAAAATTACTTGTCTTTATTGGTTTAAAGCACAAATTTGGTATGGATTTTCCATACCCAGTAGAGATATTCCTATACAATGCCAAAATGGCTTCATTTATAGAATTTTTTAGAACAAAAAAGAGGGAAGCTCAAAGGTTGTAGAAAAACATGCTTAGGCCTAAGAATAGAAATAGTTACATTGCACATATGGTTGAGTGGGAAGCAGAAAATGAATGTATTAGCCTAAGATAGATGTCCATGTAAAATCATGGCAGACTCTTTTGAAATAATGCAATGACCCTTCTACCGTCCTTCATGAAATTGCCTCCATCAAAGACCATCCATGAGCATTTGAAACTATCAACATGGGAGCTAACACATATCAGTACTCAAGGGAAATGGAATTAATTTTGATAATTAGAAAATGCTTTCCCTAACTAATAGCCATCCTCTAGACACCTGTGTTTATGATTTCATGGAAGCCCTTTGATTTGGTCGACTGCTAGCAATGACTCGAACCATCGACTTCTCTATTTTTTGATTGCTTTATCTACACCAGATGCTTAATATTTTATCATTTATCACCTCTACATTTTCCCTCAAGTTCCTACCAAGATTTTTAATTCTAATGGCTAGCCTATTACCCTAAAGTTGATTTCCATAGACCCATCATGAATTCCTTCAAAATATTTTCCTCAGACACTTTTCTATTTCCTTCAAACTTTTATTTCCCTCAAAAAAATTTGCATTGGGCACTTTCCCATGGACTTAATGTCTTTGACCAAATTTATTCAGAATTTTTTGTTTCCCCTTGTATCAAAAAAAATGTCTAAAAGAACTATACTTGGCCCTTTTTTGATGTGGACAATTTTCTAGACTTTTGCTAAGTGCCCTTCAGCTTTTGAGAAATAGACCTTCGGAGTTCTTACAAATGTCTTGCAAAAAAATTATAAATGGTCCCTTTTCCCTTTTGCCAAGAAAAGTGCCCTTCAAATTTATAGAAATAAACCTTCAGAGTTCTTGTAAACGAACCTTTTGAAAGGAAAATTATCTCTTTGGGTTTTTTTAAAATGCCCTTCAAGTTTTTATAAAGTACCTTTCAGCTTTGAAATGGGCCCTTTCTCTGAGAAAAATACCTTAAAAACTTTGAAAACACCCCTTCAGAAGGATTGTAGGATGCCCTTCGAAAAAATTGAAGTGCCCTTTAGAAAAATTTAAGTGGACAATTTTCCCGAAAGACTTCTAACCCTTAGCCCAAAAAAAATACCCTTCAAGAAAATAGCTTTGAACAAAATGTTTGAAACAATTCCTGACACTTAAACAAAAAACCTAAAAATAAAACATATTAAAGAATGAATACTTGTACTTTTACCATGGGTTTTGTGTGGAACACCTCCTTTGAAGGAAATATACATATTGGACCTAGCCAAAAGGTATAGACTTAAATGACTGAGCTTTCATATAGGGGTACCCAATTTTGACTTGAAGAGCCAAAACTTAGTCAACAAATTGGTGACTCATAGGGCTAGTATGTCTGCTATACTAACCAGACCAGTAACCTAATTAGTCCATTGGGAATGGAATCATCTAAGGACTGAAATAAATAAAAACCTTGACCATGACTCAAAACATTAATCAACAAGATAACTAGTTACTACCTCAACCACACAAAGGGAAAGGACGCACACAATAAACAATCAAACTCACAAGACACACACATATACATAAGCACTTAGGGGAAAAATAAGACACAACTAAAAGCAAACTAATATATACATCTATCATGATATGTTTCTCCTCCTCTTGGATCAAAGGGGAAGCTTCTTAAGTCTCTTTCATGATAAGAAACCTCATGGTGGTAACTAGGTAGCTTGTTAGAGTGATATCTTGGTGACTCACCCTTGTTGTTTGCCACTTTGATTGCATGTGTTCCAATGTATCAGATTCAAACTTGCCCTCAACCTTTATATATTTATTCTTCTCTTTGAGACATGTCTCATTTTGGTTTTTCATGCTAGTGTATTCCATCAATGGATCAATGGCTGCTATCTCATCATCATAGGGTTCATTTGGCTCATGGCCATCTTGGTATGCATCATGGACCAACTCATTATTTTATATCCTTTTGAGAAGATTTTCAAAATAATCTCTTGCTTCATCATGGCTCTCTCATGGAAGGGTGGTTGGTGTGATGTTTGAGCTGAGATAAAAAAAATTAGTTCATCCCAAAAATCATCATTTTCTTGTTCAACATCTCCTTCTTCAAATCCTTTATAAAACCAATCAGACTTATCTCCTTCTTGCTCAATAACTAAAGTCTCTATATAATCAAAAACATGCTCTTGAACCTCATTCAACTCAGTTACCATGGCCTAGTCACTATTTTCATCAAAACAAAAGGAAAATCCATCAAATAAAGGGGAAAAGAGCTCACCATGCTTGCATTCTTCATCATCACCTACTATGGATTGTTCACTATCGTCATCATGACCAAAATTAAGTTCATCAAGTAGAGATAATGAAAACTCATCATATCTACAAATTTCTATACCTGCTACCTTCTTTCCACTTAGATTATCTTCTTCACCCTTGAATTTTGCCATTTTGTCTACCACCTCACACAAGACATTTTATCCTTTCTCCAAAGAGAGGGTGGGAGGGCAAGAAACATCCTTGAATAGGTTGAAAGATAATGGGACATTTTTATGCTCTTATTTCCATCTTTCAATCACCATATCAAAGCTTGGACAACTTCCATCACTTGAACACACTTAAGATTGAGGAGTATGAGAATGACTTACTAAAATAGCATTTCTATCCATAAGAGTCTCATCAATCTCTTCATTCTTCTCTTATTTAGGTTGTGTTTTCATTTGAATGAAATCCTTAAAATGTGTGAATCCAATAGGCATAGCTTCTTCTATCTCTTATTCTTCAAACTTTTGGGCTAACTCATAATGAGCACTCCTCCAACTTGGAATCTGAACATCATGTTGGAGGGCTTGAGGAGGTTGAGGAAGACTAGGAAGAGTTTGCACACACATAGGAGGAGTTGTTTGAATATGGATGTGTTGGTTTTCAAAGGAAATGGGATGGCTTTCTTCAAAAGAGGGCTCACAATCTAATAAATTAGAGTAGTTAATTTCCATAAAAGGCCGATCCAATATCTTTTGGTTTTGGATTGCTAAGTGCAAAGGATTAATAATAGGGGTAGTTTATTTTGACATAGTAGAAGATGCATTAGATGGGCTCGAAGGTTGGCTCATTTTATTTAGGTGAGCAAGTGTTATTTGATAGAAAGGATTTGGTGTACAATGGGAGGGTTTATTTTTTATGGGAGAAGGTTGTCTTGGGATGAAAGAGGGTATACAAAGTCGATTTCCTTGAGTGGATTGACTTCTCCATCTTACTAGTTTTTCCTTCATGGATTGCATAGCTTGAGCTTTCCTAAATAATCACTCCTCCTTGTACATAATCTCTTTCTGATACTTATTTTTCTCATTCAACCTATCGATCTCTAGTATTTGCTTCTCAAACTCCAACATTATCTCCCTATCACTCTTGGATTGACTAGGAGAAGGGCAATTAGGAGAGTTGCTTGAGGTGATTCCATGAACAAGATAAGCTTAATCAAAACAATATGAAGGAACACAAGGTCCATACTACTCAATAATGGAATTATACATACCAAATATGATTTCTTGATGCACTACAGTTGCTTAACCAGTTGATTCAACTTAGATTCACCATTAGTGTTGATTGAAATACCTCTAAAACGTTGATTGGTTAAAGAACACACCAAGAATTCTTCAACTTCTTAGACAAATTATCCCACTGGGCATGCTAAAAACTATTGACACTTGGATGCACCCTATGAGAAGAGGTTTTCTAGGCCTCTAATCCAAGTGGAAAAATTGGGACATCTCACTTGTTATGGGTGAGTAAACTTGTGAGATGAACCTCTAGATAAGGGCTAGCTCCCTTTGATGTATCATTCAAGCACATGCCCCTACTACTAACACTTTAGGGGTTGAAAAGAGTTAAGAATAGCATGAAAAATAAGCCTAATCTATGAAGGTGATAAACCAAAATATTTTCTCTACTCATACCTTATCATGCACTTTTAACAAGGACAAGTTACATATACACTTCACTCAATATCGACTCTCTCTCTCTCACATCAGTGTTTCAACATGGGGTCTAAGAGATAGCATAGGTTAGGAATACTTAATAAATAAGCATTTCAAGACACTCTATTGAATTAGATTTTCACTATATCTACAACCTGACTTGACATTTCTTGTTGACCTACAAGAAAGAGATCATAAAACACTAGGTATTAATAAGAGCGACATGTGAAGGTCGATTAAAACCACACTTGCATAAGACTAACAACTATCATTTACACTTAGTGCAATCCTTGAATGAGGTAAAATTACTTGTCTTTATTAGTTAAAGGCACAAATTTGGTAGGGTTTCACCATACCTAGCATAGATTTTCCTATACAATGCCAAAATGGCTTCATTTATAGAATTTCCAAGAACAAAAAAGAGGGAAGATCAAAGGTCATAGAAAAACATGATCAAGCCTAAGAATAGAAATAGCTACACTACATGTATGGTTGAGTGGGAAGCAAATAATGAATGTATATTGAGATAGATGTCCATGTAAAATCGTGGTAGACTCTTCCAAAATAGTGTAATGGCCCTTCTACCATCCTTCATGAAACTACCTCCATCAAAGACCATCCATGAGCATTTGAAACTATCAACAGGGGAGCCAACACAAAGCACTACTCGAGGGAAATAAAATTCATTTTGATAGTTAAAAAATGCTTTCCCTAACTACTCGTCATCCTCTAGACACATGTGTTTATGATTTAATGGAAGCCCTTTGATTTGGTCAACTACCATCAATGACTCGAACCATCGACCTAAATATTTTTTGCTTACTTTGTCTACACCAGATGCTTAGGATTCTACCATTTTTCACCTCCATGTTTTCCCTCAAGTTCCTGCCAAGCTTTTTAATTCCAACAGCTAGCCCATGACCTTGAAGTTGATGTCTATAGACCCGTCATGAATTCCTTTAGGATATTTTCCTCGAACACTTTTCTATTTCCCTTGAACTTTTGTTTCCCTCAGATTTTGTGTTCATTGGGCACTTTCCCATGGACTTAATGTCTTCGGCCAAATTTCTTTAGATTTTTTTGTTTCCCCTTGTATCAAACAAAATGTCCTATAGAATTAAACTTAGCCCTTTTTTGATGCAGATAATTTTTTGGACTTTTACTTAGTGCCCTTCAAATTTTGAGAAGTAGACATTTGGAGTTCTTGTAAATGTCTTTCAAAAAAATTGTAAATGGTCCCTTTGCCCTTTTTCCAAGAAAAGTGCCCTTCAAATTTTTATAAATAGACCTTTAGCGTTCTTGTAAATGAACCTTCCAAAAGGAAAATTGCCTCTTCAGGTTTTTGTAAAATGCCCTTTCAAAAGGAAAATACCCTTTGGGTTTTTGTAAAGTACCTTTCAACTTTGAAATGGGCCCTTTCTCTAAGAAAAATACCTTCAAAATTTTGAAAACACCCCTTCAAAAGAATTGTAGGATGCCCTTCATAAAAATTGAAGTGGACAATTTTCCTAAAAGACTTCTGACCCTTATCCCAAAAAAAGATACCCTTCAGTAAAATTGCTTTGGACAAAATGTCCAAAACAATTCCTGACACTTAAACAAAAAACCCAAAACCAAAACCTCTGAAAGAATGAACACTTGTACTTTTGCCATGGGTTTTGTGTGGAACACCTCCTCCAAAGGAATTCTACATACTAAACCTATCCAAAAGGTATAGACTTAGATGGCTGAGCTTTCATATAGGGGTACCCAATTTTGACCTAAAGGGCCAAAATTTGGTCAATACATTCTAACAAGGAGAATAAAAATAGGGATAAATACATATAATGAAGGGTGATTTCACACATATGCAATTTTGGCAGTCTGAGGCATCACAACCTACATAGTCAACAAAGATAGTACTGACAGTGCCTGGATAGTACCAGTCATAGCATGGATTTGAGCTTTATTGGCAATGTCCATAGAAGATTTGAGCTCTTATTTCCTAATTCAAGTGATTACATAGTAGATATAGATCCATTTTAGGGATAATGAGTTACAAAAATAAGAATTACACTAAGTGCATCTATATTTCATTGCTTTTTCAATTTTAAATATAATAGGTGCAATAAGAATATGCTCTTTTACAATATGATTTGTATGATTATTTCCCTACTTTACAAAATTTGAATATTCATAGCTTTATCTTATTTAGATCACATTAATTATAAAATAAGTCAAACATAAACATAACACAATGTATCAAATTCACCTGTGGTATACACAACCCAATGGTACACCATAAGTGCATGTGACATGAAGAGACCATCTCAGATGGGTTTTATACTCTAACATCCTCCCTAAAATATCTAGCTTGATGATTCAAAACAAGATGGCATTAACATGTTGGTCCTTTTTAAAAATAAGAGAGGCAATGACTACTGCCCTCAATGGTAGATTATGATACTTGGTCATCTTACACATCTTGGTGAAATTTTTCTCATTAAGGGATTCATGAAGATGTTCACAATCTGATCATAAGTACTCTCAAATATAAAATTCAACATGTCAAATTAAATTCATTAATTGATATAGTTTTGATGAACCTTAACATGTTTTGTCCTAGCTAAGATAAAAACATTATAAATAATATATATAACACACTAATTATCCTTAAAAATAATCAATTACTGTGGTATGCATGAATCCATGCCATGTCTTATATTGAGTTGACTACTCCTTGGAACTCAACTTTAATCTCAAAGTGATGAATACCCTTCAACATCTTGCAGGACCATGAGACAATGCCAAAACCAAGATGGAATACATGTTTGAAACTATATTTTTGATCATCAAAATACCTTTCCAAATATTTTTACCCATATATATCTTTTACATGATCCCAAAATTATTAGTATCCATATATATGTCAAAATCATTTGGTTAGCTTCCTAATGACTCTACTAAATTTTTTGTATGAATCTACAAATAAGGTGAACTGCATATGAAATATTTGGACTTGTGTGACTCAAGTACAATAGGATTCCCACAAGTTTCCTATATAATGTGGCTTCAACCCTTAGTGTATAAAATTATGTCAATAAATTAACTCTATGATGGTAGCAGATAGAAATGGGTTTTCACTTCTCTATGTCAAATTTATTTAACAATTAAAACATATACTTTGGCTAGGAAATAAATATCCCTTCCTCTGACTACAAAACTTGTATCCCAAGAAATTAATGTAGTAACTCAAGTTTTGTCATCTCAAAGATGTTATTTTGATACCTAGTCTTCAAACTATGTATCAAAGAGGTATTGTCACTCGTAATGATCAAATCATCAACATATATGACAAGGATTAAAGTATTTATACCCACATTCTTTATGTATAATATTTTTATTTACATTCTTGACATATAAATTACGATCTATCTCATGCCTATTGAAGCCACATGAAATAAATAACTTGTTGATCTTCTCATATCAAACTCTTGGATCTTGATTCAACCTAGACATTAACTTCTAGAGCTTACATACTAGCTTGGAATCAACTTGTTGAAAAAATACCTATGGTTATTCCATATATCTCTTTTTTGATATCACCATTTAGAAATGCACAACTCACATCTATTTTTGTGCACTTCCCCTCCTAATTTGGTTGCAAGAGAACATACTATATGTATAGACTCTAATTTAAAAATTGGAGTATATGTCTCCCAATAGTCAATGCCCTCCTTCTGAGAATATAGTTTTTATAATTTCAACATATATGAATATTCTAAAATCAAATATTAAAATTTAAAATATATATATGATATTTTTATTCAGGAAAATGATATATATGTGATTGTCTTACATGAAAAATAATGTTATTTCTATGAGAAAATAATCAATTTTTAATATGTAAAGAATAACATTAGAAGGAGTGAAAATCATGTATTATCCCTTACAAAATAAAAATTAAAAAAAATATAAATATCAGCTAAACCCTAGTGCTCATTATGATCATCATCTATAATGATATCATCACAATCATCATCTATCAACTCATTGTGTATGTCACATTCATATATTAACATATCATCCTAGTCAAGATCAACCTCGTTATCTTCTTCAAAGTTGGAACCCTAAAATATCGATTATTTTCCTACAAAGACAAAATTTAAATAATTATTAAAATAATTGAGATTATTTTTTTTAAATATCTAATTACAATATTTCAAAATTAAATAATTAGATGCTACTTTTTCACAAGTTAACAATGACTGATGTCTTACTCGTAAAAATCCCGTAGAATGAGCCCACTTATTGAATGCATTAGTGTTCCATCCAAGGCCTTCCCACTGCTCTCAAATTTACTTAGTGGCCCTTAAGTTGTAGTAATTATCCTACAATTTAATGTGCTTGCCATGATTCACACTGATAATATTGTGGAATTTGCATTCCCTATGCAAGCAATAATTGTATTCTAATAAAGTAGTGCTTGATTTGGCTAATCTTATTTTACATTGTGTGCATTATGATTTTTTTTAGTTTCAACATATGAATGAAATTTTAAGATGAATGAGATTATTATTAAAATTAGGTGTAATAAGTTTTATAAAATTAATCATAATAAATTACATTTTTTGTCAAATAACTTATGAAAACTTACAAATTTTATCCAAGTGATAAGTCACTATCATATCTTCACTAAAAATAAATCATAACATAATAATGAATTTAATATGCTTTAGTATTGACAAATAAATCCAAAATTACACAAGAAAAGAGAGGTAATTGTTGACCATTTTGACCACAAGTCAAAATGGGTCAACCCCCTATAGTCAAGACTTGACATGGGGGTAAAACATAGTTTCATAGGGTGTGTTGTAGTCTATTTCATGTCATTTAATTCCATTCTAAACTTGGTCATGATATAGTTTAGTCTTATGTCATTTGGAATCATTTAGGGGGTCAGGCCATCATGGCATGTCACACAGGAATGAACAAGGTAGTCTAGTTGTACATTTTACAAGTGTGCTTAGAAAAAATTTCAAGTTAAAAGGACTACATGGATATGATTCTTTTTGTCTCATAATCATCCCCTACAAATGTGGTTTCTTGATAATTTCTCCATATCAAGATACAAGCCTTTAAATATCAGCTAGCAGTGTGGGATGTGCATGGGAGTGTCAACATCAAGCTATAGAAAGTAGTCATTTAGATTCAAAAATCCTTAATGCACTCTAGTTTAATGCAAGATTGACAAGTGGCAAGATCTCATGCAATCAAATCATAGATCAATAGCATGTGGGTAGTCAATGATTCAAAAATTCCTTGGGGTAGATCAACAGTGTGTGTTCCTACATACAAGGTAGATCAATGATCTATGTTCAAAGATTGGGACCTAAGATCAACGGCATGCATTTGATCACGTAGTGGAGATCCAACTATGTGAGTGAGGGTCAAAGAGTCAGAGGATCTTGAGATCGAATGCCATTATGCCAAATGTCATTTTTTAACTAGATAAGCAAATCAATGATGTGCATTTGATCTTATAGACTAAGATCAATGGCACATGTTTAACTAAGTGACTAAGATCAATGGTGTGTGTTGAGTCAAAGGTCAAGGAGCCCAAATCGAATGTGAGACTACCAAGTGGCACAAGTGCATGAACCAAATGGGCTGACAATAGGACTTGTAGAAAGCATGCAGTGGTAAAAAGTGTCTCAATCTATGAATCTTAGATAAATGATCAACATATGATGTCAAAATTCAGATCGAGGAGACTCTTGAGGAAATCAATAAACCAAATTTGACCAAATTCTAAGGTGTATAGAATGAAGCCACATGTCCAAAAGATGACAAGCATATTTTAAAATGAAATGAGAAACATGGAAAGGGAATGCCACATAGGTATCCATGTAGGATCAAAGGATTCTACAGCATAGCAAATACTTCAGACTCATACATCACCATGACGGATCAATCGAGATCCAAGATGAAAAGTGACTACTAAATGTGAAGAATGAAGTCCAAGAGATTATTGGATGACTATAGATGGTAAATACAAGTGTCTAAAATATATCTAGCATCTAATAAAATGTCTATGAGTGTCATAGCATATGAGTCAACTCTCCTAATTTAGTTTTAAATGCTTGAGAGATAATCCATGATGAAGGCAGATTCATAAAGGCTAGCTAAAGAGTCTCTACACCATTTTAGAGAGTTTTTCATAGTTTGTACAGACATTTGTCTTAGGAGACATTCATGGTCTTTTTCACACTCCATTCCCTTGTAATGTAATTAGTTGTCATGCCTTGACATGTGGGATTGTGACCTTTGAGCTTTTTTACTGCATTTTGTTCTCCTCCTTCTCTAGTTCTATAAGTAGTTACCATTTTGGCCTTTGTAATATAATACCACACCATGTATGGTGAAGCCCTGTTGGTTTTGACATTGCACTTTTCCTTAGAACAATCAATGCAATTTGTTTTGAGTTAATATCTCATCTTGTTAAAGTGTGTGAAGAGATGTATAGTGAATAGCTAAGTGATATCAATCTATCTATCCTTGCTTTCTCTCAGTCCTTCCATGTTTGATGCAAGTGATTTCAGCCTAACAGGTCATATAAAGTGTAGTCAAGTATATGAATCTATCCTAAGTCTGTAATGAGCCTTAGTATCTTCAATTGATCTATGGTTTTACTTACCTTGGATAGTCTTCAAGCATCTCACCTTTGTATTGAAACACTAATGCTAGTGCATTATAGGACTCTTGGGCTAGTGTTGTAGGCATTGTTTCTTTGTGAAATAAGTACAATGGTCATGTGGAAGACATCTTAGTGCATCACCCTTTTAGAATAGGTTTATTTCATGCAACTTATATCCCTTCCCCCCCACAATCAAATAGTTAGCATAGGTGAGATTACTTCAAGATATATTCAGGGAGCTAGCCCTTAAATCTAGAGGCTCACTTCTACCATAGGTACACCCACATACCTAGAAGTGTTCCTATGTTGCCAAAATCTAGAAGGTTCTTGAACACCCTCTTTTAGGGTGAAATATTTGGTGACAACAATAACCAAATTGATAATTTCTTTAAATAATTTGGATTTAAGCTTGATACAATTAAAACTAAACAAATCAAATATGTTACTTTGAATTTTGTCAAAAAAAAATTCATTCAATATATGATGTAAGCAAAACTAGTAAAACTAGGGGGTTTTGTGGTTTTTTAGGGTTCATCACAAGGTTTTCATCCTAAGGTTACTTCTAGGGTTTTTAGTAAATTTATGTATTAGATATTCTTAGGTTTTTTTTTGCAAGTTTCTCCTAGCTCTATTTTTTCAAGGCTTTCTTATAGGTTTTTTGCATGTTTAATTTCTTTCATCCTTAACAAAATTAAAAATATATACCTCTAATTTTTTATTCCATAGTTTAGTAGATCTCCTCTTTGTTGTCCTCCCTTCCTTCCCCTTCTTCTTCCACTTGCATTGCCTTGATTATTTTTTGGTATACAAGCATTTTATATCCTTCTCTTGTTATCCTTTTGAATTTGTTAGTGCCTCCCTTCTTCTTGTTGTCCCTTCAAGTCTCTCCTTTTCTCTCCTTGATATTGGTTTCTTCCTCCTTGTTTTCATTGTCTTCTCTTTGACACTAGTGTGGGTAATAAAATGAATTGGGAAGGGATATGGGCCCTTTCTTTTTTGGTTTTTATGTTTTTTTGCGATGCAAACCTGACACAATTTCCTTGGGTTTGTACTGCATAATTTTAATGTAAGTTAAGTAAAAAAATATGTAATTTAGAAATTATATATTTATAAATAAATAAAAAATTATTACATTATTTATAAATGGAAAAATTGCATTAAATATATATATATATATATATATATATATAATACTATTTTTTCATATTAAACTAATTGACACAAAAATAATATATTGAACTTTCAACTATTCATTTTGATCTTTATTCATTTCTTTCAACTATTTAATGGTTACTTAACCTGGATTTGCACTCAAACCTAATTTTCCCTTTCTCTTCCACAATATATATCTACCAATTGGAACTTTCCATTCATTATCTAAATATATCTCTATTGGGATGTTCTAATCATTATTTTTTGGTCACTTTTAGCTTTGCCAACTTCTTCATTTTCATCTTTGTTAACTTGATTATCTTCATGTTCATCAACTTCATCATCTTCAAGAAATCAATCAATATTTGCAAGGTCTTATTCAGGTTATTCTTCATTGGAGTCATCTGGATCATTTTTGTTAAGAACATTACTCCTTCCTAATTAAAAGTGTATTACAACATTATTATCATCAACAACATGTCTCATTCTTAGCTCACAATGTGATACAAATTGCTAAAAAAATGGTTTCTCAATATGAAGATAGAAGAAGACCTACATAAATATAACTATAGTAAATGTTATAAATAAATAATAGACTTTATATGAAAAAATTCACAAATGTAATTGTAATTAATATATGATCACATTGATTAGGAAACACATAGTGTCATTTCCAATCAACTAATGGTCTATTAAAATCAATTGAATAAAGGCCTATCAATGTCCATTTTTTAAAACCTGCTATTAATATAAGGGTGCCATGTATACTTAAAAATAACAAATTGAAAACTTGTATACTCAAGTTTCATAATCTCTTCAATCTTCCCAACATACAATTTGCATTGGATCAAATTCTTGTCACTGCATATGCTCAGCTACCCTATTCAAAAATAACTCCGACTCCAAAACAACAACTAACCCTTCTCTTATAAATGTTTTCCAATGAAAATATTTTTCCTCTGGCCACATTTTGGAATGCTTGGTCACCCATAATTTTCCATAACATTTATGAAAGTATTATTGAAATCATAAAAAATGTCAAAAAATTACATTAAAACTATTTTCCAACTAATCCAATCTTCACATCCTCACATAATGAACACTAATTAATTTGTTACACTCTTTGGATTGTTTTCATGAATAATTTATAAATATGAATGCATAAAATAAGTAGCAGGATGCTTCGGCCATAGACTTTTTAGTTCAAGTGATATATTTTTCTTGGATGTCATATTTTCCAATCAATCCTTTGACTCTCATGGTTGGCCTTATCTTCTTCATATTTTTCAAACCATATAGTTATTTTTTAAGTATTGAAGAGTATGAACAAATCTATGGCATCTTTCTCATCAAGAAATGATAATAAAAAATATAAATAATAAAATTGATTATTAAAAATTCATATTGATCATATGTTATAATGTTTTTATTAATATAAATACATACCAAAGTTCATTTGTTTTCCCATTACCAAAAAGGTTTACATCCAATCTATATTGTATACAGTCAGCATCCTAAATGCATGGTATATTTGTAAATTCCTTTGCAAGATATTATGAAATGTAAAAAAAACTTAAATAGCATATCCTTCAGTGATGGATCCCTCTAGACATGTTAATTTCTTCACAAATTCCATTAAATTCTTCATGTACCTCTCTATACAAAACATCCACCACATGTTTACTACACCTATCATTTCAAGATCACAAACCAAATGCACTAATAGAGTGATTTTAGAGTCCATAAAATAGGTAGGAATTTATTTTTCCAATTTACAAACTATGTCTACAATTTATTGATTTTCTCTTACTCATTCCTTGCTTTGTATATATCTTTTGAAGATAGTCACCTATTTTTAAAAACATATTAGGAATACAAGTTACTCTAATATTTCTCGCAAAATTTGTTGAAATCTTTTATTTGAAAGGAAATCCAATATTTCCTTAAATTTTTGGAAAGTAGATATAGTGCTCATAGTAGATCAAATGGAATGTTATAAGATATCCCCCTTAACACTAACGGAAATATGTGTTGCATTAATAAAAAAATTCAAATTCAAAGTTAATACATTAAATCTTTAATGTAAGCGGGGAAATTATGAATTAAACTCGATATTTAGCTTCAAAATGTTATGCCAATCATGTGTCTTGAAGCCTATTATGTGTCCATCAATGGCGGATGCACATTTCATATAGGAATCATATCCATTTGGTGTGTGAATCTCTTGCATTGTCTAATTCACCAAATTAAGTTGGTCTCTATTTAATATACATGGAGCAACTTCTTAATTTTTTACACTCCTCTTTGTCTTAGTGGCTTTAAAATATGCTTTGTAACTTGTTGTGTTTTTGTCATAGAAAGAGATGTACTTCCATATAGAAACTAACACATTTGTAAATATATGCATTGGATCCCAAAAGAGTAGATTGAAAATCTATTACAACAATACATATATTTATTTCAATAAACCAAAGGCATTCTATCATAATTATCCATCAAACATCAAGTTGATCTCATTATGATAGACTTATAAATATTTATTTCTATCACAAACTCATTTGGGAGAGCATTGAGATTTATAAATAAATCCAGCAGCTCATCGACCAAATAAATATTTGGCTAAGTTCTTCCCCTTGTGGTAGTGCAACTATCTCAAACCAAGGTGAGTTCATGGCATCTTCACACTTTAACAAGATCATTATAAAAAAATGTGCATACCTTGCATTGACGATATTTTTGACCAACTCTTAAGTGTATAATATTTCACAAAGATCAATTTTAAGTCCAGTTAAAATATATTTCCAATCAACCCACAGAACATATGGAATATTACATTCAAAACAAAGGAAGGCATGTATGAGTAGTTGGTAATGCCTTCATTCTATCCAAATTACCTACAACCTTTATACAACTAATGAATTATAGTTTGTGAGCCTTCACCAACACCTTCATCATTGTCTACTTATATGACATTATCATCTATAATAAGACTTGGGAAGAGAATATTTCACATGTTCAAAAGGCTCTTAACAAACTTTGAAATTACAAGTTACAATCCAGCTTATATAAATATGTATTAAGTTTTACTTTAGTTTATTACTTTTGATACATAATTTTCCATGAAGGAATTCATGTAATTCTAGCAAAGATTGATATTATCAAATATATTCCATTTTCTTCTACCCATAAAGAGCTATAAAATTTTATTGGACTTGCAAAGTTTTCTTATACTTTTAAATATATATTTTTTGGTTATTATTTATAGTATCCCACATCTCTAAACCAATGAGTCGAATCATGTGATCCAATTTAACATTTTAATGGGCACATGTGCAACACTGAACATTTGAATAACTCAAATCCATACTTTGCCTTGCATATATCTTTGTAATGTTTGACATCAATAAACCTTTTATAATAAATATTTATGCATCTGGTTTCACACGCAGTGCAATACTGACTCAACAAGTGTATCTTGTTACACACCATTATGATACATTCACCAACGCCATGTGGAGGTAATTTATCAATGATAAAAATCTATACAAAATTGTTTAATCGATGAAGCAATGGTGACACTATCTCTTAGGTAAGGAAACCATCATTCACACTTATCACAAACTTGTTCAATTCCTACATACACAAATTAAGGTTAAGAACACAAGGCACGTGAGGTAAATGGCATACTTACGTTAGTCTCATTTAGTGATCAAGTACAAACAAAAAATTAATCGTCTTATTTAGCTCACTCCATTATTCATGGTGTTTGATACTTGAGGTGACAACATTATGAATTTGGTTTCATAGTAATCCATAAATACAGATTGTTTCTTACCTATGACACCCTTTATTAAGGATAACAATGGTAATATCAATGCATATAATAACAAATAATATGACAAATAATTTTAATATATATAAATAATATATATCACACAACATTAGAAATGTTTATGGGCTAAGATGTCATAATATGTAATATTATCATTAATAGAATAATTAACCTTAAGGAAGAAGTCATTCCACAAGATCTCCCAATATGAAATTTTCACTTTGAATTGCATGACCTCCAAGCTAGTACAATATTGTACACATACTTTCCTCAATCACAGTGATATCAATTTCCTTTTCATATACCTCTTATAACTAATAATGGAGGGGTAAACAACTAATCCCAACATAATTTGACCCATTATAAAATATAACCAATTATACAAGTTAACCATTTGACTTAATATATTTGACCAATATAACTAAGGGGAATGTGTGTCATGTTGGTATCTCCATCAATCCATATACAATATTATATTATATCCCTAAGTAAACATAATGGAATCCCTCCTTATCATGGTTTATCCCTGAAACACAAGAAGAACCCAAGTAACAAGGGGTAGATGCACAAAGTTGGGGGACAAAAAAGTGGCATACTTGGGAAGATTTTTATTTTACAAAGGGTGTACGCCCTTTGGCCTACAAAGGGCGTGTGCCCTTTTTGAAAAGGGCATACACCTTTTGTGGCTCTAAAAGGACATACACCCTTCTTAAAATTTTATTTTTCCCCTGTTTCCTCACAAACCCGCGATTTAGTTTTTCCAATTTGGAGATCTCGCATTCTGGAATAGGTCTTGAAGAGGACATGTATGTTATACCCTTGCATCCCACTAAATTGAATTGACATTTTGATAATGGTCTCAAGTATGTTTCTTATTAAATTTCAATTTTGGGGTTTGTATTTATATGTATTTATGTTTAGGTATTAAAATTAAATTTTCATTGAACTCTCTCACATTTCCTGAAGAAAACTTATAATTTTATAAATCTAGATATAAAATTTGATGGACCCATTACTTGAAGAAAACATTGGACAAAATAAAAACCCTCTGTAGTTTAACTTTGTAGAAGAAGAAGCTAAATAGTATGAATAATAAAATGCAAAATAGCAATAATTTTAAATTATTATCAAAATTTTGCATCACTCGTCAAGTCATAGTGCACACAATTCACTTGTTAGTACATTAGAGGCCATTTTTAATGAAGTGGTAAATGTCACTTTGCAACTTGATGCAATGTTTCATCAAAGAGAGGTGTTGAAACAATATTATTTTGATAAATTGTCATGTGAGAACATTAAAAAAAAACATAACAAAAGACAAAGTGTGTGCTTTATTTCTTAAGCTTGGAACCAACCCACAAACCACCACTAATGAATTAAAAACATATTAGCATTGATTGGTGTGTTCATACAGAGATAAAAAATAACTTTTTGGCTAGGTGGTGGATGGTGTTTGATGAACCTCCATGCAATAATAATAAGGTTCCATTATATTGTTTTGAGAAAACTTTATTTTGAGTTTGTGCTACAAGAAATCCCAAATTATTTTGACATTACAGCTTCCCAAGGTAGGGAAGGTGGGTCCTCATTTGATAGACCTGGTGCCAAGTGGGACCAAAAAAACCATAACCAAGTTTAGAGAAATACAAGGATAATAACAAATAATTATATCCCTAAAATCTTGCATTATAGTACACAGATGGACACCCAAGAAGTTACTTGTCTCACACAAGTTATGATTGACCATGGGATGCATACATTAAGGACATACAAAAAGGTTATAGATGGTGGTACATTTAGTAGTGTATCTCCTACTATTGGTGCTAGTGTCCCTCCTAGTATTAGTTCTAGTGTCCCTTCTACTAGTGGTGGGATAACTAGTATTAATCCTATATTTATTATACATTGATGCATATCATGTGGGAGGAATTATACTAGACCTCCTATTCAGGTATGACATATACATGTTACATCAATGGAGACTAGACCTATATTTGGGAAACACACTAGTACCCAGCAACCTATGTCATTTACAGTTGCTTCAACATCTCTAGGTAGCAGTATACAATAATATATTCCATCTACAGTTTCTTTAGCACCTTAGGACACCACCATGTCTAAGTATATGCCATCTATAGTTATTTCAGGACCTCAAGACAGTAGCATGCCATAATATATTTCATTTGTAGTTACTTCAACACCTCATGACACAAACATTCTAGACTATATAACATTTGTAGTTGCTTCACCACCTCCCATAAGCACATGTCCAATTATGTTGGGCTTATTTACTTCACCATATGTATTTGACACAAAGGTTTAATTTTCATTATAGATTGTTTATGTATGTAAAATAATATTAAGTTTATATTGTAGTATATGTTTACTTAATTGACTAAAATTTCATTTTTTGGGATTGTATATATGATCACCGACATCTTAGGTTACTCATATGGCTTAGATTTTGTTGTTGAGGCCATGATTAGCATTGTAGTACCCTACACTCATGTTTATAAAGTTACAAATTACATAAAGTTTTTATAATCTTAAATCACTACTCAATGCATATTAAGCCTAAATTTTAGTTTTTTAGTGATATATTTGTCAAATGATTACAGTTATTTAATTTTATTATTTTTTATAGCTACATAGTTGTCACTCTCTTCTATGGTATATTTACACATGTACATAATTTAAATCAAATTTATTTACAAGTATATAATGATGAAATTAAATCAAATGTAAAATTCAAGATTCAATGTAAAGAGAAGTTAATTTATATCACATTTTAAAATAATATAAATATATCTGATCACCTATAATAAAGCATCACATATTCATCACCCCTGTCTCCATGTTTCATCCTTGGTCAATTTTTGGAGTGGCGTGGGAGAACCCCCCTCAAGGACGGCTTTTCTGTAGAATGTTTGGTTAGGGGGCCCATCTTTTTGTTGTGGCAACTTTGGTTGGAGAGAAATAGGTGGATATTCCAAAATGAGAGGATTATGGTGCAACAAGTATGGCAGAAAGTCGTAGGGATGATTCAGGAGACTGTGCAAGCCAAGAGTGAGGTTTGTCTCCCTTTATCCAAACAGGACGCTGAGGTGGTGGTGCGCCTAGGATTCTAGTGATTTGCACGTAATTTAGCTTGTGTCAAGAGAGGTCAATAGGGCAAAGAGAAGATTCATAGGGACGGTCAGTGGCAATACCCTCTCGATGGGTTTCTCAAGATCAATATGAACAGCTCTTCCAAGGGAAATCTTGGCCTTGCGGGTACTGGTGGGATAGGCAGAGACTCTGAAGGTACGGTGATTTTTCTCTTTGCGGTCCATGATGGGATGCAAACCAATAACATGATGGAAGGCCAGGCTATTCTCTATGCTCTTGAGAAGGCTCAAGCATTCGGTTGGCATAGGATCATTTGCAAATTGGATTCTTAAGTCATGATCAACCTGCTTGTTAAGAGGAAAGTGTTGGATGTCAATTGGCAATTGGCTAGGATTGTGCAATAGATTTTGAGGATTATCTTGCTCATGGATACAATTAGGTTTGTTCATATTCCCCATGAATGGAATAGAGTAGCGGATTGTTTGGCAAAATGGGCATCTGAGCATTTAGATGGTGGTAATTTTGAGGATTGGGAGTCTCTCTCCCTGGAGCTTCACTTTAATCTGGAACGTATTTTGGAGGAAGATAAGAAGGCTCATATCAACATATAGGTGGGTTCGTCCCTAGTTTTTTTGCACTTGTTGTTTTCCTTTGGGGATTTCGGTCCCCTGTTCTTCTTGTAATGCTCTTGTTCTTTTATTAATATATTTTTACCCTTTTTATTATTAAAAAAAAATCATCACATATTCATGTCTTATTTTCCTAACATCACTCAGAATCACACTAGATAATCAAGTCTCTTTCCTTAGAAAACATTCTCACATATATATGAACATATATACTCATAGAACCCTTATCTAATTTCACATCTTGAAATACATTGAGGCCTCCATCATTTCTTCCTTCAAAATTGAATATATTGAGATCTTTGATTTGATTTGAGATAATGTCATAAGTGTGACATCATATATAGTTGAAACAATGTCATAAACACAGTATCCTATAGATTTGAAACATTCTCTTATAAGTGTAGCATATTTGTGTTTCATTTTCAAGAAGTGTTTCCTTAAAATCTTGTAACTCTGTAAGATGTTGCATAATCTCAACTTAAAATTTGTCATATGTTTATTTTTTTGCTGACATTGTTATCTCACATTCTTGTCTTAAGCCAAATCATAAATGAGCTAGGTCATGGTGATTTTAGATTGATAACAACACAACATCTATGATTCTAATAATAATACAGTCAAAATGTTACTAATTGCTTAGTCCAAGGTATTAATGTTTCATAATTATTTACATCAATTTGCACACAATGCTATCAAAAAAAATAACTACATATTGAAAGATATTTGACTACATTTGATCTACCAAATTCATAAAATAAAGTACATGAAAACATTAAATATATTCAATATAAGTGTTTTTATTCAAACATTTATACCCTCAATTATATAATAAACTATTTTGATATCTACGCAGTTCATGTTTAGTTGATACCTAAAAAATGCAAAAAAATAATATTGAAAGCATCCACCTATTTAGAAAAGAAATTAATAATAAAAAATATGAGCTAAAGGAAGGAAATGTGAAAAAAAGGGCTCACTGCTTCATTAGTCTTTATCTAGTTCACATAAAGTTGTATTTATGTCTCTTCTAGTTATTTCTCCATTTATGAATATGTAGACACTAAAACTAAATACTATTGCTTAAATATTTTGTATACACCATAATTTTGTACAAAAGGAATATTTTTTTCTCTTTTTCTATCCCTCTCTCACTTCCTCTTTATTTTTTCATTATTGGTAAAGACAGGTTTTTTGAGATAGGGACCCGACTCTATACAAGAAACAAATAGAAAAGGCCTAAAAATCCAAGTTAAATAATTGAGTCAAAAACAACAAAAAAAGCTAAAAAAATCTTAGAGCCAAAAAAGTAATTGGTCATGTTGGCCCTATGGAGGTCTATTTCCTCTTCTAACTCTTTGAGTTTGTTTTACTCTTTGATTTTCTCCGCTACTACCTCAAAATCGCCATTCAACCTCCACTTACCTTTTGCCTTCTCCTCCTTTTTGGATTTATCCTCATAACCTTCTTGATTTATCCTCATCCTTGTTCGCTTTCTCTTTATGTACAGAAGGAATAATATTAATTTTGATGTAGCTTAAATTAGGTTTAATTTTATTCAATTAATAATTGACATATTTAATTTGTTTGTTTTATAGATGATGAGATATGTTATGATTACCCCGCATAGATCATAACAAAATTTGACTGATGTTGTATTTTCATCCCAAGATCCACTATCTCCCTAGTAGCGCCTAATTCAGAGACATAGACTAGTGAGAACATGGTAAAATTGTTTTTTTAGCTTCAAGAAATGATACTTTACATCATATTTATATTTATATGCACATCTAGATCTAACAATATATGTATGTTCCATAGGATTCTCCATCACGGATATATTCACAATCATGTGGCCTAAGACATCTATTTAGGTGGCATGCAGTGAGTTTAGAATCACCTTGTTGCAAAAAAAAAAACATAGAAACTATAGAATTTTCCATGTATCATTTTAATGCATTAAATTTTATATTTCATATGTTATGTTGATGCAATAGTTTTTTGAGGTTGTGGAAGAGACATTTGGTCCTTCGCATACTGAGAGGCAAGATTCTTTCCGTAATGAGTCATGCAACACCCTTGATTCTACATATATGGCAAGGAAGTGCAAATTATTTAGAAGCAATGAGGATCAGGAGAGCTAGTTGTCATGCTAGGGGTAGTTGTAGGCATAATTTATTTTGTATGCCGATATGGCCCACATTGTATGCCTATGTGGCACACTTTGTATGTATGTGTGTGTGTGTGTGTGTGTGTGTGTGTGTATAATGGTCTAGATTGTAACTCAGTATGTCCTATTTTTTATGTCAATATGACATAACTGTTAGGTTGTGGAGCTAAAAGCTTCACCAAGATGCAAATAGGAGAAGTTACAGAGGATGCAGAGTTGTGAAGAGTTGCAGAACCAGTTGCAGGGCAACCGGCGTCGGTCTGATCAACCGACATCGGTTAGATAGCAGTGAAGAACCAACCGGCGTCGGTTACCAATCGGCCGACATCGGTCATGGAGGAGCCGACGTCGGCAGCCTGTGCGTAACATGCAGTTTGCATGTTGATTTCAGAGAGTCTATTTTGAGATTGTTAGTTTGCATGTTGAAGGCTAGTCTTAGTCTTGAGTTGTGTGTCTAATTATTGTAATTAAGAATGTCTAATTATTGTAAGCATGAGATCTATATATGGACTCATGGGCTGTATTGTAAATGAATAGCTAGAGAGTAAGAGAGCAATAAGATCCTTCTGAGAGAAGAGAGCAATGGTGTGTTCCTCCTAGTGCCACAGTACCAAGGTGGGTACTGGATTGGAGAATCAGCAGGGTTCTTCATATTTGTATGATCTTAGTTAGCAGGATAGCATGGCTTCTTTTGGAGATCTACAATGGTGAGTAAGGTCTAGTGATTTGCAGGTAGCAGCAGAGAGCAGGAGATCTACTTGGAGTACGATTGTGTACTTGGTGTATTGGCAGCGTGTTACTAACTGGTTGGAGAGGTGAACATCAATTCTGTATTGGAGTTGATTGTTGTGACTGAGAGAGAGAGGGAAGAAGGTCTTGAGGTGTGGCGAGCCTTTGAGGTGGAAGAAGTGGCATCTTCTTTATTGTATATTCTTCTGAGTGATTATTAATACAATTGTGTATTGTCTCTCAATTCCTGTGTTGTTTCATATTTCTAGTTACTTATTGATTCTAGTTAAATTCTGTGTTTAGTTGCTAATACAAGAAGTAATCATATGTGCTCTATTGGTGGAGCAAGATCCTGACACAGTGGTATCAGAGCATGTTTATTGTTCTAGGTTCTTGACAATAACTTAGATACACATACATATGAAATTATTTTTGTTGTTGCATGCATGTTATCCTTATCAAAATTATTCATAAATGAAGTTTTCAAGCATGGTTGTGTGAATGTTCACAGATAGTTGAAATGTTTAAATTTCATGAAATTGATGTACCGATGTTATAATGAGTACAACATAGTTATTTTTTTTTGCACATATATATTATGATTATTGATCTATGTGATGATTTTTTAGCATTATCATAGATTTAATTAAAGAAAGAAAGCAAAAACAAATATATATTAATGTCCACAAATGACCAAAAGTAAGGAAATGAGATTGAAGGAAACAATCATGGAAACTAAAATTTCTAGGAAGAGAGAACCAAATAAATAAAGTAAAAAGACATTTAGCTTTTTTATATCATTGGAATCATTTTCAATTATGCAACTTATTATCTATACATTCAATAGATCAATTTATTATAACAAAGACAAATGAAGATTTCCTTACTATTTTAGTGACTTGTGCATGAGTCAAGATGAGTGACCTTATCACGAGCACAAACTTATTTAGTTAGATACGTTCTAGATACATTCAAACTTATTTATGAGGGGGAAACAAATCCTTATGATCCTATGCCAATAAAGACTAGACACAAATCTCATACAATGTATATGTATGTGCTTGAAGTGGATGAGTCATATCATTTGATTCAATTTGTCTATGCATATATTTTTATTCACATTGAGGACCCTCTCTCTCTAAGTAAATTTTAAATTCATGTTAGCTTGTTTTCCTACAGTTCAAACTCTTTATCCTACTAACTTGTTTGTTTCTATAATTGACTTGGTTTTGTATTGTAGGAGAACCATGAGGAGTAGAGATGAGTTATCAACTCCTAAATTTTCATGGGTGAGTCCTTTGAGCACTCCCTAAAGGATTCTCCAAAATCTAGGATGAGTGAGACATGATGGTGATTTCTCTCTTGCATCCAAATGTCTTTTAAGAAACCAAAATTTGGTCAGTGAGAGGCGTATCTTATGACTCACTATCCTAATCAATGAACCATCTATGTGAACACACCTATATCATCATATAAATGATGTAATGGCCATCCTCTACTCTTTGTCAGGCCTCAGGACCAAAATTTATAGTTGGCCCAATGCATCCCTTAAGAGAAAATTCTTGTCCTTCAATAGGAAAATAGAGAAAACTTCTTCCATGTGTTGCATGATAATAATTAGGGGTAGATATGATCCATAAGCTCCTAATTTTTTACAGGTTATTCCTCTGAGCACCCCTTAGAGGATTCTCCACAATTCAAGACGAGTGAGACACAGCAGTGAAATTTCTCTCATAGTTAAATGTCACTTAAGTGACCAAAAATAGGTTAATGGGAGGTGTATCTTGTGACCCGCTATCCCAATTAATGAACCATCTATGAAAACTTTTCTATATGGGCATATAAATGGTGGAATGACTACCCTCCACTCTTCATCAAGCCCCAAAATTGAAAGTTACAGTTGGTCGAATGCAATCTTTAAGAGAAGCTTCTCATCCCTAAGTGGGAAAATGGAGTAAACTTTCATCGTGTGTTCTAGGATAACTATGAGGGGTAGATATGATCCATCAACTCTTCATTTTACATGGTAAATTCCTTTAATCACCCCTCATAGGATTCTCCATAACTTGAGATAAATGAAACATGGTGATGAGTTTTCTCTCGCAGTTAAATGTCTCTTAAGAGACCAAAAGTGAGTCAGTGTGAGGCATATCTTATGAATTTATACCAAACAATGAACCATTTGTGTAGACATAATTATATGGGCATATAAATGGTGTAATTTCCATCCTCTACTCTTCATCCAACCCTAATACTAAAAATTACAATTGGCCAGACGCATCCCTTACGAGAAGCTTCTCATCCTTAAGTGGGAAAATGGAGTGAACTTCTACTGCACATTGTAATAGAACCATGAGGGGTAGATATGATCCATTAGATCCCAAATTTATATGGGTGAGTCCTCTGAACACCCTCTGAAGGGTTCTCCATAGCTTGAAATGAGTGAAACATAGCATCAAGTTTTCTCTCGCAACCAAATGTTTCTGAAGAGACCAAAATTGGGTTAGTAGGATGTGTATATTTTGACTCACTATACCAATCAATGAATTTTATATGCAAACACACACATATATATATGTGTGTGTATAAATATTTGAATGGTCACCCTTCACTCACCATCAAGCCTCAGGATTGAAAGTTGTTGTTGGTCTAATGCATCCATTAATAGAACTGTGATGGATAGATATGATCTGTCAATTACTAAAGTTACACAAGTGAATCCTCTAATCACCCCCTAAATTATTCTCCATATTTTGGGATGAGTGAGACATGGTGGTAATTTTTATCTCACAACCAAATGTCTCTTAAGAGACCAAAAGTGGGTCAATGGGAGGCATATCTTGTGAATCATTGGCCCAATCGATGAAACATATATTAAAACACATCTATATAGGTGTATAAATTGTGGAATGGCCACCATCCACTCTTCATCAGGCCTTGGGACTAAAATTTTTAGTTAGTCAGGTGCATCCCTTAAGATAAGTTTCTCATTCTTAAGTGGGAAAATGGAGCAAACTTCCACTGCGCATTGCAGTAGAACCATGAGGGGTAGAGACAAGTTTTCAAATCCTAAAGTTACATGAGCAAGTCCTCTAAGCAGTCCTAGATAATTATTCATAGCTCTTTATGAGAGAGACATGATGATGAGTTTTCTCTTACAACCAAATGTCTCTTAAATAACTAAAAGTGGGTCAGTGGGAGGCATATCTTTTGTCTCACTATCCCAATCAATGAACTATATGCATGGACACATCTAGATGGGTATATAAATGGTGTAATGTCCACCCTCCACTCTCTATCAATCCCTAAGATTGAAATTTTTAGTTGGCCAGATGTATCACTTAAGAGAAGATTCTCAACCCTAAGATGGAAAATAGGGTAAACTTACACCATGCATTGCCAGAGGACCATGAGGGGTAGATACAATCTGTCAGCTCTTAGAGTTATATGAGTTAATCCTCTTATCACCCCCTATTAGATTATCGATATCTTGGAATGAGTGAGACATGTCAATGATTTTTCTCTCACAACTAAATGTCTCTTAAGAGACCAAAAGTGGGTCATTAAGAGGCTTATCTTGTGACTCACTAGCCAAATCGATGAATCATCTATGTGAACATTTCCAAATGGGAATATAAATGTTAAATGGTCACCCTTCACTCTTTATCAAGCCTTGAGGTCAAAATTTATAGTTGTTTGGAGGTATCCCTGAAGAGAAGCTTCTCATCCCTAAGTGGGAAAATGGATCAAATTTTTTCTACATTTTTCAGGAGAACCATGAGAGATAGAGATGAGTTGTTAGTGCCTAAAATTATATAGATAAATCCTCTAAGCACCACCTAGAATATTTCATGCTAGTCAAGATGAGTGAGACAAGGCAATGAGTTTTCTATCACAGCCAAATGTCTCTTAAGAGACCAAAAGTGGGTCAGTGGGTAGTGTATCTTATGACTCACTATTCTAATTGATGAACCATCTATGTAGACACATCTAAATAGGCATATAAATGTTGGAATGGTCACCCTTCACTCTTTATTTGGCCTTAGGTTCAAAATTTGTAGTCATTTAGAGGCATCCCTGAAGAGAAGCTTCTCATTCTTGAGTGGTAAAATGGATCAAACTTCTACCGCATGTTGCAAGAGAACTATGATGGGTAAATATGAGTCATCAATGCCTATAGTTGCATGGATGAGTCCTTTAATCACTCTCTATAGGATTTTATGCCACTATATATGAACAAGACATGATTGTACACTTTCTCTCATAGTTAAATGTCTCTTAAAAGACCAAAAGTTGGTCAGTGGGTGGTGTATTTTATGACTCACTAGCCCAATCGACAAAACATCTATGCAGATGCATCTACATAGGCATATAAATGTTAGAATGGTTACCTTAGACTCTCCATTGGCCTTGGTTTCAAAATTTATATTCATTTGGAGGCATCCCTGAAGATAATATTTTCATCACTGAGTGGGAAAATGGACCGAATTTACACTACACGTTGCAAGAGAATCATGAGGGGTAGATATGAGTTATCAATGTTTATAATTTCATAGAAGAGTCTTCTAAGAACCCCATATAGTATTATGTGTCAATTAATATGAGAAAAACATGGTTGCACATTTTTTCTTGTAACTAGATATCTCTTAAGAGACCAAAAAATGGTCAACGGGTGGCATATCTTGTGAATCACTAGCCCAATAGATGAATCATCTATGTAGATGCATCTAAATGGGTGTATAAATGTTGGCTTGGTCTCCCTCCACTCTATATCAATCCGTAGGGTCAAAATTTATAGTCATTTAGAGGCATCCCTAAAGAGAATCTTTTCATCCCTAAGTGCGAAAATAGATCGAACTTCTATCATGCATTGTAGGAGAATTGTGAGGTATAGAGTCGAGCCATCAATACCTATAATTGCGTGGGCAAGTCCTTCAATCACCCCCTGGAGTATTTTTTCCACTCAATATGAGTTAAACATAGTTACATGTTTTCTCTCATATCCAAATGTCTCTTTTAAGAGACCAAAAGGTTGTCAGTGGTTGGTGTATCTTATGTCACACTAGCCCAATCAATAAAACATCTATGTGGATGCATCTGAATAGGCACATAAGTGTTAGAATGATCACATTTCACTATTCATTGGGCCCTAGGGTTGAAATTTACATCATTTGGAGGCATCCCAAAAAAGAAGCTTCTTGTCCCTGAGTGGAAAAATAGACCACACTTCTATTGTGCATTGTAAAAGAACCATCAAGGGTAGAGATGAGTCGCCAATGCCTATAGTTGCATGGACGAATCCTTTAATCACCCCCAAAGGATTATGTTATACTTAGTATGATCAAGACATGACAAATAGTTTTTTATCATATCTAAATGTCTCTTAAATGACCAAAAGTTGGTCAGTGGGTGGCGTATCTTGACTCACTAACCCAATCAACAAACTATTTCCATGTACATGTTCAGATGGCATATAAATGTTAGAAGGTCCACCATATGCTCTTCATTAAGCTCTAAGACTTAAAGATACAGTCTTTTGGAGGCAACTTTAAATAGAATATTCTTATCCTTGAGTGGGAAAATAGAGTGAACTTCTATCATGCCTTGTAGGAGATCCGTGAGGGATAGAGATGAGTCATCAACATCTATAGTTACACGGATAAGTCCTTTAAGCACCCCCTAAAGGATTCCATGCCACTTGGGATGAGTGAGACACAACAAGTTTTATATCATAGACAAATGTCTTTAAAGAGACCAAAAGTTGGTTAATGGGTCGTGTATATTTTGACTTGATAGCCCAATCGACTAACCATTTTCACCGACACATCTTAATGTGTAGAGATGAAATATCAACTCTATAGTTGTATGAGCAAGTCCTCTAAGCCCCCCAAAAGATTATCTACCACTCAAGATGAGGAAGAAAAGCATCTACTCAATGTATATTATTTTTTAGGCATCTCTTTCTTTCAAGAAGATAATATTCTCTACTTATGGCACCAACCATGTGAAGGTAGACACTCATCTAGTACCATTAACCTACATCAAAATTGTTAGTAAAAAATTCAAACAAAAATTAACACAATGATAAAACAATTCAAAATTAAAATACAATAAATCAAATAAGTTAACTATAGTAATTTGAAATATGAGATGGATTAAATAGTAACCATACCAAGTCAATCCAATGTACCTTCAGGATTCACCATGTTTTCAAGTGTTTCAAGAATCATTTCATGCTCAGATTTATGAACTTTTTTTTAAAAAAAATTGTGAGGCTTTGCACGATATTTGATTATTTGAATATTTGTAGTGATAACCAGATTTGAATAATGAAGCACTACCCTATGTGTTTCAAATTCCTCAAATAACCATTTTTTTTAATTTTTTATGAGAGTATCTACAAATCCAATTTTTTGTGACCACCATAGATCCAATGGGATAAACTAGGTCTTCTCCATCTATGATAATTGTGGTTAATTTATTTTTTGTCTCTACGCAATGAGACAAGTATTAATTTGTTCCCTCATCATTGTCCTCAGGTGCAATTACTACAAAAATGTGCCTTGCATTTAAAGTATAATCAAATTTTAAGGACATGTAGAAAAAAGTTAGATATCACTAATAGAACTAGGGCTACATTTAAATTATAAATAAATTATATCTAGTTGCACAAGATCTAATATGTGGTCAAAGTCAATTAATGATGCCATTTCATGATCCCCTAGTGGTTGAAATGAATTTCTAGTCTCCATAGACATTATGGATCTACAATACCATTCATCAACCCATTATTTTGATTCACACTCATTCCAATTAAATTCCATATATCTCAAATAAAAGCATTTCATATCTAGTATAAATATTCCATGGACTAGACGTTGAGCATCGAATGGAGTGGAAAATACTCGATCCATGTATTGTACTGCAATATTCATATATTGTCTTACTTCTTCCTTCATTAACCAAAAGAATATTTATCTAATCCATGACAAAAAAAAACTTTACACCAAGTCATAATACTTGCAGCATCGATCAAATTAGCACCATCCTTATGTTTTCCTTACTCTTTTTTAATGGCTCTTTTTACACATGCACATGCACCATCATGTTACCCTTTTACATGCTTAGCCTGAAAGAAACTATAAAAATGTTGAACCCAATTCTTCTTATGTATCTTGTTTAACTAGTAAAACATTTGAGAATTATTAAATTGTCTTGCACAATTGTATGACCAAATGTAGTGTCTATTGAACATGATTTCTAATGCATTCATATTTCTATAAATGTCATAAAACAACCTTGGACAAACTATGAAGAATGTGATTTGTCATCTCTCATATAAAAGTGGTGCTCCCTCAAAATATTTATGTTGTCATATGTGCTATTAGGTACATGTTTGAATGTAATATGCATAAAAAATTTAACTTGAATTAAATTATAGGGTTCAACAAAGTCCACAACTAAAATAATGGTCCTAATTGGGAAGTTGTCCTTGAAGAACTTGAATTGATTATCTAACCATTTTGCCTTGTGTGTGTCATGCATATTAGTAGATAATATTCTTCTTGGATTCAAATATAAAATTAGATATAGAAATTTGGTTCATAACCAACTCACATCATGATGACTCTTTTCTATCTTTTAATACATACTTTACAGATTTGTACTTCTTAAAATCAACTAGTTACTTTCCAAATTCTTGTGAAATTTCTTCATGTATACAATTAGTCAAATGTGACAAACCACCACAAGTGTTACATATTCCATCTAAATATTTTTTTTGGAAAAGAACTGTCCCTCAGGTATTTGATATAAAATACTTGGGATTAACTCTCTTAAAATTTTAGGTGAAAAAGCCACCATAAATTCCTACATTATCTCATCAGTATGTAAAGTACAATGTATATGACAAAAAATATCAAAATACATAGCAAATTCAACATGGATCCTACAACATGTGGTGCAAATTTAATTGATTTTAATGTAGAAAGGTTTGCACATCTCAAATGACCTTTGGCTAATTATCAATTGCCCATTAAATTTTACAATATTATTTTTTATAAAATTTTATTTGGGTCATGTCCAAGAAATGTTTTGCATGTGGTTCATAATTTTTTTAACCTTTTCTTATTTTAATATCTTCTACATTAGACGAGACCCTTGTGTTGTCATGCCAAAAAAATTAAATCAAATGTCTTGTTTCTTCAACTAACAACTTATCTTTTCGTGGAAGTCTACAACTAAATGCCCAACAATCTCTGAGTAAAGGGTCATCAAGCCTTGTTCTTATTTTTATGGCATTTATTAGATTTTTCTTATTCAATTTCAGGAATAGACTTATTTGACTAAGAAATTGAGATCTAGATGTTGACTTACTATAAAATTCATTATTACTTGTCTTGCCACATTACTATATTTTTTTCGAGTTCTACTGCCTATTGCAATAAATAGATTCTTTACTATTGCATTATTTCTTCCATTTGTATTACTTGTTATTAACCCTAAATTATGTATTGCATGGTGTATTTTGTGTATTTTCATTAATTGAACAAATAGTTGATATCATTTTGTATGGCTTTTATTCTCAAATGCATAGTCCCATACACATTAAGCATAACATTGAGCTTATTTTTTTGACATTTTACCTTTCATATGTTTTATTATTTCTCTATTTCAATTATATACTTTGGTGTTCATCGCATTATCCTTGGAGGTGTGGATCTGGGAGCTATATTTTGTATTAAATTGGATGGTGTTACCACTTCAACCATAGAAGGGATATTAGAGTTTTGGTTAGGTGCAATAGACCCTACAAGTGAAGTGAATTCCTCTTCATTAGGAGATAGATGAATTGGGGTCATTACATAATGTTGATTATCATGTTCAAAAACTTCATTATAGATGGATGTTTAATTAGATTGTGTTTCTCCATTTGTTCCATCACTCAATGCAAATTCATTAGTTAGATGTTCTATATTTTGAATTTCATCATGTAACAAGGATTGATTAAGTTATCTTATCTCACTTGAAGATGAATCTAAATTAAATTCTATGGAATTGGACATGATATTTTCATTTAAAATATTATTTGGTTGGAGGAAGTACCTTTACCTTGTGTACAAGCTCGTATGGATGCTCTCTTATTTCTTTGTCTTTTCTTTATTTTTCTCTTTTAAATTCAATTGTTAGCTCTTTAATTAGTCTTTTACGGTGATGATCAATCCCATTATTTATCTTTACGCAAATAAGTCCAAGTCTAGATTAAAAATTGAATAACTTATAATAATAGAGATAAAGTAAATGGAGAATTTGAAAATTTTGCAGTGTTAGTGAAAAAACTAGTTTGAAGTTTGTAAAATGTAGAATTAATGAGTGAAGTTCATGGGAAAATAAAATAAATCCATGAACTATAAAGGGAATATGCCCTTTCACAAATCATGCACACCCTGTTTTAGAGTAGTTCTAAATGAGAAAATGCATTGAATGAGTCTTTAGGGGCTTCAAAAGGAACACCCTTTTCAAAGGACATGCACACTTTGCAAAGGGCATACTCCTTTTGAACATTTCAATCTTTGACTTCTCTGCTTTCCCTCCAAAAGTGCCTTGGGTTTAGGTTTGGGGAGGTCTGAACCTAACTTAAAACCAATCATGAAGTAGCCCATATGATTTTTAGAAATTTTAGGAGTCTTTTTCATCTTTATCGACACATCTGATCAGGAAGATTTTATTATTTTCAATATATATATATATATATATATATATATATATATATATATATATGTTTTTGTAGAGTGGAAAGCATAGTTTTTGAATATATATAGTTTTTTAATTTCAGACTATTGTTTATAATTATTACTTATTTTCTACACAACGTACATCATTATGGACTATATACATATCATTACAAATACCTTTATAACTTTTTGATCGTTAATTGAAATTTTATAAAACTTATACTTGACCAATCTAAGCATCATTGGCTATCTTTTTTTTTTTTTAAACATGAAGTTAAGGTCAAAAATTTATGTTCATACACTTGCAGTTCTAATTTTCCATCTATCTTGACTTGTAAAATTGTTTAAAAATATATATATTTATTAAAAATTAATAAAAAATATCTTGACCGATCTTCGACATTTCATCTATCTATAAATTAAATTTTATACAAAAATTCATTCATTTACTCAAAAAAAATGTGTCCATACACATGCAGTCTCCTTATCTTTTCACCAAAAAGTGTCAAGCCATTTTCATAAATACATCAATTTCACATATTTTTATCATCTGGGTATTGAAAAAAATTATTTATATAGAAACTACATTTAGAATGTCACAATTCATATTCTTATGTCATTGTCAAATTCATTTTCCAAGTGTCTCTAAAACTCTCTCTAATTTCAATTATTGTTATTTTTAGATGAAAATAAAAAGTGTCGCTTTAAGCCCCCCTTTTGTCCCCCGTTATCATGCATCTACTTTGAGACTTGCTCAATTTATTGTGTATTTTCCTACATGCTTGATCATCCAACTACCCACAAGTGATTTTGTTCGGTGATATCACTCCAAACTTGGTTCCAATATACGTTGCTTTATTTCGATTCCATTCATGACCATAGGTGTTCCTCCTTGGCTTACATACATAGCCATAATTATTTATCCTCTGATTCCATGTATGCCCATAGTTGTCTCTCCTTTGATTCCATGTATAATCATAGTAATTTCTCATTTGACCATGTATGTCCATAGTTGTCACTCATGTGATTCCATGTATATCCTTAGTGATTCCTACTTCGACACTCCTTGACCACTCCCTGACATGCTTCCATGATTGTTGCCTCTCATGATGATGTTGGCGTATGTATGTTACAACCTTAGTATTTTTTATAGATACTTTATCTTTAACCTTTTCTTCCACTATATGTGCTTATTCAATATTTTCTTCTACTGTTTATGCCTCTTCAACCTTTTCTTTCACTAGTTCCTTTATTTCTTAAGTAAATGAAGTATTTTTTATGCTTATTCAATTTATTTGTATTCTTATTATTCTTATTTTAAATTTATATTATGCTCTTATTCACAATATTCAAATTCATCATCATGTTCTACCTTGACCTTGCTTTGTTCTTCATTATGTGTGATATTCTACAAAGATTCCTTTTTCTCATGTGTTAAAACTTCATGAAATTCTCTTGCACATTAATATCGATGGTTCACAAAGCCTTTAACCAAGGATACCCCATAAAAATATCCAAACCATCTATATCCAATGAATAAAAATATGAATGCAACACATGCCCTTAGTAAGCTTCAAATCTTTCAAAATTTAAATCTTCTTACCAACTATTTGAGTTTCCTTGGTATTATGTGCTTGAACTTGTAGATGTTGAGTTAGGTCCATGTTAATGAATTTATACATGATGCTAGGGTTTATGGATATAGTGACCTCCTTATTTTGAATACATCCATGAAATTGAAATATTGAAGTTTCCTTTGTTGGAGATAAACCACTTGAACCCCTATTGTTTGTCTCTTCTTCATATTATTCTACATCATCCTTATCCTTATCATTTTCACTAACATTACCATAATTTTCTTCCTCCTATTTTTATTCTCGTACGCATCCTCATCCTTATCATCTATCAGGAATCTAGAACAACAAACATGCTCTGATTCCACTGTCAAGATTAGGAAGCACAATTGATTACCATGTACAAGCAACTTAACATGCGGAATAAACCAGAAGTAACAACTAGAATTCAGAAATAACACAGAATATGAGAGACAATACCCAATTGTATTATTACTCTTCCAAAAGGAAATACAACAAAGAAGATGCCATAGTCTTCTTCCTTACACACCTCTAGGGCATAAACAGTAAATCTCTTCAAGAGCTCACTCTCTCTCTTACGGTCCCAACACACAACTCAAACACAGAGTTGGTGTTCACCTCCAACCAGTCAGTATCACTACTGCCAGTACACAAGTGCTCCATGCACTCCAAGTCTGAGTACTCCACGCACTCCAAGTAGATCTCTCATGAACTTGCAACAACTTGCAACTCAAATGATCTTACTTTGGAAGGATCTACCTTGCCTTCCTCTATTGCTCTCCAACTGAGTACACACCGTACTCCAAGTAGATCCTGCCTGATCTTGCTACATGTTGTGTTGTTGATCTCTCTGATCCTGCTGCCACCTATAGATCAATCTGGGCTTGCACACCTATCGACCAACTTGGTTTTGCACACCTGTAAACCTAGATCTTGCACACACAAACACCTGCAAATCAATGATCTTACTTACCATGCAGATCTCCAAACGTGGCCTTACACACCTGCTGACCAAGATCTTACATACATGAAGAATCCTTCTGATTCTCCAAACCAGCACCCACACTTGGCACTGTGGCACTAGGAGGAACACACCTTGCTCTCTTCACTCTAAAGGAGCTAATTTTTGCTCTCTTACTCTCTAGCACAAATTATAATACAGCCCATGAGTCTATTATATAGATCTCATGCAAACAATAATTAGACATCCAATTAAAATAATTAGATCCATAGCTCAAGACTAAAATTAGCCTTCTTCATGCAAACAATCAGTTCGTTAACAAACTGTCTGTGGAACTCGCAGTTCAAAATCGCACAGGCGACCAACGTCGGTCCCTGTTAGTCTGGAAGTGACCGATGTTGGCCGAATATTGCCAATGTCAGTTGCCTTCCTGTCTACCCCTGACCAATGTCGGTTGGCCTGACCGACATCGGTGACTGTGACACTCAGCAACCTCCTCCCCTGTTTGCATTAGTGAAGCTTTTAGCTCCACAACCTAACAATCTCCCACTTGGAGATAAACAGCTACACTGTACATGTACCTGTACATCATCTAATCTATTTCCTAGTTTGTATCCCTCTTCAAGCTCAACCTTGAAGACCAACCACCACACATCCTGTGGTGCAACACCTGTCATCCAAGTAACCTGTCAAATCCAAAGTACTTGACCCTGCATAACATGAATCCCTACTGCTGGTCCCTCTCAAATACCTGAGGACCCACTGAACCGCTTTCTAGTGCTTCCTTCCTGAATTGACTATAAACTTTCTGACAGCACCCACTGCTTGGGTAAAATCAGGGAGTACACTTGTACTCAACCTCATCATGTGATTGGGGACCCTGTTCTGTGAACTGTCCATCCATAAGTGTGATGCCCTATTCTGCATCCTGCACTACCTTCACACAATCATCCTGTGACAACATCAACTTGTGATCTTCCCTGTCTCTAGGATTACTCATGCCAATGAATTTTGCTACTCCCAAATCCTTCATGGCAAACCACTAAACTAACCTTACATTTAGCTCAGCAAAACCCTGTATATCTGAACCTTCAGCTAGCATACCATCCACATACAGTAACAGGATAATGTCGCGACCATCATCCACCTGGTAAGACAAACACAATGGTTACAATGACACTAACTAAAGCCCTGCTTTGTCATCCACCTGTCAAAACCTGTACCACTGTCCTGCAGCTTCCTCAAGACCATATGACCTGGCCTTCTGTCTCACGTGTCCATTCTCTCTATTATTTAACTAAGGTATCCATTCATCTCTCAGTGCTTTCATACCAGCTGGCAACCCTACCAAATCTCCCATTTGGTTCTGCATCTTATTCATGCCATGCTCCCACTGTTTCCTGGATCCTTCCTGCTCTACAGTGAGCAACGAGTATAAAGATGAACAATAATGAATTAGAGGATTACTTACCCTTTCAGTCCTCCACATGGGCGTTTGAGACTCCTTGACAGCTTGTTGTCTGCCCAAAATTTGTTCCAGTGACCGACCTCGATCACCACACAGTTTGCATCCAACCGATGTCAGTTTCATGCAACTGTCTAAGTCACTGACGTTGGTCTCCACTTGCCTGACACCACCAACTCCTTTGGTCTGCACATGACCGACATCGGCGCCTGCCTATTCAACATTGGTTTCTAATAACTGATGTCGGTACCTGTGTTTTCTTGTGAGTGATGACTTTTTACCTGCGAGCTTACTTTGAATCAAAACCCTGTCCAAACTGCCCTGCTCAGAGATATCCAGTCCTGTCCACTGATCTCTATCCGTCATCTCCTCTAAGAACACCAAGGCTTTCCAGTTCTTAAGTTTATCAAATACATCAGTCTTCCTTTTCCTGCAATAAACACAATCCTTTCTTGTATCATCCCACTGCTCACAAAAATCTCGGTCTTTGCTCTCCGAAGCTGAACTCTTACCATTTGACTTAAGAACATCCATTCCCTTCTCACTTATGTGACCAAGCCTACAAATCCACACCTATGCAACAAAAGTGGAATCAGTACTACAAGCAAGTAGATAAAGAGTACCTGCTTTCTTCCCACATGCTAATTCAAGTGCATCCGCTTTGAGAGTTTCTGTGCATCTCTCATCACCCAACTTTCCTGAAGCAATTAGCTGCATCTTCAAGACTAGGACCTACATGACCTTCTTCAACACCCATGTGTTGGTCGCCTGCAATTTCAGCCACACTTCCCCTTTGCCAAAACTTTGACAAGGCACACTAGCCCCTAAATAAATCTTTCCAAAGTCTCCAAGGACCTTAACATGGAAAAATACTCTATTTCGAGTTGCATGGAAAAAGGCAACAGAATCTATAAAACAAGATTCTACATTATCCAAGGAACATCCCAGAGCATCCTGTGCAACAACACTTGCAACATCTACTTCTTCAGTTCCTTCATGTTGATCTGCTACCAACCAACAATCTTTCTTTTCCTACTCTTTCTTTCCATAACACCATAATTGACCATTCGTGCTTTTTAATTCCTCCATTCTTAGCTTACTTTCTTCTGCCATTGCTCTACTCCCACTCAATCAAAAACCCCTGAGAGTGACCTGTAATCAAACACAAACCTGCTCCCTGCAACCTTAGCTCTGATACCACTTGTCAGGAATCTAGAACAACAAACATGCTCTAATTCCACTGTCAGGATTAGGAAGCACAATTGATTACCATGTACAAGCAACTTAACATGCAGAATAAACCAGAAGTAACAAGTAACTAGAATTCAAAAATAACACAGAATATGAGAGACAATACCCAATTGTATTATTACTCTTCCAGAAGGAAATACAATAAAGAAGATGCCACAGTCTTCTTCCTTACACACCTCTAGGGCTCCCACACCTCTAGGGCATAAATAGTAAATCTCTTCAAGAGCTCACTCTCTCTCTTATGGTCCCAACACACAACTCAAACACAGAGTTGGTGTTCACCTTCAACTAGTCAGTATCACTACTGCAAGTACCACCAGTTATTATCACTACTGCCAGTACACAAGTGCTCCACGCACTCCAAATCTAAGTACTCCATGCACTCCAAGTAGATCTCCCATGAACTTGCAACAACCTGCAACACAAATGATCTTACTTTGGAAGGATCTACCTTGCCTTCCTCTATTTCTCTCCAACTGAGTACACACCGTACTCCAAGTAGATCCTACCTAATCTTTTTACCTGTTGTGTTGCTGATCTCCCTGATCTTGCTGCCACCTGCAGATCAATCTGGTCTTGCACACCTGTCGACCAACCTAGTTTTGCATACCTACAAACCTAGATCTTGCACACACAAACACCTACAAATCAATGATCTTACTTACCATGCAGATCTCCAAACATGGCCTTGCACACCTGCTGACCAAGATCCTACATACATGAAGAATCCTTCTGATTCTCCAAACCAGCACCCACACTTGGCACTGTGGCACTAGGAGGAACACACCTTGCTCTCTTCACTTTAAAGGAGCTAATTTTTGCTCTCTTACTCTCTAGCACAAATTACAATACAGCCCATGAGTCTATTATATAGATCTCATGCAAACAATAATTAGACATCCAATTACAATAATTAGATCCACAACTCAAGACTAAAATTAGCCTTATTCATGCAAACAATCGGTTCGTTAACGAACTATCTGTAGAACTCACAGTTCGGAACCGCACAGGCGACCGACGTCGGCCCCTGTTAGTCTGGAGGTGACCGACGTCGGCCAAATACTGCAGATGTCGGTTGCCTTCCTGTCTACCCCTAACCGACATCGGTTGGCCTGACCGACGCCGGTGACTGTGACACTCAACAACCTCCTCCCCTGTTTGCATTAGTGAAGCTTTTAGCTCCACAACCTAACATCATCATCATCATCATTATTTTATTTAGATCTCAGTTCACCTCATCCTTGTTTTCCACCCACTCATCATTATTTTCTTCCTCTTATTTTTCTTCTTCCTCATTTGCATCCTATTTCTCATCATAATATGTTTTTTGTTTGTCATTTGTATACTCCTCATCATATAATTTGTTCCATTTCTTTCGAAGAAAATTTGTGTATTTTTCAGAGTATAAGACTACTTACATGCTTCACCAACAAGTGCATGTGATAATCAAAGTCCCAAAAATTATGTTGAGAGTTCGTTACTTTGAATTAAAGCCATCATTCTATAGCATTAACCCCTTCCTTACCATCAAACATAGGTATTTCCATTAAAATTATGGCTTCTTGATAACTTACATTTACCAAAGTGCCATTCCCACCTTAGATCTAAGAATAAAAAATTGTAGACAGGTATATCTAAAAAATTCCTTTGAATTGCAAAAAATGACATTTTATTTGCTTACCCAGAATAAAAGATATGAATATTTTTTTAGGGTTGTCTTCAAAAAATGACACACTTGCAATTCTAAATGCTAATTTTGGATGGCCACAACTTCCTAAATACTACTTAGAAATTTTAGTGTGACCACTTTTTGGAAAACTCTCAGATTTCTTTTTCTGATAATGTAGGATTCAAGTAGGAAGGATGACTTTTAAATTTGACTATTTTAGACCTAATTTTGCACCGAAAGAAGTTCCCCAAAAATCAAATTGGCATGGTCAAATTTGTACAACCATATCTCCCTCAATATTTTTCATAATCTTTAATGCAAAAATCTCTTTCTAATGGTGTAAGATTCATCTAAATCAAAAAATCTGGAAATGGGAATGAAGCTTTTGAATTTGATTATTTTTTCCCTAATTTTGTGATGAAACAATTCATTAAAAATTAGAGTCACATGGTCAACTTTACAAGCCATATCTCCCTCAATATTCATCATAATCCTTAATGTGACCACTTTTCAAAAAACTCTTGAAAATATATTTCAAACTTGGCAACAATCACCTCAATCAAACACATTTATGAGGATAACAACTTACTACAAGATATATTTTTGCTCCTTGAAAAACAAATTTGTGATTTTACACAATCTTCTAAACAAAATTCCCACTTTGCCTTAATCTTAACTTTGGTACCACTTGGAAAAATTCATACATATAAAAACAAAAATATTCCAAGTAATCACAATATACATAAATCATAGACATAACACAACACAAGATTTTTGTGGGCCAAAATACCTTAATATACAATATACTCAAAAAAAGAATAATTACCTTTTAAGGTAGGGCAACACCATGCAATACTTCTTAAGGAAGAATCCACTCCACAAGTTCTCCCAATGTGATAATGTCACTTCAAGGGAGACAAGCTCCAATATGATTCCAACATGATAGAATAGTCTTCACTTACTACCCTCCATCACAATGATATTCATTTCCTTTATATAGACTTCTTTTTAATAAAAATGGAGGAGTAAACCACTAATCCCAACATAAGTTGGCTCATTACCCAATATAACTAATTTCACGAGTTCACCATTTGACCTAATATATTTTACCAATATAACTAAAGGGGGTGTGTTTTTCATTATGTCATCTCTATCAACCTACAATATTATATCATATCCCTAGGTATATAATGTGAAACCACTACTCCTAACATAAGCTAACTCGTTACCGAATATAATTATTTTACATGTTAACCATTTGACCCAACATATTTGACAAATATAGCTAACTAAGTGGAGGTGTGCCATATGTTGGCATCTCAATCAACCCATATACAATATTATATTATATCCTTATGTACATAACAAACAATTCGAACATTTCTGTGTGGAATAATCATCTCTATAAGCTTGACCATATATGTGTTCCTTTTGGCATACCTCGCAATAGGCTCATCTAGTGGGCATGTTACTCTAAATCAAGTTTTTAACTCTTCAAAACATTGATTGTTCTTAAGTGACATTTCTAGTGGCCACATAAATGTAAATACATTGAGGCTCACATAAAGTCTTATGTTCCTGGCATTTTTCATGTGAAATCAACTAATCATAGACTGGGTATGTACATACATCTTTTAGTTCCATCAACACTATAAGAATCTTTTAGCATGGATTTCTTATCAGGTTTGTTGATGACTAAAAATCAACACAATGTTGTGTTCTTTGCAGTTGATTGTTTCTCAAATATGGTGATCATGGTTGCATGCAAGAATTTTATCAATGCACTATAAACTACCAAAATATTTTTTCACCACATTTGGATTTGATTGAAATCCTAAATTCCTTGGTAATTCCTACAAGCTTTGTGGGAAATGCCTAAAACCTAGCTTGATAGATGAACGTCGTTCCAAACAAAAATTGATGGAGAAACTGAAGTGGTCAATCACACCCTTGTCCAATTATTGAGAATGTACAAAAATATTGATCCTAAAAATTGGGATGATGACTTAACCTAGTTTAGTAAAAAGACTTGCAATAGAAAGATTCATAAGTCTAATTGATGTGTAAGCAAAGGAATTGGAGAAAGTGGATAATTTCTTCCAATATATTCAACAAGTACATGCCAATGTTAAAAAGATTTTTCAATGTCCACAATAGAAGCACAAGGGATGTCATGATTCCAATCGAACAACACACAATTTTCAAATTAGTGACAAAGTCTAGTTGCATCTACATAAAGAGTGATTCCAAGGTCCTCACTAGATTATCAAATTATTGTAATATTGTCCTTGCACAACACTTCACATTCTTGATGAGAATGCATTTTCCCTAGATCTTCCACTATACTTTTGCATACATCTTATTGTAATTTAGCATCCATTGAATTTAGATCCAACACACTTGCACCCAATAGAGAACAATCAACTCATTGAGACCACCTCTACTCTCGCTAGCCAAGGCACTTAGTAATTGTTTCGAGTTGTGAAGACAGGGCAATATACATAGAAAGCTAAGTGGTATACACTTTTACAACTTTAAGCCCAACTTCCACAATTCCCTAGCCATGTATATGCAGATCAAGCTAAGATTGTGGTCCCATGGAGGGGGCAACTTCAATTATTTTGCAGTTGCAAGTGGTCCCATGTAACTATAAATTCTTTGAACTGCAAAATATTGAATCTTTCCATGAAAAATAGTAGCAGCTATTGAATAGGAGAAAGATTTTTAGAGATGGGTAGCAATTGGGTTCAAGAAGTTGCAGCAGTTGTAAAGAATTTTTAGGCACTTTATAACCAATCAAAAATATTCTATACATATCTTTTTAATTTGATTTTACATTCAAATCTCCTAGATTTCCTCTGCAGGAGTAAATTTTGCATTTTTTCTATAGCCCCTACAACTATTTTTGCAGTTGTAGTATCATGAGCCCAGGCTCTAAGTGGTATATTCTTTCGAAACTTCCAGCATAATTTACACAATTGCCTACCCAAGCAATTGGGATTGTTGCTTTTCAAGAAAGGACAAATGATTCTAGCACATTTGGGTTGGATTTGCAACTTTGCAACACCTATGGGTTGGATTGTAGTGCATTATCATCACTTCACACTACACATTTCACTTTCACTGTGATTAAGTCCACTTTACAATATATGAAATTCGCAACACTTTTGAATCAATTGCAAGGTCTACCTCACTTCTTCAAGACCAAGACACGGTCAACATAACTCGCAGGTTGGTTACTCAAATTTTTCTCTTATTTGATTTGTAAATTGCCTTGATCTGTGCCATTTCTGGCCTAGCATGAATCATTGTTTGTTCATTTTTATCGATAGAGAAGTACAAATTTGGGGGTTTCTCCATCCATTTGTTCAATTTGATTTATAGGCATGTTGATCTAGATATTTTACAATATCGTCCTTGAAACTTGATTAGTTTTCTACGAGGAAATAAATCTGAAAGTTGGCCTAAAGAGGGAACCATTGCATCGATTTTGTCATACTGAATATCACATTTTAAGCTTTTTCAAATTGATGTGGTGGGCTCATAAACATAATAAATGAGTATAAGCCAATAGAGTGGCATATGTTTTAACTTGTTGCAACAAGGCTTCATAAATCAGTGTGTACATCATAAATTTCTAGGTAGTTTCATTCAAAATATTCATTAGTAACTAAGTCATATCAGTGATAAAAGAGGTTTCTGGAAAGACTTGTAATTAATTTTTTATTTTGAGCTTGTGAAATATGGGGATGCATCATGTTTTTGAAGAAAATAAAATGATAAATTTATGCCCCATAAGTAATGCTAATAATATCTTAAATTATATTAGAAAAGGAAAATGGCATATATACACTATATATGAGATTTCTCCCTTGATTTTTTTTTGGCAAAATATCCCAACACAAAAACATTATTTCTTATTGCATTAACTCATTTTTTTACAATACAACAATGTAATTAGAAGTTCTACTTTACCTTAAAGCATGTGTAGTCTTACAATATAAAGAATCCCAAAACTATGCACTAAGAAGATTGCCCATTACAGTGCCAACAAGGATCGTTGACTTGTGTAATTCATGCAAAGTACACAACACATTCAATAATTTTTTACATTCATTTTTATTACAGTTTCAACCACTAGGGATGCTTGTTGAGCTCACATCACATTTTGCCATCCCTAATGTGTGTACTTATGCAACAATCACATTCAGCCTACATGTGATCCCGTCAACTTAGAGAATTCTCCAAATCGCAAATAAAAATAGGGTCCACATCTCAATTTCCTTGCAAATATTAAAATCCCATGCATTCACTTTTGTATTAGCAATAGAAGGCTTTCCGTACACAAACAGTGACATATCAATGCTAAGTATCCCACTCCATAATCTATTAGTAGCATGAGGATGTGCTAGCTTACATAATAGAGCTCATCTAACAAGATGCAGAGTAAGATAGATTGTTGGTAGCTATAAGACATGCAAAGCCTCCTAAATGTAATATATGAAGAGAGGAGTTTAAAAGCTTTATAGAGGCTCAATAAAAACTCAAATATCTTGGTTACTAAAGCAGACAAGGGAAAGTGATCAAGTGACAATGAATAAGTTGGATTATTTAACCAATTTGTTTGACCGCTTCAATATAGTGGAAGCTATAAGAAATTGGAGCTTTATCTTATGTCTTTGGTCTTCAGAGGAGTAACTTATAAAGCCATAAAATCCTTATCCCAGAGGAAGAAGTTGAGAATAAGTTGCTGCCAAATAAAGAAGTGGCATCGAGGTTTTATGGGGCACCAAAGATCCACAAGGAAGAGGTTTTTTTAAGACCAATTGTGGACACAACCAACTTTTTAATGTATATAAAAGAGTAGAGGATGGTGGCATCCTAGTGAGTTATGATTTATCTTTTTTCACCACGATCTTAATTAAGGTGGCTATCATGGAGGTTAGGAAATGCATAGATGATGAAACAACAATTTTGTTGGAGCTTTGTATAAGGTCAACTTTCTTCCATTTCTAACAGGGAATTTCATGGGTGGGGTATCGCAATGGGGTCACCCTTTTCTACCAGTGCTTGCCAACATCTTTATGGATCAATTTGAGGAAAGGATATTAAACTCATTTCCATTTAAGGCCTAAATGATGGAAGAGATGTGTTGATGACACTAATATGAAATGACCAAATGGCAAGGGGAAACTAGGGGAGCTCCGTACACAATTGAATAGCATGTTCAACAACATTTAATTCACAAAGTGGAAATTGATGGTTATCCCCTCCTTTCTTAGATGTTCTCCTTAAAAGAAAGGCAAACGATTCACTGCCTCGCCAAGTCTATAGGTAGAGTATGCAAACTAATCTCTACTCACAAGACTTTTCTCATCATCATCTAACACAAAAGCAAAGGGCCTTTAAGATTGACGACTAGAGGTTTTAAGATCTCAGATGAAGAACATCTAGAACGCGAAAAATATCATCTAACTAAGGTCTTCAAGAATTGTTTTTACAAGCAGCAGAGTGTAACAAAGTGCTTTTAAACAAACAAAACAAGCACTAGTCTATTAACAAGATGTTAAAGATTCAGAGGATGCCTCTTCAAACTTTTCTTCCTTATCTTGAAGGGGTTTCCAATAAAACTGCTCGGATTTTAAAGTGTCAACAAATCAAAACAAACTTCCTTCCACAAAACAAGATCAAGTTGTCCCTAAAAGCATCCGAAGATAGGTTGGAGCCATAATAAGAAAGTTAGAGTTTATTGTATTGAGTTCTCTTGTGGTAGGCCATTTAAACGGGAGACATGCAAATCAATCCAAACCAAGATTAACGAGTACTAAGCTAGCCATAAAACACCATATGTACATTGGGAAGGCAAAGACCATATGGAGTAGCATTTCTAGAGAACACTAAGAGAAGCCATCGAGATTGGCAAAAAACTTGACTTAAGCAAAGACAAGGGCCTAAGCTTTAGATACTCGAGGAGACCTGTCATTCTAAAACTTAATGGATGTCCCACAATTGAAATGAACAGTTTATTGAATTATTAATTAATTGATTTGATGAATATACCCTCAACCTAAATGTTCAATTAATTAAATACATTATTAAATGGTTATATGGTTGTAACTAGGTAGTTAACAACTAATATTCAACAAAGAATTTACAACAAACTAAGAATGAATAGATTAAAGCATTGGCTTCTGTCTTTATTCCCCTGATAGATTAAGTTTAATTAATGACGCAATATTCATTTAATAGATTAAGTTTAAGTAATGCTCTTTTGGCAAGCCCCACTGAGCATCTTTGTGTACATAAAGTTATCAATATACTGAGCTCTATCTTGCAATCTAAAACACATCCTAATCTTGATGATGATACATTCAAAAACTGATCGCATGATTTTCCAGATGCCCTTTTTACCATTATTATGGACTTTGGATGCCTTAAAGATCTTATCAACTCATCTTGGTTAGATATTAGTTTATAGGCATGAACCAAAATGCTTCCTCTCAATGATCTTTATTGTTTTGACCATGGGAAATGAACCAATAAATTGCACACCAAATGTGGTCAAACATGATGCTAACAAGAAATAGATTGAATCATTGAATTTAACATCTGGCTGATAACTAACATGGTTATTAGTGTTCACAAAAACTGAGTAAAAATCCATTAGTAATGAAATCCAGTCAAAACCAAGTTTATGTTGCAGGAATCTTCATTGCGGATTAATGGTAAATAATACAGCCAAGAGTGCATTTTAATGCAGTTTATTATGAAAAAAATTGTAGTGTTTTAAATGTATTTGGAAAACAAAATCAACTTCACTTTTCACAAAATTATTCCTATTTTTTCTTTTATTAATTAAAGACATCAGAAGACAGTGCTATGCAGGACGTCCTTGAGATGAAACATGTCACGGTAGTAAAATGTGGAAATTATATGTTCCATTAAGATGTTATATGGATATATGGACATTATCTACCATTATCTCCAGAACAATTAAATTTATCAATTATCAAAAAATAATGTTACGTCCAGAAATTTCACAAATAGTAGCAATATTGCACGCATAGCTTGATGTATGTTTATCCTGAACAATTGAATAATTTTTTATAAAAGATACAGTCAAATCATTTACATATTCCATAACATTACCGATTTCAATAGAGTTCATCTGTTCCTGCAGTACAGAGGGAATGAATCAATTAAGTTGCCATCCCTTTGAGGCCTTGAAAGTGAACCAATTCAGTCATCATGATTTGCTAACTCTCTGTACATAAGCATATGCTTCACACGCTGCATTTGTGAAGTTGTTCAGCTGCTTTAACTTTAGAAGCCCATCAAGTAATAAAGAATGAAGTCAGTCAACACTGCATAACTGAGCTACAAATCGTGATTTCTAGGAATCAAACTTCACTTAATATAAACGAGATGAGCCACCCTGAACTGCAGCTATTTTCCTCGTTGCAGTCATTCCAACATATTGAGCCTTGGGTTGCATTAGATTTGAATCACTGACATCTTCCTTTTCATTTCGCTCAGCTTTTGTTGTTGAGCTTCTTCTTGGATAGGAATAAACAGGAGCAGCATACTGAGATGTGGGAAGAACAGCATTTCTGATCAACCTTCGAGGATCATATGCCTCTTTAATATTACCATTTTCATAAGGCAATACAGGCCCAATAACTTTCCCTGGTTTCGCAGCACTCCCTGCCATTACATAAAATGCATCAATTCGCTTTGAAATGGAACACACCAAAAAATCTTGCGTCGCAGAAAAACACACGAGTAACAATACTATCACTTAAAAAGAAAATAATGACTAGAAAAGTGATAGGGAAAGCAAGAAACTCTGCCAAGAAATTTGTATTAAGTTGGCATAAAATGAAATTCCGAACTCAATATAAACATTGAAGAAAAAACTCTTACCTTGCAAGATCCTCTGAGATGGTTGCAAGGGAGGCTTCAGTGCATTTCCAGAGCTCCTATCTTGGTGCTGCTTTTCTGTTTCCCTGATATGCCTTGAAGTTTCATCACAAGCTTCTAAAGCCCGGTCCCTAGAAGAACCTGATATCGTTTTCTCTGGCAAGGGGGGTGTAGTACTTGAGAAGACAATGGATGATCTGCACATAGTGATTTTTATTTATCATCTTGGACAGAAACTTCCCAGACATATCTATGAGCTTGTTTATGTTAAGTTCAGTCATCATAAATGTACCTTGGTAAAGATGTATGCTGTCTATCTAAAGGAACGGCAGATCCACCTTTGCCATAATGTTCTTCAAGATGGGCAAACTGTCTCTTGAATTGATCAACAGCACTGCAGTACTAACAAAGATTAGTTAGTATGATAGAACAATATGTTTCCAACATCCATGAATATCAATCATATCATGCTCTGGAGATTATAAAAGCCATTACTCTAAAGGCGTGTATCTACAACAAATAATAGAAAATACCTGGGGTACATGAAATTGGTCCTATCTGTTCCATTTAGGTACTCTTTCAGCATTTGCGGATGATATTCGAGGATTTCCCGGAAAATAAGCTCTCTTACATCGTCTTTTGTTACCCTGCGCCTCTCAAACTCAAACTCCATCTTACTTATTGGTTGAGCAGAAGGTTCACGCTCCACTTTTGCTAACCCTTTAAAATAAGGATCAGCCAAAGCCTGGTATATTGTAATTGGACCAGAGTAATCATCAGTCAGACAAGTGCATAAGCAGAAGCAGCTTGCAACCTGATAAACCTTGTGGTGCGTATATAAACAACAAAAGCAAAGAAATACATTACTCTGAAGTAAAAGAACTAGCATTCTCCAGAATCAATACCTCTTCTGCTGTTGGACGATCCTTTGGGTCAAAAGCTAACAATCTTTCCAAAAGTTTGAGTGCCAGAGGGTCTGCATTTGGAAATTTCTGTGAGAAAGGTATAGGTTGCTTTTTGCGCATGCTACTCAGGTACCTTCTAGCTTTTTCATTGCGAACCTGCAGAGATCACTTAATATTCTCTGAGTTGCTTGGAATGGTTGAATCAAAATAATTCATATAAGAGTGCCAGAAAATAAAATTATACTTTCCACAGAACTACCAATAAATCAACTAATTAGTAACCATGAGCATTCTTTCCCACCAATTAAAACTGTTTTTATTATCAGGAAACTAAGCCAAGGAAAGAATGCCCACCCGAGAAATGGCTTCCATAGAAGGGGTTCCGAAGAGGTCAGTCATCAAATCTAACTGATGAACTACATTTTTACCAGGGAACAGAGGTTTCCCAGTCAAAACTTCAGCAAAGATACACCCGATGCTCCAGATATCTATGGCAGGGGTATACTGCACAAGTATGTCAAAGAATAAATTTTAGAGAAAATACACATGGAGAAATGAAAATCGACCACGGCAGAAACATACCATAAGATGCAAGTTGCCTGAATCATTATGATATTCAAATTGAAACAATACAAGAACTCAACATTCCTGTTAACTTGTTAAGTTGTAAAACATCAATATTTTAAACTGCTTAAAAAGTGGAATGAATAAAAACAGCCGTCTTGCACCATAATTCATCCAGTCCAAAACACATAAGGTCTATGTTGCCTGGGAACTTTTTCACCCATATGCAGAAACTCCCATATCTAACCTATCCCAAAATGCATTTCATAGATTGAAACAGTCTTTTTAACCTGTTTAAGTGGAAAATCCTATGAAGAAACTTCTGTGTTTCACCCATCCCAAGACGCATTTCTTGTAATGGAGCAGGAAGATTGGCTCTTTTAATTGAAAAGGGGAAAAGGAAAGATGAAAACATTTACTTGGTGTATTTCCAAAATAAAACCGTAAAGTAGAAAAAAACATGCATATAACAATAAAATCATATAGACAGCCAATTGGTGCAATAGCATACTAATATATAAGAAAAGGAAGCTTTCAAAGTACGTGCCAAGAACACTATAAAATTACGTTATCTTTACCTTCCAAAGAATAAGTCAGTAAGCTGATGAGGCAACAAGACCATCAAGCCCAAGGAACAGGGATATCAACTTTTGTAAAAGGCCATAGAAGAGAATGGCAAAGGATGTGAGTACAAAAACTCTAACAACAAAGTATGCAAGTCAGTTTTTACTAGAAAAGAACTTGTAGTGACCCAGATAATATGATATACAAGCTTCTGCAAGAGGTTACGTAAAAGGAAAATTACTGGGAATGAGTATCGAGTACTCAAGTAGGAGCATGTGCTTGGAGCATGTAAAATTGGGCATTGTTTCAAGAATGATAGTTTGAGGTCATAACGTACACATGATTATGAAACATAGAATGCATCTAGTTTTTTTAATTTTCCAAATATTTCTATATGAGAAAAGGAAATTCTTCTTTTCAGTGTTTTGTCACTTAATACTCCAATTATCAATAGCAGAACATCAAAATTTATGTTTCTTAATCCAAGATCCAATACCCTGAAATCGATTTCACATTCTATGCCTGTAGGGTGTCACCCGTTTAAACTTTACCATGAAATGTATTGTGTCTCTTCCTTGCTGCAAACAGGAGTTTCTCGCTAACTTGAACTTCCATGCGGCCAAAACTTTTTATTAGCTAGAATCATCTTGTTTTTAAGAAGTTGGAAATAGGTGTAAAAAACATGCAAATTATATGAGATAAGACGAAGCCAAAAGCATCATAAAGAGAAAAAATGAACAAGGGTAGATAGTAAGAACCGAACTACTAACCAAGCACATCTTATATTTGACTTCCTCAACAGAAACTGAAAATAAAAGATTGGAAGGGAATAAAATAATCCATTTCAGAGGAACATAATTGAACTTTGTTAAAACATCGCTTATGGTCTAGCCAACTAAACCGTTTGGCAATTTAAGTATACTATTTGGCAATCAAATATATATGGCATGTCTAAGTCAAAGTCTAAATAATAAAATTTGAGTTGTAACTTTCCTGGCAAAAAACTTGTATACAAAAAAATATTTTCAATTTTCTGGGAAGTTTCAAGAATATGATAACATAACGGAAAGATCAGAAGAAGAGGCAAAACTACTGCAGCTTTTTTTGCGTGGGTAGATGCAATAATAAATAAAAAGCTTCTAGACGCCAGGAAAATATTTACACTTGGCTTTTTCTTCTTGCATTCAATGATCAAATTAAGAAAAATGTACAATCAATAAGAAAATAAACAAAGTGTGACAAAGATAATTATGATGGCAACATAAGTCAACGGTGAGGTGCCCCAGTAGCACACAAACAATGCACAGGTTCTTGATGTTAGATTGAACCATGACAGCCCTTGAAAGCTATCGCATTCCCTTACAAGAAACAGCCATTCAAAAACAAAAAAGTGCATAAGCTTTCAAATAAGAAGTTCAAGCTATGATTCGAAAGTTAAATGCAAAAACAAACTTATCTGCAAATAGAAACCGCAACTGTGCTGGCCAATACCTAGTTTGGAACCATTTATGCATCCTTCTCCAGACGAGTCATACTGAGCAAGCATAAATCACATTCATAATTCAAATGCGAGCCCTCCTCTAACTGATATTAAGAAAGACCTATGCAACACCTATTTTCTATTAATTCTTTAGTGCCAAGAATCTGTGCTGATATCTTACCTCCTCATCACCTGTCAAATGTGAGAGGATGTGTGCCACAGATACCCCTGCATCAAGTAGGGGCATTCATATTTCAACAACTATTACATCCTAACTAGAGTATCCATACACTTATGATTCATTTCAACCTAGATCAATAACTCTTCCAGAATTGTGCATCAACGGCTCAGATTTTTAACCCTTCCAAGACTTGCTTTAATGGCACACTAAAATTTCCACGACTAACTTGGAATCATGTCTTATCACACATTAACAGACCATATAATAATGAAATCTCCATCAAAACCTATTATCTGATTTCACATGTTGCAACTAAAAAAAATGTGCCAAGGATCCCTCACATTTAATTCCCATATCAGGCTTACTCCAGCATAAGATTATACAGCCTTTCATATACCCAAATGAAAAAGCTACCCGATATATGACAAGTATATTTTGCAACAACTGACATCAGGTATTCTTTATGGAAAGAACACGCAAGTTTTTCATCAGAATAAATAGACTACGTGCATGAATCTTGTGTCAAATCAGTATGCATAACCATACCACAATGGAGTGCTGGGTAATGCCAATTAACCATGACAGTTATCAGACACGGTGGTTGGCCAACATCCAGTGAAACAACAAGATAGTATCAAGTGAATGTAAAATCTTACACCTAAAATGACTTGGAAACCGAATACGCATTTGCTCATGATGAGCCTTTTCTAATAGTTTGCAATGTGCATGCAAAGTAGCCCATACCTTGGAGAAAAATGATCCACAAAGCTCTGGAGCCCTATACCATCGTGTGGCGACATAATCCTGCGAACAAAGAATTATGCCTCATTAAACAAAGCCAAAAAGAAAATTATAATCATACTGCAAAACTTAATAAAACAAAACGACCAAAACCAGCGGCAAAGAAATCCAAATAAAGTTCACAAAAGATGAAATACTAAAATATGAACTCCAATGAAATCTAGAATTCAAGTTTTCAAATACTATACCGTCCAGAAGATTGTTGTGGGCATGTCATTGAAGGAAACTCTTGCTAAGCCAAAGTCACATATTTTTAGCTTGCAATCAGCATTAGCCAAAACATTCTTCGGTTTCAAATCCCGATGATATACATTTGCTACAAGACCAATAAAGCCAACGGTTCAGAACATGGTCTATGACATTGCTTTAAATACAAATGTCAAACAATGCGAATATGGATAAAAGTCATACAAGTCATCAAACAGGAAGTTGCAAGTAGTAGTTTTTATAAGAAACAGATATCTTGAAATAAGTATGCCTAGACACAAAAGAAGAGTAAACCCACTTGCAATATGATAATACAAGTGTTGATATCTTGAACTAAGTATGCCTAGATGCAAAAGAGGAGTAAGCCCACTTGCAATATGATGATACAAGTGTTTTTTTTAGTACAGGTGAATCGGACACAAGTGTTCATGAATAGAAACTTAAACTTTCATAATCCTAAACAAGAAACCATTGCCTGTTGTTTCAGTTCCGAAAATTTGAGAAATTCTTATCGAGTTTTGGCTAGGCTAAGATTTCTTGGGTCAATGAATGAAATTAACTCATTCATTCCGAGGGTTTGTAGGTTAACCTCTGTCAAGTGGGTAACAAAACGCCCATTTCCACAGTCTCGTTGGCATGCATAGACATCTGTCCAGTTAGTGCCTTCGATAAAACAAAAGGGACCTCAGTCATACAGTGAATTAGGCATGTTTTCCTTTTCCTGGTATAAATGAAGAGCATAAAAGACTAAGCAAGCAAGCTTAATCTAGCCTATTTATGGCACTTAAAATGCCAGCTCATCTACATCGTACAGATGCAGACGTAAAGAGAGGAAGGAAAAAAGAATATAATCTCACACCACAGATTTATTTACCTATGAAACAAAAAGAATAGAAAAGGCAATATGTTTTATATTCAACCAGATTAATCACACAACTATACATATGATGATTAGCAATAAAAAAGAACCACAGCTTCCAGCACAAAAGAGTAGCTAAATATTGCAGATTAGCATAAAAACCTTTACAGCATTTAAATATTCAACTGGAATTAATTGAAAATAATCACACTCGAAATGAAAGTTACCTGTATGTATGTACTTCAAAGCTCGAAGAAGCTGGTATAAGAAAAATTGATAATGTTCTGGGGTCAAGTCATCATTTGCCTTAATAACCTGGTGCAGATCTGACTCCATAAGTTCAAAAATAACATAAATGTCTTTGAATTCTCGCCTTGAGGGTGGCAACATAATGTGCTTGATTTCAACAATATCAGGATGACGCAGAAGTCTCAGAAGCTTAATTTCGCGTAAGATCCGGGTTGCATCAGAAATATGTTCAAAAATGTCATTTATCTTCTTGATTGCAACTTTTTCCCCAGTGTGAGTATCAATTGCAGAACAAACAACACCATAGCTCCCTTTACCTATAACCTCCTGAATCTTGTAGCGACTAGCTTCCCCATATTCAGTAAAGAACTCTGCCTCTGTGGGGTTCTGAATTCATACAAATTATCTTACATTTAGATTCTAAACTTCACATCATCTTCATAAATATAATCCATGAAATGGTGAATATTTCATAGTTACAAATTTGGACAGACCTGGTCCGAATCCAGTGCAAACCAGATTTTTCGTACAGAACGGATTGGTCTGATCCAATCTGGACCTAATCTTTTCAAAAAATGGTTTTAAAATGCATAATAATTTTAATATATATTTTTAAAACACAAAAACAAACTTAAACTAGAAAACATAAAAATAAAAAGATTAAAAATAAAACCTAAAATCCAAGCTAAACCTAAACTTTTTTCTATATTTTGTAAATTTTCATGTTATATGTAATTTTAAAGATACTATTAGTTCTTATTTCCAAGTCAAACCGAATCTTTCTGGAAATCCCGAACTTCTGAACCTTTTCCCCCTCCCAATCGAACCTGGATGTCTGTACCTGGTAACTATGGAATATTTACATACAAGACTAGTATTAACAGCATGAAAATTATTGAGGCAAATAAACAATCTCTAATGGAGTACCTCCAAACTTTTCATATCAATCTTGTCAACAGTTCAAACCAAGAATATACAGCATCAGAGATAAAAGAAGCATTGGATTTAAACTAAAGCAGGCAATTTCCCTATAATGGTTGTTTCATTTCTGAAAACTTGTACGTAAAACTTTTCAAGGAAAATCGGTAGTGATTTATCTGTGCCGCAAAGTTGGGAGTCCTCAACTACAGCTTACAACAACTTGGATGAACATTGATTGTCATTATCCAAACTTGGAAAAACCTGGAAATACAAAATGTGGTTTCATAAAAATTGTTCTTGCCTTCAGTTCAAAATACAGAATTCCCTGATATTATTCATAAAATGATAGATAAAGAAAACATTTATTTTACCCTTCACAGTAATTGATAGGAAACATTTGAATAGAGTATTAATGAAAAAGATATATAAGATTTATTTTAGCCTATGTTTTAGTACAGGTGTTCAGACTTGACTCACTTGATGATCAATTCATGATCGATTTACAGTATGTAACTGAAATTGGCCTTGTTTGTCAAACTATTGTCTAGCAATAAGATGAGAAATTGCAATGACAACTAAGATTTAAAAGCCCATAAGCATGCTCTTGTCTAGCAATAAGATGAGAAATTGCAATGACAACTAAGACTTAAAAGCCCATAAGTGTGCTCCCCACATTAAAGTGGTCTCTTCGTTATTAATGTGGTTTGATGGATGTGGCAGAGGAGGCTTTCGATAAATCCCAGATCCAATTACTATGGAGGAGTTGAATTTCAATAACCCCATGATCCAATGGCAGTATGACAAATTAGCTGGTGTCTCAGATAAAGGGAAGGTCAGTCTGCTCCCAGAAAACTAAAAAGCTTGTTTGCCTCAAAAAAAGGCAATTCAAGTTGGAATTACTGATCGAATTCTTGACTATATTGGTTAAATGTAAGAAATTATTATGTCGCTATGGGCATAGAAAGGACTTTTAGCCTACATGGAAAAGCTTAAATGTTTTGGAACAACAATAGACCGTAGAAAGAAGATTCATTTTGATAACAGTGTGATGATATCCTAACAAAGTTATGAGGACAGCAAACCTGATAACAGATCACCTGGGGGAGATCTAGTCAAGGCTCAAATTCAAAGACTGCAATGAACTTGAGTGACCATTCAATGAAAAGGATTCAATTGAAAAGAAGCATAATTTTGCTCCAAAGAAGGGCAATGTGTCTATCAAAACTTTTCCTTCTTACGGTTTGTTTGTCTATTTCCAACAGCATTTTGAAATGGAACATGTCAACTCAGAATAGAAAGACAACCTGCTTTCACTCTAGCGATTGCTGATTGTTAAATCACAGAATAGAATGACATGATAAAATCACTTCAACTGCACACAAAAGAAACATGGGCTCCAGACGAAAAGCTCAAGCTTGCCACACTAGACCAAGATGCGCTGGACCAGGCTTAAAAAGATGCAAAAAAGAGAAGAAAACTGTTAGGTACCAAGTATACTTATCCCAAAAGCTTAAGACTACTCATAACTAGTAATTAAATGTTATTGCCATGTAGACCACAGCCTAGGCCACACATGGGGATGACCATACTTGGCGTATAACAAAAACAGCATTTTCTTGGACCACAGAATAAGAATGTGAAAAATCCAAGCCAAATTCACACAAAAATTCTTACCTTTCTTCTCTGGTCTTGCTGCATAGTTACTTTGTGTGTCTCCTCTTCCAGATCCACACTATTTCCTTCAAGATTGGTGCTTCACAAGTAATTGAACTTTCTCCTCCTTTTTCTGTCTTTTTGTTGCAACAAATGTCGAGTCCTTTTCAAGGGGGCAGTCTTGGAAATTTGAAAAACAAAACAAACAATCAAACAAGCAAGCCGTCCTTCAGCTAGGTCGGCTCCTCAGCCGCATTTTCCCCATCTGCCTCTGCTCCTAATCACAAACCCACTGTCTGCTTTGATTCTCCCACTCATAAACAAGTTCAGATCTCTTGTTCTACAGTCAATCATAAAGAAACAACAAACGCCCATGGCCTGGCAGGCCTGCTGCAAATATCCAATATCTGCATTGCCAACCCAAAAGAAGCAGGGAGAAAAAAACTTCACTGAAGAAACAGGGCTATAGAAAAACAAAACAGGTCCTATTCTGTTCTTCGTATTCTTTTTCCTGTAGACCCTCCTGTCCGCTAGCTATGCGACAGGCATTGGTCACCCGTTCCAGCGAACACAATGTAAATAAAATCCAGATGGGCATTTGAAAACGAAGGTTTTAAAGCAAATGGGTGGATGAAAATGAAGATTTCAAACTTGGCATTAGGCAATAATGGGGGAAATCTGGTCCTTGGGTGTGCAAAAATCCAAAGAAGAACAATAAATGGTAAAAAACAACATTGACCCACAGCAAGAAATAGAGGAAATTACGAGGTTTAAAGAAGTGGGTGTTGTAGCCTTTCCTTTCCCTTTCTTTGAGTCCCTGCTGTTGGGGATTTGGCCCTCTTAATCATACTTTCCAAATGTAATCCTAGTTTGAAACTGCTTTTATCATTGTTGGGAGTGGTATCATTTCTTTCTCGTCTTTGTCTACCTACCTACTTCATCCAGGATCCCATCCAATCCCCAGTTTTTTTTTAATTTGTTCGGTTAACGTCTGGAAGAAAAAGTCATGTTCTTGTTTTCCATTTTTTTATTTTTTTATTTTTGGCAACGTTTTAAATAATTTCCTTGCTTTGTACTGTTATGACCTTCAACAAACAGGTGCTCCATTGTTTATGTTTAAATTTCACTTTTCTTAGCTTATTGGTGGAAAATGAAAAAGAGGCTTTTTAAGCAAGCATGAGCGTCCAGTGCAGCCTGACGGACTCGTGGGGCCTGTATGCTCAGTGAGTAAAGGATTGTGACTACCCTCCCTCCATTAATAAGTAAAGGGCCTCTCATTATTTAAACATAAACCTGCCTCGACAATGACTCGAAATAAAATGGCAACCTTTACTTATTTATTTTTAAAAATTGCATCATACAAATTTTTTTCAAAAAAATATGCACCACATAAATTTAGGAAAAAAAAAAAAAAAAATTGATGTTTTGCTATTGGAATGTTTTAATAAAACTATTTTTACGAAAAAAACAATAATTTATATGAGGTTATATAGTAAGGCAGTGGGTTGGAATTTATGGTACACAATACATGTCGGAAGAATAAATCTGTTAAAAAAATAAGTCGAGGAAGCACAGAAAGTCAAAAAACAACCAAGTAACTACAAAGGAAACAATAAGATATTAAGCACATGCCATCGCACCAGGTGGAAGAGGTGGAGGATCGTCCTTACGTAGTGAGCACTCCAAGAAGAAGGCTCAACCTAGGAAGGATCAGGGGCCACCCATCCAAAACATATAAGGCTAGCGCAAGAAGACAACCTTGTGGGAAATTTGTTTCTTTGGCATATCTATTTGCATATGACATCGTGCATTGGTTAATTATATTGTATAGAAGGCATCTTTCATTGAAGAAATATTTTCCATTTTGCTTCTAATTGGTTTTAGAGTTGTTAAATTAGGTTTTCAATAGTCAAAGGAGTCAAAATTTTCTTCTAATTAGTTTTATACTCGTCTAAATTGACACGTGATGTATTCTCTATGTTTTTATAGGAGTTGTTGGATATCTGACACTTGAATTCATTGAGATGACACATGTTTCAATCATGTATTGGATAGTTGAAACAGTTCAGTGGAAATTACAGATTGCATTGACAAATGTGACATATCATTGAAATTTTCTGTGTTCCTTCAATGTCATTACTTTTTATGTCATTGAACAAGTCTAGCCTATCTTGGCCACTTGTTACAGTTGTTGTGGCATGGTGTGGTAGATAGAAAGGTAAAAACATCGGCGTAAAGATATGATTTTATCTACAAATTAGTAGTGGTGGCCAAACAATATAGTTCATGGATTTTGAATGTGGAGATAGACAATATACTTTATAGGTTATAATTTCGAATAGGAGAATATATATACATATTATTGTTGTTATTCAAATTGCCTCTTGGGCTTTTACACACAATTATGCTAACTTTTATGTTAGGAAAATATAAGTTAGTGCTCACATTAGTAGGTGAACAATAATATTATGAGTGTTAGTATGTGGGTTGTTAGTTATGTGTGAAATATTGTAAGTGAGTTGTTAGTATAATTCACATAGAGATCTTTGGAGAGCAATAATAGGGTAGAGATAACATAGATTGTTATAACAACCTTCCTAGATTAGTCTTAGGATAGATTAACAATTGAGCAACTTCCTATTTAATAGGAGATGCAAAACATATATATTTGTAACATGGTTTATTGAATAGATGTTGGATTGTGATTGATTGAATTTGTGTTTTACACATTTGAACTTCAGTTATACTCCAAAATAGAGGTTCGCCTACATTTTGTATTAGAGCAAGTTTTGGCCTCTCTAAAAATTCAAGTTTTGGATAGGAATAAGGGTTTGTAATGTAAACCACATGCATCAACCTTACATTCGACAGACCTTCATACCTTTTGTCAATAGTTGTGCAGTACAGACCAATGTAAATTTTGTTGACAGTATTTATTTGGTACAAATTAAAATATATGTGTGTGTATACATACATACATACATAAATACACATACATACATCTATACATATACATATATTATTTTATCAAATTTTGAGAACTAGTGCATGTTAGACCCTAATTGGGCAAACTGTTGTATAAAATCATAATGCTACAAATATGAAATAAATGATGCAAACTTACTAAATATGGAAAGTACAAGAGAGAAATATGAATTTATTTGTAAAATTGAGACATGAGATGATTCAGGATTTGAGATTGACATGTTGACTATGTTGGTTATGTGTGGACCGGGAATAAAAGCTGATAGGGTTAATGGACAAAAGTGTTGTGACTAGACAGTAATGGGGGCATTGCTCTTAGGGTGTACTAGTCTCTGGAAAAGATCAAGATCCTAATATTTCTAGGTTCTATGCATCTTTGCCTATTTGTTTCGTGTACTTTATGGGGGCTTTCGATTCATTTCAATGACCACTGTGTAACTATTTTTTCACTTGAAACCCTAGCTTAATAGATAAGATGACAAGATGCAATCATAGAGTAAAAAGGTGTCAGTGATTAAAGTTGTGCTTGACTTCAACATCCCCTATGTTAAGTGTTGTTTACATATCAATACTCCAAAGAGGGATCAAACTCCATGTAGTTCTCCCATGATATGGTGGTGTGTGTGTGAAACTAGTGCAAAATGCTAGATGTTGGTGCAATCTTAGTGTGATTAAGTGCTTCAATCGTGACTTATGACTTTGGAGGTGTATTCAAATTTTAACTCAAGGCTTCTAGAATTGCATGTGATCAAAATTAGGAGAAACGAGGAATTTGTTTTCAATGTGCAGTTAGAATTATGATATTTTTCTGTGTAAAATCCTCTTATGTGAAAAATGGTTTGAAATGTGTTTATATGGTAGTTGATCCAAAACTCAAATGTTTTGGTTGACAAATATTTCAAGAACACAAAAATAACATAGTAACAATGAATTCTTTGAGAAGAAATGTTTTATTACTCAAGATCGCAATACAACTATATGCTTATCTCTGGGAAGAGATGTCTGATTTCCATTTTGGGTTACATCTTCATTTATACACATTTTGAAAGTAGGGGGAGGATGTGGAAGGTCACCAATATTGATGGAGATAAAGTGGGTCAACTTCCACAATTTAAAACAATACAGAATTTGAGGAGTTACTATTTTTAGAAACTTACTATTTTTAAACTACACTACTAAAATTGAAATTTGGGGCACTTCCATTGAGTTTTCAAGGGTCAAAATCCACCAATTAAAGCTTCATGCCATCTCACTACATTCTCCTCATTCTTATATTTCCAACGGTTCAAATGGTGAGTCAATTGGGGCTACGATGCAAAAGTTATGGCTCTCGAAAGTTCCATCATCAATTGGGGTAGAACCGTCACCCGAATTATCGCCTGAATTATTGCCCAGATCATTCCTCCCTCCTTGAGAAGCAATGGTCCCCATTGCATCAATGTTCCTCATCAGGTGTGACAATTGTGTTTTGATTTTATTCTTTGTGAGCTACTCAACTTGGTGGCTATGTTAGCCCCTTTTGACCACCTAATAAAGCAGAATAGAGCATCCTCTTGTTGTCTTCATCCAGGTGTCCACAATTTGATCCTCCTCCACTATAGTAAAACTCTATGGATCAATGTCATCAATGTCTATTTGTTATGCTATGACTGAAGTGTCCAACAAAGGTGGATGATATGGTTTGAGGAGCTCCACGTTGAATATTGGATGCAGATCAATGTAGGCTGGTAGGTTCAACTCAAAAGCATTTTCTCCAACTTTTTTGGTGATAGTGTAGGGACCATATTGCAGAGGCCAAATTTTTTTATGTGGACCTACAAGTCATTCCTTCTGAATCCACAACCAAACCTTGTCACCCACAGCAAAATGGTGTGCAATCCTATGTTTGTCATGGCATTGCTTATACTTCTTATTCATCTTCTCTAAGATGTCATGAACTTGTTGCTAGATGTGTTGCATTTGTTCAATGAACTTTATTGCTTTTGCTACCTCAAATCTTCCATGAAGTGTGTATTCCATGGTGGAGAACGGAATGGCTATATCAATTGGTGCCATGGGTTGAAACCTGAAGCATACTTGGAATGGACTGTGCTTGGTCGAGCCGTGCAAGGCCCGATTGTATCCATGTTGTATGAAAAGAAGCCCCTCATCCCATGTGCATCGATGTTTGGAGTGATACATCTGAATCATGTGAACAATCAAGTGGTTCACCACCTCTGTCTGATCATCAATTTATGGATGGAAGGCTATGGACTTCATCACCTTGGTATCCATCATCTTCCATAGAGTGGACCAGAAGATGCTCAGGAACCTGTTGTCTCGATCTAAGACAATGGACTTGGGGAGGCCAAAATGGAGCCATACATGACTAAAATATAGTTGAACAGTTTCTTCAGTAGAAATATTTTTCTTACAAGCAATCATGATAGCCATTTTTGAAAAATGATCAACTACAACAAAAATGCAGTCCTTGCCATGTTTTAAAGTGGGCAAACCTAAGAGAAAATCCATTGAGACAGATTCCCAAGGCCTGGTTGGTTCTGGAAATGGCATGTACAATCCTTGCTTCTTATTTGTTGGCTTGGATATTACACATGGGGTGCAAGATTTGAGATACCTTTCCACATCCTTTCGCATATGGGGCCAATAGAAGTGGTTTTGAAGAATTGCCAATGTCTTTTCTACACCAAAGTGTCCAGATGTCCTACTAAAATGTGCTTCCCATATCATCTACTGTTGTTCTACAACTGGAACACAGATGTACCCCATACAATAGAGGACATTATCTTACAAATAGAAATTAGAAACATGTTTACCTTTTGGAAGCACATGATATGTATCAACAAAGGTAGGATCTACTTCATACAGAGCACCCCAAGTGGTAGTCTCATGTCCGCACAGGTCAAGAACTGTTGTGAGTGCAGTAATTGGTGGGTGGCTCAAATAATCTGTAGCCATATTTGAGCTCCTTTTTGTGTTTGATTATCAGATGGAATTATTGAAGATATGTGGCCCACTTTTGGTGCCTCTCATTTCATAGCTTACTCTGTGTCTAGATGAATTCCAATGGTGTGTGGTCAGTGTGGATGACTATCTCTTTCCCCAAGATGTAGTGTTTTCAGTGTTTGCAAGCTTACACAATGGCATAGAGATCCTTATCATATGTCAGATATTTCCTAACTATATCAGTGAAAGTTTCATTGTGATATGCAACAAGATGGCCATGTTGCATGATAACAGCTTCCATGGCATATTCAGATGCATCTGTCATCAACTCAAAAGGTTAATGCAAATCTAGCAAGGCAAGAATAGGGGCTGAGTAAAGTTTGTTCTTCAAATTCTCAAATTCCCTTTGTTGTATTTCACCTCACTAAAATGTAGCTTTAGTTCCTCCTTTAGTCACTTTGGTTAGTGACCAAGAAACATGTGAAAATCCAAGAACAAACCTACGATAGGAATTTGCAAGACCCAAGAAGTTGTGAAGTTATGTGAGGGTCCTTGGTGTACGCCATTCTCGAATAACCTGAATCTTTTTTGGATCAACATGGACCCCTTCCTCATTCATAATGTACCCAAGGTACTAAATTATTGTCATCCTAAATGTGCATTTGTCAAGATTTGCATATAACTTGTGCTCCCGAAGAGTTTGAAGCACCTTACGAACATGTTGCAGATGTTCCTCCCATGTTCTATTATAGATGAGTATGTCATCTAGGTAGACAACCATGAATGAGTTGGTGAAGGGTCATAAGATGTCATTCATCATCCTTATGAAGGTTGCAGGTGCATTAGTTAAGCCAAAAGGCATAACCAACCACTCGAAGAGCCTCTCCTTAAATTTGAATGTAGTCTTCCAGACATCAATGAGATCAATGGGGATTTGGTGATAGCCAGATTTGAAATCAATTTTAGTGAATAAATTCACACCACAGAGTTGGTCCAACAAGTCATCAATCCTGGGGAGAGGGTAGCGATTCTTCATAGTGATTTTATTTAGGGCTCGATAGTCAATGCAAAGCCTCTATATTCCATCTTTCTTTGGTGCCAGGATAATTGGGCTGCCACAAGGTGAAGAGCTTGTCTTATTGTGACCCTTTTGGATCAATTCTTAAATCTATCTTTTTATCTCATCATTCTCCAAAACTGATCTATGATACACAAGATTGTTAGGCAAAGGTCCTGGGATCAAATCAATATAATGTTTTACTTGGCAATGCAATGGAACTCATATTGGTGACTTGAATAAGTCATCATATTCTCCTATGATTTTTCCCATCTACTTCTATTGTTGTGTTGATTGTGTAGTCAGGACTACAACATCAGCCTTCTTAGATTTTTGTGGTTTGACCACCATGAGAATGAATTGCTTTGTCTTTTCCACCAATCTCTTGCATTGCTTGGCACTGATCAGGGAGACAGATGTGGGAGGTGGTACCTCTGGTACCCTATAACACTGTGTTCCAAGAGTGAGGATGATTCTTCAGGTTCATGATTTATAGATACTATGTCGATCATAGATGAACAGCTGACCAAGGAGTACATCACAAACATCTAGATTGACCACATCACACAAGACTTCATCTTGGAAAGGTTTTATTGCATATGAAAGAAGACATGATGGGTGACACGGAGGTCTCTCCCTAGGCTCAACCATCCAATACTGTATGGCTTTTGATGAGGATTCATGGATAGATTTAGAGTTTTCATAAATTTAGCAAAGATTAAATTCTTTTGACTCCCACTATCAAGAATGAAATGCAGAGGCTTACTTTTTACCCATAATTTGGAGTGAAACAATATTCCCTTGTCATCTGGCCTTTCCTCATGGGTTTGTGATGAAGCGATGATGGTGTCAGGCTTAGCATCTAAAATCTCTTCTTCATCCTCTTCGACTATAGGTTGTGTATGAGAAAGAGTAGTAGATGTCGAGTATTGTGACTCAGAAAGCAGTGACTTGTGGCTCGACATTCTTCTTTGGAGTGAGTTCTAGTTTTATGGTAATCACACCATTTTCCATCCTTTTCCTTCTATGGTTTCTTATCTTTAAACTCCTTTTACTTCCAATTTTGGCCTCGTGTTTGACCTTCCTTGTCACTTTTCCATTTTGAAGGCTGACTCTTTGTATTCTTTCCACCATGCGTCTGCTCAATCTTCATTGTGAACTTGTATGCCTCACGGAGGGTTTCCAAATTGAAGAGTTCTATTTCTCCTCATATCTACCATTATATTCCACCATGATATTTGAGAGTCTTATGTTTCTCACTTTCTTAGATGCCCAATCTTGCAGACAAAGAATTAAAAATGTCTGTGTAATCTTGAACAAATTGGTCCTTACCTTGGTGAAGTTATTGCCAATGTATGTATAGATCATCATATGCTCCAATGGGATAGTATTCTTCCTTTACTGCTTTCATGAAATCATCCTAGGTAGGTTCCACCTCAAGGCCAATGTCATCTGTACTGAACCTCTTTTTGTACACTTCCCACCAATTTTTCATAGGCAATGATGCTTTCAAAAGAGCAAAAGTGATCTTTTCTCCATCAGTGAATTTATTTACAGAGAAGTAGGAAGACAATTGATCCAACCAATTTTCTAATGCATTAGCATTGATTTTGCCTTTAAATTTAGGAATATCAAAATTCCCCTGAACCTTGAAGGGTGTTGGGGCACTTAAAGGACGTTCCATGGATGAGGAGCCAAGAAGTGCAGATGAGGAGCCAAATTTTCTATCGAGAGTTGTTGGAGAAATTGGGAAAATTGTTGTAGCATTTGTGCTTATTGTCATTATAGGGCTTCATTAACCATTTCCTTGAAATGATCATATGTCTCAGTGTCATCTGCCATTTGAAGTCATTTGGAGTGAATAGGTGGATAGTTTGGAAGCTTTATTATTTTCGACCCAAGCTTCTTGTAGCCTGACCTCATCCTCAGGATCATATACTCTCAAGACAAATTGATCTGATACCACTGATCTAAAACTCAAAAGTTTTGGTTGACAAATATTTTAATAACACAAAAATAACATAGTAACAATGAATTCTCTAAGAAGAGATGTTTTATTACTCAAGATCACAATATAACTATATGCTTATCTCTGGAAAGAGATGTCTGATTTCCATTTTGGGTTACATATTCATTTATACACTTTTTGAAAGTAGGGGAAGGATGTGTAAGGTCACCAATCTCAAGGGAGATTAAGTGGTTCAACTTCCATGATTTCAAATAATACAGAATTTGAGGAATTACTATTTTTAAAAACTTACTATTTTTAGACTACACTACTAAAATTGAAATTTAGGGCACTTTCATTAATTTTTTAGGGGTCAAAATCCATTGATCAGAGATCCATGTCATCTCACCGCATTCTCCTCATTCTTATCTTTCCAACGGTTCAAATGACGAGTCAATTAGAGTTACGATGCAAAAGTTATGGCTCTCAGAAGTTCCATCATCAATTGGGGTGGAACCATCACCTGAATTGTTGCCCATATCAGTAGTATTTTTTAAATTACTTCAAATGGAGCTTGCAAAAACTTAAGGGTCAACCCTTATATAACTTTGAATTATGGAAAAAATCCATAAGTTGGTGAGAGGACAACTTATGTCAAAGGTGGACAATAACAAGGTGTGATGTTGTCACAATAGGGCACTCCATCCTAAGGGAAATAAAAGCTAAGATTGGGCTATGAATCCATATGAGCATGAGATTAGGCTTCTGAGTAAACTAGATGGAGACATTATGAAGTGATTTGGGGTGTTTGAAGGAGTGAGTCACCATGTAGAAAGTGAAAGAAAGGGATCAAAAGGCCCTAAAATAGGTCAGAGCTAAGTGTGTCAAAAAAGTGATCACATAGTTTTAGCTTAAATGTTAATTTAAGTCTCTACATTTCCCCCCTTTTTATTTCTAATAATGCAGTAATTGAAAATACTAGAGCAAAAATAAAAAGTGTGTGCCTGAACTTACTTATGAAGTGTAGTCTTGAATATAGACCACAATTCTGAAATATGCTTCATGCAAACCTATAATGAAACATGTGTAAAATTAGTCTTTACTCAACATAAAAGTCAAAAGGCAAAGATGATTAAACTTATAGATCTAATAACAATGAACAAATACACCTAATTGGGTATGTGAACTATTGTGTTCCTAGTGCACAAACTCGTACAAAATTGGTGACTCTAGAGGGTAGGCCCCTTATAGATTTTATTTTTATTGAAAATATTCTATTGGATTGTGTATGCCCCAATTCTCATTGATTAGAAGAGTGTGCTTAAGAACTCAAGATATGTTTGACTCCATTATTGCATACTCAAGGTAGTGAAATAGCTTGGAATCCTTGTTTGAATCCTAATAGAATATTATGTTGCAAAAAATTGGTGCAAAAAGGTGAACCAACTATTGTAGATGAAATAAGGTTCATTTTTAATGTAAAATTGGTGTAAATAATTTGTATAATATGGGTCTAGTGTATATAATGTGGAGGATGACAATTTTTACTATTCCATTTATAGAATTAGTGTAAAACTAAGCAAAGAGGAAGCCATGTGTCATGCACATGCCCCCAATCTGATATCTGATGTATATATATTCTGAGACTAAGTAATAACCTTTAAAATTTAGAGCAAAAACATGTGTATTAACTTGAAACACATGTCACGTATGATGCCCCCAAACTAAGTAAATCTGAGAATTGAGACTATGAACCTATTGTAAACTGATGGATTGTTTGATATTCTAATAAATTTTAGAATTGACTATGTTATAATTTCTAGGACAATAAGACCCTTTTTGGACAATAATGGGGAACACTCTTGTCTATTTGGATCACTATTGTCCAAGTTGCTCATCTAAGTGTTTTCTGAGTATGTTATGTGATCCATTATATGAGGATTAAAAATCTATGTATGTCTCTATCTATGCATTGTATTGAGTGGGCTTAAGTTTCTAATACAAATCATTGTGTATGCCCACTCTTTTGAGGTGATTTGTTGAGCCTACACAATAAATTAGAAAAAAAGTTATGTAAAATATGTTATGACAAAATATGTGAATTTGAATAGTAGCGATAACATAGAGAAGCATGGCATCATCATATAGATACACTGAGTATAATGGTAATGTGAAATGCATGTAAGAACAAGCATATAAGTGTGAATGTCAAGATAGATGTTAGCAATTAGGCACATAGACAAGTGATAAAAAATGAGCATCGAAAGTGAATAGAACTATTTGGAGAGGGATGTATGATATCTATTATGGGATAAAAAACTAGGAGGATGTATGATATCCATCATAGGATAAAAAACTGGGAGGATGTATGATATTCATCATGACATCAAAAACTGACCAACCAAAAACAAAAGCATCAAAACCATGATGCACACCAACATAGAGTACACACAAATTATATAAGGCACGTAAATAGTGTTGAGGTGTGGAGCTAAAAGCTTCACCAAATGAGCAAGTTGCAGGTTGCTGGAACTACACAGTCACCGGCGTCGGTCAAGAGCGACCGACGTCAGTCAGGAGTCGACTAGGAGATGCCAGCATCGGTCATGTATCGGTCGACATCGGTCACAGGCAGACAGGCAGGGACCGATGTCGGTCACCTGTGCGTCCAGAATCTATTTTCGTGGACAGAACAAAATGTTTGCATGGTAGGATTAAGTGTTAGTCTTAAGTCCACATCTCTATCTTTAGTAGGACTGTTTTAAGCCCTTGATTAGGAGGTGCATCTAATGGTTGTGATTGTATGCTCATGATCCCTAAAGTTATATAATAGGGATAGATCTTCATAGCTTATTGTAATTGTAGAGTAACAGTACAAGAATTGTATATGTGTATCAATCCAAGTGTTGGAGTTGATTGTAATTGAGAGAGAACTCTTGAGGGAAAGAGATCTGTACATCTGAGAGAGGTGTGGAAGAAAAGAAGTTTCTTCAATTGTATTCCTTCTGTAAAGAGTTTAATACAAGTTTTCAGGGTGGTTTCTTGTATCTCTTATTGTTTGTTGTTTTATGATTCTAGTTACTTATCATTCTGATTTAATTTCGCATTTAGTTGCTTTCACATAGTAATCAAGATTGTTGGTTCATCCCCAACAAGTGGTATCAGAGCTCAAGTTGACTAACAGGTGTTTCAAATCTGGTTAGTGTGTATTGATTACAGGTTACTCACAGAGATTTCTGTTTGAGTGGGAAAAGCAATGGCAGAAGAAAGTAAACTGAGAATGGAGAAGTTCAATGGCAAGAATTACCAATTATGGAGAATGCAAATAGAGGATTATCTATATCAAAAAGATCTATACTTACCATTAGGTGGAGTTTCAAGGAAGCCCACAGACATGGAAGATGAAGAATGGAAAGTTCTTGATAGAAAGGCTCTTGGATCTATAAGATTGAGTCTGGCATCTACTGTGATATCTAATTTATCACAGGCAAAGTCAATGGTAGAGTTAATGACTACTTTAGCAAATTTATATGAAAAACCCTCAGCTTCAAATAAGGTATATCTTATGAAGCAGTTATTTAATTTGCAAATGCAGGAAGGTGGATCTGTATCTAATCATCTAAATGATTTCCATGGAATTGTAAATCAATTAAATTCAGTCAAAATAGTGTTTGATGATGAAATTAAAGCTCTATTAATTTTATGATCTTTACCTAAGAGTTGGCATAGCTTGGTAATGGCAGTTAGTAATACTGCATCTACTTCAAATATTTTAAAAGTAGATGATGTTGTTAGTGTAATCTTGAATAAAGAAATTATAGGAAAAGCACAGAGAAAACATCAGGGAATGCTTTAAGTTTTGAGAGCAAGGGACGGCAAAAAGAGAAGAGCAAGAAAGGGAGATCAAGGTCTAAGTCAAAGATGAGAGGTAGATCCAAATCCAGAAATGGCAGGAGGATAGCCTGCTGGAATTGTGGAAAGATAGGGCACATAAGCAAAGATTGCTGGTCAAAACCTAAAGAGGACAATCAGCATGAAGGTAAAGAAGAAGCAAAAGTTGCAGGTATTGCACAATATGCTCTTATATTCTCTTTGCATAATAATATAGAATCTTGGGTTTTAGATTTTGGTGCCTCTTTTCATGCTACCCCAAATAGAGAATATTTTAGTGACTATGTCCATGGAGATTTTGGAATAGTTTATTTAGGGGATGATGAGCCTTGTAAAATTGTTGGCAAAGGAAAAGTGCAGCTAAAAATGCAGAATGGCAACACATGGGTGTTGAGAGATGTCATGCATGCTCTCAGCCTGAAGAGGAATTTGATTTTTGCAGGAAAGTTGGGGGATGAGAGTTGTATAGTAACTCTCACAACTGAATCTTGGAAGGTGACCAAGGGTGCACTTATATTGGCCAGAGGTAAGAGAGTAGGTACTCTCTATTTATGTAATTGTATTATTGATAATTCTTCTTCTGTATTATCTACTTCAGATGTGGATGCAAAGTTGTGGCACTCTAGGCTCGACCACATGAGTGAGAAGGGAATGACTATTCTTAAATCAAAAGGTAAGCTTTCAGACTTGAAAAGCATAGATCTAGATTTTTGTGAGCACTGTATTTTTGGAAAACAAAAGAGAGTAAGTTTTCTCAAGACTGGGTCAACAAAGAAGAAGCACAAATTGGAGCTTGTTCACACAGACGTGTGGGGACCAGCTCAGGTTGCTTCTATTGGAGGATCACAGTACTATGTCTCTTTCATAGATGATGCTACAAGAAAGGTATGGGTCTATTGTATAAAGAAGAAATCTGATATTTTTGACACTTTTAAGATTTGGAAAGCTATGGTTAAGAATGAAACAGGTAGGAGATTGAAGTGCCTGAGATCTGACAATGGTGGTGAGTTTTGCAGCCATAAGTTCAACTGGTATTGTTATATGCATGGAATAAGCAGGCAAAAGACGGTTCCAAAGACACCTCAGCAAAATGGAGTTGCTGAAAGGATGAACAGAATAGTAATGGAGCGTGCACGGTGTATGAGATTGCATGCTAGTTTGCCCTTAGAGTTTTGGGTAGAAGCTGTGGATACTGTAGTTTACTTGATTAATAGAGGACCCTTTACAGCTCTAGATGGTGGAATTTCAGAAGAGGCATGGACAGGTAAAAAGGTAGATCTCTCATTTGTCAAAGTTTTTGGTTGTGAAGCTTTTGTGCACGTTGATAAGGAAAATAGAAAGAAGCTGGATGCTAAGTCTATGAGGTGCACATTTATTGGTTATGGCTCTGATGATTTCGGATTCCAGTTTTGGAATCTAGGAACTAACAAAATAATTAGGAGCTGTGATGTTGTTTTCAATGAAAAAGTGATGTATAGTGATCAGCTCAAGAAGCTGAATCAATCTGGGCAGAGCAATGGAGAATTGGATGAGGTGACGGTCCAAAATGAGCTCGCGAGAAAGAATAATCACAGACAGGAAAACATAGAGACCGACGTCGGTCAGGCAGGAACCGATGTTGGTAATATAGGAACTGATGTCAGTCATACAGTGATCGACGTCAGCCAGGAAGGAACCGACATCGGTCAAAGAGAATCAACGTCGGCCAGTTACAAGCTTGGAAGTGATCGAGGTCGGTCACTGTCAGAGAATTTGAGCGGACATCATGTTGTAAATGAGTCTCAGACGCCCATCAGGAGGTCAGAAAGGGTAAGTAAACCTCCAATTCGATATTCCCCTTCATTATTCTATTTATTGCTTACTAATGGTGGAGAACCAGAGAGTTTTGATGAAGCAATATAGGTGGAATCTAAGAATTAGTGGGAGCTAGGCATGAATGAGGAAATTGATTCTTTGAAAGAGAACCAAACGTGGGATTTGGTTGAGTTGCCAGCGGGAAAGAAGACACTGAAGAATAGATGGATCTACAGGTTAAAGGAAGGTGAGAATGGACAGATGAGATATAAGGCCAGGTTGGTAGCGAAAGGATTTGCATAGAAACCAGGTATTGATTTTGGTGAGATTTTTTCTCCTATAGTTAAAATGACTTCTATATGGACTGTATTGTCTTTAGTTGCTATTGAGGATTTGCATCTTGAACAGCTTGATGTTAAGACAACATTTCTTCATGGAGATTTGGATGAAGAAATATATATGGATCAGCCAGAAGGATTTGAGGTCAAAGGTAAGGAGAAACTAGTGTGCAGATTGAAGAAAAGCTTGTATGGCCTCAAGCAAGCTCCTAGACAATGGTATCTGAGATTTGATAGGTTTATGACTGAGTATGGCTATAGTAAAAGTCAATCTGACCATTGTGTTTATTTTAAGAGATTGGATAATGGTAGATATATTATCTTGTTGCTATATGTAGATGATATGCTGGTTGCAGGTTCACACATGCAGGATATCTCTGAGCTTAAGGTGAAATTAGCTCACACATTTGCCATGAAGGATTTAGGAGCAGTAAATAAAATCCTTGGCATGAGTATTAAGAGAGACAAGAAAAATCATAGGTTGATTTTGTCTTAAGAGGATTATGTGAACAAGGTGTTGAAACAGTTTAATATGTAAGATGCAAAACTGGTAAGCACACCTTTGGCTAGACATTTCAAGTTGAGTAAAGAATAGTGTCCTAATTCATATGATGAGGTAGAGTACATGAGTAGAGTTCCATATGCTTCTACAGTTGGGAGCTTAATGTATGCAATGGTATGTACTAGACCGGATATTGCCCAAGCAGCGGGAGTTGTTAGTAAGTATATGGCCAATCCAGGAAAGGAACACTGGAAAGCAGTTCAGTGGATCCTCAGATATCTGAGAGGGACCAGTAGTAGGCATTTGTGCTATGGTGGGTCAAACACTTCTCTACATGGTTATGTAGATTCATATATGGTAGGTGATTTAGATGGCAGAAGAAGCAACACAAGATATGTTTTCACTGTTGGTGGAACGGTGGTTAGCTAGATATCAAAGTTGTAGAAGGTTGTTGTCTTGTCAACTACAGAAATAGAATATATTACAGTCACATAGGCTAGCAAAGAGATGATATGGATGACACGGTTCATGGAAGAGCTAAGAAAGGAGAAAGAGAGTTGCAGATTATATAGTGATAGTCATAGTGCAATTCATTTGGCTAAGAATTCAACCTTTCATTCAAGAACCAAGCATATACATCTGAGGTACCACTTCATTAGACAGGTATTGGAGGATGGTGAGTTGAAGCTGGAGAAGATCCATACAGATAAGAACCTTACGGATATGTTAACCAAGCCAGTAACAAAGGAGAAGTTGAATCTTCATTCAACTTTTGTTGGTCTTCATGATTGAGTTTGAAGATGGAGGAACTAGAAGATGTTGTTGTACAGGTACTAGTGTAGCTGTTTATCTCCAAGTGGGAGATTGTTGAGGTGTGGAGCTAAAAGCTTCACCAAATGAGCAAGTTGCAGGTTGTTGGAACTACACAGTCACCAGCGTTGGTCAAGAGCAATCGACGTCAGTCAGGAGTCGACTAGGAGATGTTGGCGTCGGTCATGTATCGGCCGACGTCGGTCACAGGCAGACGAGCAGGGACCGATGTCAGTCACTTGTGCGTCTAGAATCTATTTTCGTGGATAGAACAAAATGTTTGCATGGTAGGATTAAGTGTTAGTCTTAAGTCCGCATCTCTATCTTTAGTAGGACTGTTTTGAGCCCTTGATTAGGAGGTGCATCTAATGGTTGTGATTGTATGCTCATGATCCCTAAAGTTATATAATAGGGATAGATCTTCATAGCTTATTGTAATTGTAGAGCAACAATACAAGAATTGTATATGTGTATCAATCCAAGTGTTGGAGTTGATTGTAATTGAGAGAGAACTCTCGAGGGAAAGAGATCTGTACATCTGAGAGAGGTGTGGAAGAAAAGAAGTTTCTTCAATTGTATTCCTTTTGTAAAGAGTTTAATACTTGTATTCCTTTTGTAAAGAGTTTAATACAAGTTTTTAGGGTGGTTTCTTGTATCTCTTATTGTTTGCTATTTTTTATTCTAGTTACTTATCATTCTGGTTTAATTCTGCATTTAGTTGCTTTCACATAGTAATCAAGATTGTTGGTTGATCCCTAACAAATAGAAGGCCAAAATGCCATATGCGAGGGACATATTCAAATGTGACTCACATAAAGACACACAAAGACATGTTCAAATGTCCTCACATAAATAAAATCAAAGAATGAAGGCTTACAACCACATACAAAGATGCATTCAAATGTCCTCAAGCGAAACCAAGAAATACACACAAAACATGAAGTGAGAAAGCAAACATGAAAAACATGCATGGATACATGTAGTTAATCAACATAAGCAATTTAGAACATGAGTAGATTCAATAATTTAGATAGCTATTAGTATATCAATGTGTTAGTACATAATCAATATCAATAGATGTAATGCAATGGAAGGACTGAGTAGTGAGCAATAAGGGAAAGCCATAGAAAGATGAACCTTGAGTATGAGATTCCCTTAGTTAGCTTTTTGAAGTGTATACAAGTTGTAGAAGGCCTGTGTATGGTCTGGATTTGAGAAATAACAACATGAGTTCACTGGGACAATGGTGGGGTGAGTGAACAATATCAGGGTGCACTCTTGTCCACATAGGGCATTATTGTTTGGATAGAAATTTCTATGTCTAAAAATATAAATAACATGTAATTGAGTCTGATGATGGTAACTTGTATGCTCTATAATCACTCATGTTCACTCCTGAAGCATATATGATATTATTTTACCCTAAATTTAGATAAGGGGATATCTTGGGTTAAGGGGCATTAGATTAACTTTTACACAAGGATAGTGAACTAACCTAATGAGCAGTCCAATTAATATAAAACTTAGATAAATAGTATTCTAAATTTATACCATTGATATTTCTAAAAATAATAAATTATAATTATTGATAGATTTTGCAATGAATTAGAATCAAATGATACTTGGTTGGTTCACTATGCTCATGTAGGTTTGGTCTAGAATAACATGGAAGTGGACTAGAAGATGATCCTAGAACAATCATCAGATTATGGGAATATTATTTTTTTAGCCTTGGATGCTTACATCATATCTAGCTAGTTACATCAATGCAGGTGTCTAATCCTATCATAGGTGTCTTGTACGGAATAGTCACTAGATTTTGATGTGACTAACTTTAGCCTTCTAGGTTTTCTATCACCTTTTTTTTTGTCTTCATATTTTGTGCACACGCTGTCATTCTTTGTCAAGTGATCAAACCCTAATTTCTTCACTCTTGAAGCAACTGTTAGAAAAATGGGTTAGTGGGCTCATAGTGTCAAGTTTCCCCAAGGATCCCTCTATCAATGGGTGTTGCCTACATAGTCAATACTTTGATTATGGCCTTAGACTTATGAAGTTCTCCCCTATGTGTTGGCTTGTGTGTGCACAAGGATGTAATGTGTGATAAGCAAAGACATGTAGTGACCTAGCTTGTAACTTGAAAAATATGTCTCATGGGTTGCTCTTTGAATACTTGAGACCTTTATAAATATTGCTCATATGATTGATATAGAAAACAAGATGAATAGGAAAATTTTGCTCAGTTGAATGCTTGATTGAGTGCTTATTGGTATATTGCCTTTTGATTTGTATGTATTCTCAAGTGAGGAATCAATGAGGGTCGATCTTATATATATACCAATCCCTTTTGTAAATATCTCACACTAAAGCACTTAAGTTGACCTTTAGGATACATTTCATCCGTAAATTGGATGAATTTTAAGTAGTAGACACTTTGTAGGAAAAGTGGACACTTGCGTTGACACATATGTCTATTTGGAACACAAGTGTCTACGAAATTAGAAAATAGGGACAAGTCCAAAAATAACAATGAAGGATAATAATTAGGTTTATAGTTTTTTGTATAGTATAAAAGGCCTTGTTATCATAATAACAATGGTTGGACTAAGAGATAAGCAATTTAGGCACAAAGAGATAGTAAATGCATCCTTTTAACAATGAGTAGGTCTATAATTGAAAGGTACAACCATGATAGATATTTTATAAGTGTACAAGATAGGGTTACTCCATAAATAATATTTTAGTATCTAAATTTTCCCCTATTTTAATCTAGTAATGAAAATTTTAATTTAAAAGAAATAAATGTCTACATGGGTGTGTGTGTATACACACCTTGTATTTATGTGAGCCCAACTTGAGTGCTTTATTGGTGATTGACCTATAACCAAGAGCATGTTATAATATATAATAAGTGTATGAAATATGAAATTGAAAGAATTTGAAATGCTTGAACTTGTATAAAGATCAAGGTTAGGAGTACACATGTTAATGCAACCATCTTACCTTTTAGAAATTTGATTTGAAAGGATGCCTCATTATGAAGCATTAAATATGAGATTAAGACAAATTTGAACTTACAAGTGCATATATATAGAGATATTAGAGGACACATGCCCCCAACCTTGGTATAAATGTGAGTTACAACATGCCATTGAATTTGTTTCATTTAATCATGCAACCCAAATATGCGCATAATCTAATGAGTGTGAGCAATTTAATCAACTCATAATATATATCTAATGAGGGTGGATGATTTAATCAAATCAAACCTATAAGTTTGGTAAAGTTAGATGATTTAATCAAATCTAACTCATAAGTTTGGTAAGATTTAGTGATTTAATCAACTTAGCCTTCCAAAGATGAACCGACTACTATAGTAAATTGGTTCAATAATAGTCCATAATAGTATTTGAATTCTATAAAATTAATTGATTTTGAAATTTAAGGTGCCCTTTGCATGGCTTATGCACTTCATATATGTCTCAAGCTAAAATATGAGTATAATAATAATACCAATGTATAGAAGTTGCCATAAATACGTATTTGAATCATATAACTATGAAATTTGGTGAATCTAAAATCGGTGCAAATATGGAGGACATGTTTCTATGGCATGACCCCATTGAATCTAGAGAATTTGATAAATGATTTGAATGTGGAGAACACATTTCCATAACATGCCCCCAATGTAATTTTGAGATGTCGAGCACTAAATAAGTGTGGAGGTCATGCCTTTTTGACATGCCCCCACTAAAATCTGAAACTATGAAAGTGTGGAAGCCATGTCTCTATGACATACCCCCACTGATATGCACAACCTTCTAAGGTGAGGGGAAGTAGAATCTAGTAGTTACCTTACCTTAAAAGGATAAGATAATTGGATAAGTTGTGTATTGATCATGTAATGCTCACACATGGATAACATGTCTAGGTAGATATAACAATGAGGTATATAGTAAGTGATCACATCATGTCCTAATATGCATGATATAGTTCTTGACAACATATAGAGAGTAATAGTAGAATCTCAAAGAGAAATCAAGCACACACACATAAGGACACTCAGAATTAATTCAAAGAATAGAATGGTCCAAGGAGACCTCATACAAAGGGCATGTTCAAATGCCTCATAATCAAAGGGACATGACTTAGTCAATTGTCCAAAAATAATAGAGTTACATACTCAAATTTCCAAAGAAGTAAGCATATGCATGGGGCCACAACCAATGGAGCTTATTCAAATTCTCAAACAAGAAATACAATGCAAGATAATAACAATCAAGGAACACACTCAAAGAATTGTTAAAATGGTAGATTAAGATAGAAATAAGCAACTAGTATGAACCTAACATACTATCTCCTAAGCATATGTATTTGTAAGTAACGTTAAGCATGTAACATATCAAGTACACTGTGAAAGGTATAAGTATGGATAGAGGCATGTGTAAGTATATATAAGCTCAAACATGATAATTTAAAATGGTCATATAATAATATAACCTATGTTTATCATGATCAAAGAAGTAGATGCCCATAATGTACTTAGGATGTGAGTGGAGGGAAGTCCCAACATCTATATGTGAAAATATAATGTATTTGTGTATGCCTATATCACACTCAAATGAAGCATGAAATATATGTATATATAGGGAAAAAATGATATGTTATCTACTAACATGAAGCAAACAACATTTGCATAAAAGATAGTACAACTAAGAATATGTTGATTTTTTTTGGTATTTTTATTTTTTTTTAATGTTTTTGTATTTTTGGAATATTTGATTTTTTTTTAATTTTTTGGGTGTATTTGATATTTTCAACCTTAGGTTAGATCATTTTCATTGTTTGGATCAAGGTTAGATAGGTGAAAATAGTGCATGGTATGTTCCTCCTCATGATTTACATGTGAAGTAGAAGAAATATTGCCATCATGTGGTATATGAATCAATTATCCATCATGGGAAAATGATATCCTTTGTTGGTTTTGGTCAATTTTTGCTACCATCTAGTATAACCAAATAGCTCCCAATATAAATGCATGTTGTGATGTTTGTGGCATAACCCAAACCCCTATTTGAATCACTTTAGGACCATAATCAATTGGTATTATTATGTTTCCTAAGGAATCTTTCCAACCTCCTTTATGTTGTAAATATTTTAGATCAAAGCCAAGTTATTACAAATGTCTTACATTGCAAACAATTTTTGTTTGTGTAGGATCAACATGGTTATGCCAAAAATAAGTACCACCTATGAATAATGTAATTGTTAGATCTTGTTGGCATGAATGTGTTTTGATTTGTTCAAATGGAGGCATTTGTTGTGGATGTGTATCTTGTATTGGTACCATATTTAGTAATGATTGTTAAGCTCCCATATGGATGTGAGGAACACCACATATTTGCTCATAATGTTCATTTTGTAATTCATCTTCCTCATTTATATATGGAATAAATTTAATTATGGAAGGAAATATGTTAAGTTTATTTGGATACTTGAGTATGAATGAAGCATATCTATGAACGTCCGAGTATAAATAGGTAAATGACTCATATTGTGTATATAATTCTCTTTCCCTTAATGGGGAAAAAAGACCTCTATCAATATGAAATACAATTCCAAATCCTAAAGTATAAATGTTAAGGCATATGATGTACTTTTACATCGAATAACATAATATTGAAGGGATTCCTCATCATGTTGTTTGAAATTGTGCAAATGTTATAATATAAGCCTAGGAACCTTGTGTATGTTGAAATCCAAAAGGAAGACATCCTTAAATTGTGAAAAAATATTTAAGGAATCCTTTAGTAAGCTATAAAACCAATTGTGAGCTTCATCAGTAATACTCATATGAAAGGTTTTTAGTAATGTTTTATCATCTTTAACCCATTGACCAAAAGAATGCACATATTTAATCATGTGATCAAATGGATCTTTATGATGATCAAAAGAGGTAAATGTGGTAGTTTAAAACCTTGAGGATAAGGATATTCAAGCATACATTATGCAATCGATTGATTGTGGAATGAGTTAATATTCACATTAACATTATGGTGAGCCATTTGCATTTGAAGTATATATACTTGTCTTTAAAGTTTTCCAATAACACTCATCATAGACATGATATCATCACTATGAATGGTGGTGTTTGGAAAAGTTGTTATCATTGGTTTTAATCCACTCCCTCTTTTGAATTCAGGCACATTAGTATTATCATCCTCATGAATAATAAGTGCAAGTTTAGAGTCACTAAATTTAGGATATGTTGGTTATGGTATTGGATCTTTAAATTTTGGAACTTTTATCCTATCTTTTGATAATTCATCCACCTTTGGTAATGATATAGCAATTGGTAATTTAGGTGGCTTTGGTAAAGGTACTTCTTTTGGTATGTGAGGAACTTTTTGCATGAATGATCCTTTTGGAAGATTAAAATCCATTTGTTTATAAAGATTGGTTGATATTGGTAAGAGTGTATTTTTTGGAACATTAGAAGCATTTTGTATTTTTTGGAACATTAGAAGCATTTGCCACTTTATATTTGTAATGCATCCTTATTTGTGGTGTCTTAATTTTACTTAGTAAAGAGTCCATGATTTGTTTATTTACCTTTCAAAAAAATTCAATGTCAAATGAAGGAAAAAGAGAATCATCACCCTCAATTAAGGGTATATTATTTGTAAATGCTGGAATTATAGGGGTTTGAATCAATGTGATTGCAATAAAATCCCCTTTATGATGAGTTTGTAAATCAACCATGATATCTTTATGGATTTGATGAAATTTATCACGATCAAATGAAGGAACATTTTGCTCATATGTAGTCAATTTGGTTGTAAAAGGTAAAGGAAAAGGTTGTTTATCTTCCTTAAGATTATTCAACTCATCTCTCGAGATGGTGGTGGCATGAACTTGGTTAGAGGGATGGTAGCTACCACCATTCAAATATTTGAGATGATGTGCTTGTGCACTTGGAAAAAGACAATGATAATCAATTTTCACTCCTTCTTTGATAGAAAATTGGATAGTTTCATAATCATAATCATCAAAAAAATCTATATCATCCATAATGAGGGATGTAAAGAAAAAAATATTAGGATAAGCAAGGAAAGAATCCTCAAAGATAAAATGCTTATGTGACAATGAAACTCATAAATCCGGTTTACCAAATGTTTAACACTAAATTAGATAAGGGGATATCTAGGGTTAAGGGGTATTATATTAGATTTTACACAATGATGGTGAACTAGCCTAATGATTAGGCTAATTAATAGAAAACTCAAACAAATAATTTTCAAAATTTATACAGTTGAGATTGCTAAAAATAGTAAAGTTCAACTATTGATAGATATTAGAATGAATTGGAATCAAATGATACTAAGTTGGTTTACTATGCTCATGTAGGTCTGATCTAGAATAGGATGGAAGTGGACTAAAATATTATCCTAGAATAGTCATCATATTCTGGGAATATTCTTTTTGTGGTATTAGATGCTTATGTCAAATCTAGATATTTATATTGATGTAGGTGTTTAGCCTTACCATAGATGTCCTGTATGAAATACTAATTTGATTTAGATGCGACTAACTAGAGCCTTCTGATTTTTATGTCATCTTTTTTATGTCTTAAGATCACACACACAAGTTGTCACTCTTTATCAAATGATCAAAACCTAGCCTTTTCACCCGTGGAGTGATTATGGGAAAAGTGAGTTAGTGGGCCATGGTGTCAAGCTACCTCAAGGACCCCTTTATCAATCAACACTGACTACATAACCAATACTCTAAATAAGGCCTCAAACTTATGTGGTTATCCCTTATGTGTTGGCTTGTGTGTACACAAGGATACAAGTGTGATAAATAAAGACATGCAATGACCTCACTTGTAACTTGGAAAATAGAGCTCATGGGTTGATCTTTGAATGATTCCTTTTCCTATGGCTGATTTAGAAATAGGGATGAATAGGGCAAGTTTTCTCACTTGAATGCTCAATTCAGTGCTTCTCGGTATATTTCTTTGTGAGTTGTATGTGATTTCTAGGTGAGAAATGAATGAAGGCTGATCTTGTATATATATTAATCCTTTTTATAAGTATCTCACACTAAATCACTTAGGCTAACCTTTAGGATACATTTTATTTGTAAATTGGATGACTTTTGGGCACTATACACTTTGTAGGAAAAGTGGACACTTGCATCACAAAAAGGGCTTACCCCCCTTAATTTGATAATCAACTACTAGATCTATGGTAGACAATTGGTAAAGTTATCAAAAAACTTATCAAGTAACATCTATAACATCACATGTGGTCTATATTGTACACTATTTGCTTCTATCTAGATAATTGGCTTAATGTCGATGAATTCCACATTATTTATTGAATCCATGAATGGTGACCTATGGGTATTTGTAGTGAATTGATTAATGTATTATGCCTCATGTGCTTTAGAAATGCAATATTTCACATTATTTACTGAATTTATGAATGGTGACCTATGGATATATATAGTGCAATGATTAATGTATTGTGCCTCATGTGCTCTAGAAATGTTGGATTTTAAAAAGGTATTTTTTCAAGGGACATCTAATAGATTTGTATATAGATAATGTATATTTTAAAATAAATATTTTTTCCTTTATCCATATCTGGAGTGACTATTGATTCTATGTTTTTATGGATGTATATGATTGATTTGAAATCATCTTTGTGTTCCTCTGGGCCAATTGGTGTGAAATTCAATCGGCATAAATAATCATCAATCTTCATTGGTGATTCATTATATCATCATCATAATTATCATCATAATCATCAAAAAAATCCTTTAGGATATGAAATTTACATCTTTTGAACTGACCAATAAAGGCAATTTTTGTACATGTTCATCATGGTCTACCTTTTGAGGTGAAATATGTGGTTCTAAGTTATTTGTGAATTGTGGCCTCTAATCAGTTGCACTAGACTCACCAATATCATATGTGTGCATCTATTCTATAGGAATGATCTTTGGTGGTGGCACTATACTAGATTTAGGTACCCCCAACTGTGATGGACTCTGAGTGGTAGATTATATAACTTTAAAATATTTGAATGGTTGACTATCGATTGGGAAATTATATAGATATCCATCATCTAAAAACTTGACAAACATGTAAATTAGAAGATATGACCTCCATGACATGTATCCATGGCCTACCCAATAGTAAAATTCAATGCAAATTATTAGGCATTACTTGGAAATGTGTAGATAGAGTTTTTGGTCCTACTATTAATATCTAATGTCATAGAACCCAAAGTTTGGCATGGTACATCATAAAATACTTTGATATTCTTATGTCTTTTGGATGGTAGGCAAGTCAATTCCCCTTGTCTGTAAGAAAGTAAGGTTGTAAATGTTTAACCCTGAACCATTATTAATTCAAACCCTTTTGATTATTGTAGTGTTGAATTGAACTTATATAAATAGTGGTAGGTTCTGATCAAAAGTTGACTCCAAGGGAAAATTCTCAGTGTCAAAAGAGATAACATCTCGATGTTTTTTAAATTATTCACAACAAATTCAAAGTAAGAAGGCTCTATGTCATGAGGCATGGATGTTTTATTTAATGTGTGATATAAAATATCCTTAAAAATAGTATCAATTTGAAGCAATTCAAGCATGGAAATCTTAGCTAGTGTATTCCTTAATTAATCAACAATATCATATGTTATATACTAATTGATTAGTCCCATTGTATTAGGTTGGGTATGAGGTGGAATAAACTAAATTCATTCCTCATATCTCAACTAAGGAGGCACATGAATTCATCTATTAACAACAACTTGGACCACATGGTCTATTGTAAGCCTAGGGTGAATAGTAGAGGCAAGGTATGATCTAAGATAATTGAAAGGTTTAGGTGTAGGAGGAATAAAAAGAACCAACTAAGCCCTCTGACATCTAGTTGTAATCAATGGTAACTCAAATTGATCCATCTAACAATTATATCCATAAAATGGTTCACAAGTAAACTCTAGACTAATAGATGATGTGATCTTTATTTTAACATTATGTATCCATGGGCTTACATACATGAAAAATGTTTTACATATGATAGGGAGGGAACATGTAAAGATACCAATAATCTTTGAATTAGGAAATCTTAAATAGACTCAGTCATTATAATCTTGATGGAAATAAAAAAAAATTGAAACCCCAATGGGCTAGGTGGAAATAGAAGGAAAATTCTAATGGTAAACTAAAGTTTTGATCATAGTTCAAAAATAAATGGGTTCACCAGTATGTTTTATCTAATTTGGGGAACTATGTGTATGCTAGAACCTAATCAAATAAATCGTTGTGTAAAATAAGAATGCTATAGATATGCAATAAATGACACGATTTGATTTGAAACTTGTTAAATCCAGAAACTTACTAAATATGAAAAGTGCAATAGAGAAATATAAACTTATTAGAAAACTAAGACTATGTGTAGACTAAAAACAAGAGATAGTAGGGTTCCTAGATAAGAACATTGTGACTAGACAATAATGGGGGGCATTATTGTCCCTAGGTTATATTGGGGTTTGATAGAGACCAAGATCTTGATATTTCTAGGTATTTGTGCACCTTCACCTATTTATTCTATGAACTTTGTAGGATATTTTGATTAGCTTTGGTGACCATTGCATAATTATTTTCCCACTTGAAACCCTAACTCAATAGACAATATGACAAGATTACATCATGGAGTAAAAAGGGGTCAATGATTGAAGTTGTGCTTGACCTCAACGCCTCCTATGTTGAGCGTTTACTACATATCAATACTTCAAATAGGGGTGAAACTCCATGTAGTTATCCCATGTTATGGTGGTGTGTATGAAACTGGTGCAAAATGCTAGATGTTGGTGAAATCCTAGTGTGATTAAGTGTTTCAATCATAGCTTGTGACTTTAGAGGTGTATTCAAACTTTAGCTTAGGGCTTTGTGATCAGATTGGGAGAAATAAGGAAATTTATCTCAATGTGCAATTAGAATTTGGGTGCTTTTCTATGTGAAAGCCTCTTGTGTGCAAAATGGTTTGAAATGTGCTTATATTTTAGTATTTTTGGAGTTCTTTTGGATGGGATTGCTAAAACTTATGGGCCAACCCTTAAGTACATTTGAATTTTTTAAAATAGTCATTAGTTGGTGGGAGGACAAATTATATCAGAGGTGAACAACAATAAGTGGGTTATTGTCCCAATGGGGTGTTCATATCCTAAGGGAAATAAAAGCTAAGATGAGTGTATAAATAAATCTGAGCATGAACCTAGAATATTGAGCAAACTAGATGGATATATTCTGAAGTGATTTTTGGTGCTTGAAGGAGTGAGTCACCATGTTGAAAGTGAAGGAAAGTGGTCAAAAGGCTCTATAATAGGTCATGAGCTAATTGTGTCAAAAAGGTGATCATAAATGCATGATTTTTGCTTAAATATTAATTTATGTGTATATATATACATATACTATGGGTATTTTTGTATCTAGCCATACAAGATATTGCACGAGGGTTTGAAAATTTGTTTAAATTTAAATATCTATGTTGTAGGATTTGACTAGAGTTGCATTGAATATATTAAAATAATACCTACATTGAATGGTTTGATTGGCATTATCTTTCAAGCTAACACTTTACATTAAACTTCACTACACATTTGGATCTTCTTAATTCAGCATTATGCAAGCTCGATCTGACATTTATAACTTGACAGATTCATATCTTGTAATGGCAACCTGACTTGGCTTGGTTAAATCTTGCGAGTTTGTATAGAAGCTTCAGTGACTCAAGTTTAGTAATCTACCTCACACTCACCCTGACTCAATGCCCCTTATAGGTGGTGGCTCACAGACCTTTTAACACATGCTTGTAGACCCCTCATCTTAATGGCACTAAGTCCTTTGTGTTCCCAGTGTAGAACCTGAGCTTGATCTTCCACTCTGTAGTGAGTTAAAGGATATATAGAGCCCTTCAACACGAATCTAGCTTGACACTGATCCCATAAGCTTTTTTATCATCCCCAACTTGTATATTGTATCCCCCACATGGCTCAAACTTGACCAAAGTGATTATAACTAATCAAGGCATACATTTCAACTCATGATATAACTTGATTTGAAAACCTCCATGTGTGCTCTAACTTGGACAAGTTTTAATATTTTTTTAGTTAAAAAATAGATAATTTAAATTTATAAATAAGTTTTCTTATGGGTGTGGTAGATAATACGCTTGGCATGTGGTTGAGTGATTGTAAGTTCGAAGTCAACAATTCAAAACTTGTGCCCCCAAAGGTCTCACTCACTCTGGCAAGATTTTATTGAGATGAGAATGGGTTATGATGGATGCAAACCTGAATTAGAAACCTAAACATGATGAGAGACAAGCAAGATGAAGTATGAAGGTGCCTAGTTAGTTACCAGAGTAGATCTCTAGACATGGGTGGAGATAACGAAGGGTTATAATTGATTCCCATTGTAATAATTTTTTTTCTCATATGTATCTTTAGAGGGCTATCGACCGACTATATTTTTTTTTGTGAAGGCGCTCAAGATGAGGGTAGGTTTAGGGGTCAAACCCCTACACCACACCCCAATACATATTTTGATCAAAATTTCTTTTAAAAGTTTTTATTTTTTAATAAAAAATAAAAAATTGGTTTTTTTTTTTAAAGGGGGAATATATTTAATGATATTTTTTTCAAAAAATGGGAGAATAATTTTTCAATGGTGGAATTTTTTTTGTAAAAGAAAAAGATTTTTTTTTCAAAATTTTGTGTAAAATTGGGACATTATTATTTGTAATTGGATGCATTCTTGGAAGAGACTGACATCCAATGAGTTTAACATTGTGGTGAGGAATACAATAAAATTTGATCCCCAATGCTAAACTTGCTAAGTAAATGGCATTTGGAAAAATTGGAAGAAATGTACAAAAATAGATTAAGGTCAACCGTCATGTTGTAGTTTAGAGTGTAGCATTTTCCCCATGTTCATACTATGGGGTAAATATTGGGAAAATATAAATTAGTGCTCACATTAGAAGATGAATGATAATATTATGAGTGTTTGTATGTGGGTTGTTAGTTATGTGTGCAATATTATAAGTGAGTTGTTAATACAACTCGCATAAAGATATTAGGAGAGAAATAATAGGGTATAAAGAATAGAGGTTGTTAGAATAACCTTCCTAGATTAGCGTTAAGAGAGGTTACTGGTTGAGCAACATTATATTTAATAGGAGATGCAAAACCCATGTAATTGTACCCTTGCTTATTGAATAGATGTTAAATTGTGATTGATTGAATTTTTACTTTGCACATCTAAGCTTTGGATTTATTCCAAAATAAAGGTTTGCCTATATTTATTGCATTATACATGGAGTCTATCAGTCCCGAATAGGGCCTAAATTTTATGGTTGTATAGTTGTATTTACATTTTTTAGCCAAAAAAGAAAATAAAAAATAGTGAAAACTACGTTAATGAACTTGTTCCTCAATGTTTCGATCCAAACTCTTGGATCATCATCAGGAGAATAGTAGGATAGCAAAACTCAGGAAATGAATTGATAAGTAACCAATCACTGACAAGGAAAAATAAATAAAATAAATTTTCCTTTAAGTTAATGGCTATGATGATAATCAATTTAAGAAAATTGTTGAAAAAACCAAAAAACCTTTTAAAGATAAATTTGTTATTGGTGATTTACAACAAAGAGTTTCATTTCCATATATAAAGGGAACCATGGAGAAATTAGAAAAAATGTTAAATAAAAGGGGAATTAAGGTTTTCTTTGACCCTCCCAATACCATTAGAAAAATGGTTGATTCTATTAAAGACCTAACCAAACCTGGTTCTTGTAAAGGGGTCTATTTCATTCCATGTTCTTGTGGGAGAGTGTATATTGGGGAAATAGGGAGATCCTTAGAGGTGAGGTTAAAATAACATGGTGTTGATTTAAGACATGATATATTTATCAAATCTACCATAACTGAGCACTCTCATAAAACTAGCCACCACATTTGTCTTGAAAATGCCAAAATTATTACTAAAATGGATCTCTATACAAAAAGGAAAATTTAAGAAAATTTTTAAATTGAAAATAACCTAGAAAATATCAATAGAGATGAAGGCACAAAATTAAGTGATAATTGGAAACCCTTACTACACCTTCCTCAGAATAAAAAGGAATATTAGGACAAATAATCAGTTTTAGCTTACTCTTTTGGGTTGGGTATAAAATTTGTTATATTTTTCCTACCTTGTTAGTGATTAGTTACCCATCAATTCATTTCTTGAGTTTCACTATTCTACTGTTCTCCTTATGATGATCCAAGATTTTGGATCGAAACATTGAGGAACAAGTTTGTAAAATCCCCAAATTGGGACAACAATGCAAAAGAGGGTTTTCTAACAAACCCCTAAACAAATCTAAAATAAAATCTAAATTCTGGAAAAAAACCAATAAACCCTACTATTGTAATTGCATCACCAAACTGAAATAATCACACCTCCAATCACTCAACAAATTAATAAAAAAATACCTTGTGAAGCTAGCCAATCATGACTCACACCGGCATGAAGAAAGAAGATGAATTTATATTTTTTCCACTCCCAAATCCATAATGCCACCAAGTTGATTTTTAAGCACTCATTCCATCCCCAAATCCTCCTCAAAATTCCTCCACAACTAAAGATAAATTTCAAATAAATTTCAACATGCATATTATATATAAATTAACCAAATTTAGGACATCAAACATGATCAAACCCTCTCCAAACCAAGTTACCAAAATCAGGCATCAATAACATTAAATAACTCAAAAAATTAGACTTGTAACCCTACCAAACTTGTTGGAAATAGGTTATAAATTCCACCAATATTTGAAAAAATAAACACTCGATTGTTTAGGGCCAATCAAAGCACCCTAAACCCTTGCCACACCTCCTTCAAGTGAATCACCCAACTCAAAAATTAATGGCAACATTTTAGAATTAATACCCTTGTTTCAACCCTCCAAAAATATTTCAAACCCTCATGATTTATTACCAAATAAATTAGAAATAATATTATAAATTACCTTATTGAATTGGAGTCTAAAATCCCTACAAAAAGGTTTGCTAACTCTTTAAAATGATTCGCCACACTTTAGAAATAATTATAAAATAAATCAGAATGTTATATCTTACCAATGGCTTACAAAATGAACTTCAAAATGATTTTTATAATCATCCCCCAAGGGTGGTGCCCAAGTTGGAGGGATGTGTCTTTTAAAACATAAGCAACTTTATCTTTTAAAACTCTATTTTTTAGGGTTTAGGCTCTCATAACTCTTAAAGGTCCTCTAGTTAATTGAACATTAGATCAAAAGTACATTTCTGCATAACTCAATTGAAAATTAGAATACTTAAGTACTTTTCACCTTTTTGCTCATAGGATAGCCCCTTCAATGTTCCCTTCTCTTTCCCTTAGCCTTGTGGGAACAACCAAGATAAGCATTCATAAGCAAGTTAAGCCAAAAAGGGGGACATTAAAGTCCTCCCCACCCAAAATTGTTTATCCTCAAGCAATTGCAAAAGCCATGGGGTTGTCCCCACACACTTCATAATGCACTTACCCAGTGAAATGGTTTCCCACTGAAAAAATCTCTAACTTGAGCTCTTAAATTGATAAACATGTATCTTAGTGACTGCCCCCATGGGCTCAAGGTGTCATGTTCATCTCCCAAGAACTCCTCTTAACGCAAAAGAAATAAAGCATGCATTGCTTGTTTGCTTTTGATGTAGTCTCTCAAGGTGATTAATGTACCCTTACAAGATGTTCCAAAAATTTAGAAATAAATCACTATGATCTCATCATAAAACATACCTTGAGTGAAAATGGTACATAGATGCAACCTCTCTTGAGTGTGCCTTAAAACATACGGTATGTCATTCCCTTTTGATTTCATTTTATCACTTCTTTTATACTTAGGAAGAATACTAAATTGATCAAATAAAAGCCTCCACCAACTCTTAATATAGAATTGTACCTCCCATGCTTGATTAAACTAAAAGTGTGCTTCCTTATGAACATTTCTAGAATACAACCTTGGCTAGAATTTACCCAAAAAATTAGACTTCTGGCCTTCCACATACTATTGTTCTTGTCCTTCAAAATTGGATTTTCTTGTGTGACAAATTTTAGAATATACCTTGGTACAAAGTTTCCCCAACATGGATTGTATTGTGCCTTGAAAATGTCATTTTTTTCTCTTTAATGTGGTTGGCCTTGTTTTATTAACATAGAAAATTTGAAACCAAAAAAATCAGATTTCATACCACTTTTTCCAACTCTTCCCCTTGGCTAACATATGCAAAACAAATTGTTACTGATGCCCCAAAAAAATCCATAGGTGATCCCAGCTATGTCTATCATTCTTTTGTAAGCAGAAGGACCCTCTTTTATTGCCATTTGAAACTTATGAACAACTACTTGTAATTTCAATCCCTTCAAAATTCAAGAGGGGTTCTATTTTCCTTATAACACCACTATTTCCACTCTTGAAAGAAGGAATAAGGTGATACCCAAAGCACATTTTGGGTTGCCCTTGGCAATCAATTCTCATCTCATCCCTTTCAATATAAGTGTGACAAAAATCATAATTTGTAATACTTACCAATTATCTTATGAGGATTCCAATTTGGATTGAAGGGGCTGCATTTTATGTCTAGGGGTAGACTTCTTTTCCATCTTCCTCATGCTCATGAAATATTCTCCCAACATACTATTTTCAAAATAATAAGGGGCTTCTCTATCACCCAAACCATGCAAAACAATCTCATTACTTGCTGCCTTAAATTTAAGCTCCATGGTTTGGTAGTTTTGAGTGTACTCACTAAGTGAATGCAACCATTGAATACCAAGGACAATATTGGTCTCCCCTATGCTAACCACGTAAAAATCACCATCAAACACATACTTTTCCAAAGTGAGACTAAGGTTTGAAATATTTTTTGTATAAGGGATGGTGAAGCCATCTGCCACTGTGACTCTAAATCATTTGAACTCCATGGATTTTAGCCCACATGAAGTTACCAGTCTTCTATCAATGAAATTGTGAGTTGTCCCACTATCAATAAGTATGGTGATATGTGTATCCCTTCAATTATACCTGAACTCTAAAGGGATAATACTTGAGAGCTGTTGAAAGTGATGCCAAAGTGCCGCTCAACTCATCTTTTCCCTCTATCTCCAAGGTATTCTCCTCATAGTTGGTTGTCCCAACTTCCTCCTCATTTTACTCTTTGAAAAGTACTTCAATGTAGTGTACTTTCTCCTTGCCATGACAATTTTGGCCCTTATCCTAAGGGTCATCGCATGTGAAGCAAAGACCTTTCTTTCTTAACTCATTTCTCACATCAAACTTACTATGTGGTAGCTCCTTCTACTACCCCAAACCTAGTTGGTTTGGTCTAGTCAAGGGACCCACATGATTGGCCTTAGGTGGCCTTGTATAGCTACTCTTTGGTTGCCCCAAACTACCACCTCTCTGTTGCCCTATAGGTGGGAAAAAAGTATTCTTTGGCTATCCCAAATGTGGAAATCTACCCCTAGGAATAGAAGACTCCAAATCATAGGCCTTCTAAATGGTCTCTCTCAACAAAGGTGGATCAAATGCCTTGACCAATCCCCTTAGGGAGTCAACCAAGCCTTATATGAACAACACCACCAGTATTCTATCTGAAATATCAGTCACCATGACTAAAATTATTTGAAACTTTGTGACATAATCATATACTAAGGCCCTTCGCCTCAATTGAGCTAAATCATGGGAATGAAGTTCAAGATCAACTCTATCAAACCTCTCAATCAAACTCTTGCTAAAATCCACATAGGAGTGTATGTGTTGATGCCCTTATGTGATCAAACTATGATACGACCAATTGTGGGCTACTCCCTTTAAATGTAAATTAGTGAATTGAATGGCCTCTCCCTCTACCATAAGTCAAAGTGAAAAGAAGGTATCCACCTTTTGAATACATACACTTGTTGAACTCCTTTATGAAACATCAAATGTGGAGAGATATAACATCCCTAGTGCATCATGGAGATCTCCCTGGCTACCCCTTTGCCTCTAACTGATCCTAGGCCCACTCTATCCCCATTTTCAAGCTGAAAACTCAAAAAAAACATAGCCTCTCTAACTATCATGAATAAGGTAACATACTCATCCATCTCTCTCTAACTCCTCATGTGGGCTAGGTAACCCCTCCCTCATTGGTACATGATCCTCCCTCTAAATAAATGTAGTTTGAGTGGGCCTATGTGTGGATGCTCCATTCCCTGAAGGGGGTGTATATGCATCTGGCTTGCTTCTTGAGGCACCACTATTTCCATTGAGTGGCTTTAAGCCACCCATCTCACTAAGGAATGAAGAAACCCCTCCATCACTGTTGACATCCTCTCTTAAGTCTGAGAATACTTTTGAAACCTCTCCTCAACCCACCTATCTCTCCTCTCACCATATGTCTCATGGTGTCCCATGTCACCCATGACTTGGTCTTGCTCAAGCGAACCAACTAGTGGAAGCCTTGCTTCCCTCATGATACTTCTCAATTAATACTTAACCTACTTATTTCCACTCATGTATCAAACCCTTCACCCCATAGAATATATAAGATATGGCTCTAATACCACTATAATTTCCCCAAATTAGGACAATAATGCAAAAGAGGATTTTCCTACAAACCCCAAAACAAATCTGAAATAAAATCTAAATCCTAGAAAAAAACGATAAACCATACTACATCATTTGCATCACCAAACTAAAATTGCCACACCTCCAATCACTCAACAAATTAATATAAAAATACCTTGTGAAATTATCCAATCATGGCTCATACCAACATGAAGAAAGAAGCTAAATTTGTATGTTTTTCCACTTCCAAAACCACAATGCCACCAAGCTGATTTTTAAGCCCTCATTCTATCACCAAATCTTACTCAAAATTCCTCTAGAACTGAAGATAAATTTTAGATAAGTTATAACATACATATCATATATAAATTAGCCAAAGTTAGGACCTGAAACATGATAAAACCCTCTCTAAACCAAGTCACCAAAATAAGGATAAATAACATTAAATAACTCAAAAAATCAGACTTATAACCTTGTCAAACCTATTGTAAATAGGTTATAAATTCCATCAATATTTGAAACAATAAATGCTTGATTATTTAGGGTCAATCAAGGCACCATAAACCCTTGCCACACCTCCTTTAAGTGAATCACCCAATTCAAAAATTAATGATAAAATTTTAGAATTAATACCCTTGCTTTAACCCTCCAAAAATCCTTCAAACCCTTATGATTTATTACCAAATAAATAAAAAATAATATATAAATTACCTTGTAGAATTGGAGTCTAAAATCCCTCTAAAAAGGTTTGCTAACTCCTCAAACTGATTCACCACACTTTAATAAAATATATCAGAATGTTATATCTTACTAATGGATCACCAAATAACCTTCAAAACACTCCTAGGACAAGTCATCCAAGCTAAAATAATGTGAAAAATACTATAGGTATTTTATTTAACTTGCATTAGCCCTCAAAGACCTCAAAACTAGCCCTCAATTCAAGTCGCCAAAGCTAGAAAATCATATAAAATATTTTAAGCTTCAATGAACCCTTCAAATCAACTCACAAAGCCCTCTAGGCAAGTCACCACCCAAGGAAATTGATCTAAACTCTATGAACAAGCTCCTGATGCAAGTCTCCACTCTCCAAGACTTGTAATTTCTGTAAAAATTAGCTTTATATATGGTTTGCAATATTCCTCAATATAGGTGTTTAAAAAAACCCCTGTAGATCCACTTGCATGTAAACATGTAATTTTAAATCTCAAATACATCCCTTGAATAGAGCTACCCAAGCAGTAGGAATGGATGTTTTCATCCCCAAACCCTTAACACTCTTGAAGGTTTTCATCCTTAAGATGTGGTAATCAAATTTGACATACTTGATCAATGATTCCATAACAATCTTCAGCATACCTTTCCAAATGACTCCTTAATTGCTTTTTATAATCATCCCCCAAGGGTGGCACCCAAGTTGGAGGGATGTGTCTTTTAAAACATATGCAACTTTATCTTTTAAAACTCCATTTTTGAGGGTTTAGGCTCTCATGACCCTTAAAGGTCCTCTACTTAAGTGAACATTAGATCAAAAGTACCTTTTTACATAATTCAACTAAAAATTAGAATACTTAAGTACTTTTCACCTTTTTTCTCATAGGATATCCCCCTCAACGTTCCCTTTGTAGACACCTAAAGCTAGCCACTGATAACCTCCAATCATGCTTTTAGCTAGTTTATAAAAGTACTTTTTTGCATAACTCAACTAAAAATTAGAATACTTAAGTACTTTTCACCTTTTTTCTCATAGAATAACCCCCTCAATGTCCCCATCTCTTTCTTTCCCTTAGCCTTGTGGGAACAACCAAGCTAAGGGTCCAAAGCAAGCTAAGCCAAAAAGGGGGACATTACAAAGTTCATTAACATAGTTTTCATTATTATTATTATTATTATTATTATTATTATTATTATTATTATTATTATTATTATTATTATTATTATTATTATTATTATTATTACTATTACTATTACTATTACTATTACTATTACTATTACTATTACTATTGTTATTTTACTACGTAACCATGTTTTTTAATCAAAAAAATGAGAGTCATTTTTTAAGACATTGTAGTAGATGAAAGGTAAACTTTTAGGAAAACCACCACAAATTATAAAGGATTTTAGTAAATACATATATTTTCTCTATTATTTCCTTCTACTACAAATTATATTTGTATTAAAAGGCAATGTTGAATAAATAACCATCGTAAAAAATCATGACAAGTAGGGTTGACCATCAAATTTATGCACCTGGTCTCGAGTCTCGAGTAAGGCCATATGAAATGACATCACCAATTTAATTCACTATTTTTTTGAATTATTATCTTCATAAATGGAAAAATAAATGTATATTTCATCAATGAAAATATTATTAAGATACCATAATATTGAATCTATCACCTAAAGGTAACTGCTTGCATTCTGATTCTATGAACTCAAGCTCTCACATTATTTTAGCTAAAGAAATCGAAGATTCAATGGATAGAGAAAATAAGGTTGTATAACCTAATTTTGAAATCAATAATATTGAATTCATGCATACAGAGAGTGTTGAACAAGGTTCAGCTGGAAAAGGGTGCATTGTGGAGAGGGTTGAAAAGGGTTCAGCTATAAAAGTGTCCACTAAAAAGGGTTTGGCTGAAAAGGATTTTTCTAAAAAAAGTTTGGCTCAAAAGGAATAATATGAAATTGTGAGGGATGGAATAAATGGGGCAAAAAGAGTGTCTTTGAGTAAATTTTTGGAATAAGAGTTTTTGAGATTTAGCCACACAAATTAGAATCAAGACATAAACATGGAGTCATGGGTTTAAATTTAGCCTAGAATAAGGGTTTCAATAAGGGTTTTAGCAGTAGAAACGCTGATCATTTTTTAAGGCTATAAATGTGAAGATTCCATAAGAGAAGGAGGTGGTCAATAAGGTGGGTATCAAAATAATGGGAAAGGCAAAGGAGGAGGAGGTTATGGTTATAGAAATCAAGGAAGAGGAGACGATAATAGGTGCATCGATACCCTAGGCAAAACCTTGTAAGTGTTTTTCATTTTTTGAAATTTAGTTTTAGAATGACTATTTTTTATTTTGGTTACATTTAGTGAAATGTTTTATGTATATGGCCGCATGTACTGGTGTATCTTTATTACATCTTGATTCCTCGATAAGCAAACTTACTTGATTATCTGTGGATATTTATAGTTAGCAATTTGATTTATTTATTAGTTGCCTAAGCTATGAGTTATATATTGTTATGAAATAGTTGAATATTGCTTTAGTTACATGGTTACATTACTATGATTTAGTTGTAGTGTATATTTTTACATTATGATCGTGGTGAGTTGTTATTTCAACCATATTTTATGATGCACATATGTTATGATGTTATGGACTAACTACTTACTTGTCATGAGTTGGATGTAGGAGAGTTTCATCCCTAAGATCCTGACGGAGGGAGAGCATCATCGGAGAGGGTGATGTAGATGGAGATGTTGGGAGATGACAGAGAAATTAGCTAGAACCCTGCACACACCACATTATTTAGGACATGTTAGATGCATAATTGAATGGTTAGCATAGTGCCTTTTGATGTCATTGGCATTTAGATAGTATTTATGCATGGTTAGCTTCATGTAATGATGATGTGGAATTAATCTTATGTGTTTATGATTATAGTATTTTTATTAAGTTATTATGGCTAACTATTGTACTAAATAGTCATTTATTATTAAGATAATTGAAGAAATATAAAAATAAGAAATAAAATAAATAAAATTGAAATTGAAATAAGATGAGAAAGTGGGGAGGTTTTAATTTAGGGGAAAAAAAGAGGAAAAAACAAAAGGTAAAAAAAAAAAGATAATAAAATCATTGAATAAAAATTAAAATGAAAAGAGGTCAGCTTTAAAACAAAGTAGCGCCATATGCATGAGAAGAGGAGAATAAAAAAATCAAGAAAGGGGGACGCAACTCAGAGAAGAGGAGTCCAAGCGCAAAAGAAAGGAGAAGTATAGAGAAGAAGGATGAGAAGGGAGTAAAGTTAGGCAGTGCATATTTAAGAAGTAGGCATTGCAATTAATTTTTGAGTATTCATGTTGAATTATTGTACTAATATGATAATATTACTGTAAACTAGGTGAATTTGTATGCATAAAACATTGAACTTGTGTAGAAAAATCCAACGATTCACCTCTAAGTTTTCTTCCACATCCTTGTATTCCTTAAGAGATAGTTTTTAGGTGAAAATAATAGGTATAAACAAAGCGATATGTATTAAACAATCCATATATATATATATATATATATATATATATAAAACTTAGTATACCTGTTATTCCTATAGTTCATATAATATAGATCACTATAATGATAGTAAACTAGTGAAGTAATACATAATATAGATTTCATTAGTGTTACAAATTTCTAACATTTATGGGTGATTTCCATATAGTGATTTCCTATTACTATAATACAAATCACACGGTCAGATTATAGATTACGATGTATTATTTTCTCCATGATTAGAATTCTAACATTGTATAATGATTTCTAAGATTAGATTTCTACATAATATACATTGCTATGATGGTAATAATTTTATCATGTTATGTAACAATGCTCCATATAATGATAATAAGGGCTTAAATTATTCTATACGGAGAATTAAAACACAAGGTATATGTTTATTTTAAAAAGTGACTTCATACATAAAAAAAGAGTGTATGGCAATTTGGAAATCATAAAAGAAATCTGAGTTATGGTAATATATATATAGTTCCCAAAATCCGTCACTTGTTTTTTGGGACAACATATCAACTATTTTGGTCTTGCAGGCCAAAATTCTCTCTTCCCTTCTCAAAAAATGTTCTGAGCGCTCCAATTCTTCAATTATTCAAGCTTTTTTAGCTAAGGGACTCACAAGTTCAACAGGTTCAACAACTTCAACAGGCGAGCTCTCACAAAGAAACAAGTTCCCAACACTTAGGCATTTTCAAGGTTGGTTCAACATCGAGGTTCAACTAAAAGGTCCATCGGCAGGCTTCAAACAAAATATTGAACCATTGAACCATTGAACCATTGAACCCTACCTCCAAAGTTTTAAAGGTTTAACGGGTTCAAAGGTTCAACGACATCGGTAGACTTAAAGAGTTAAGCACTTCGACAAGTTCAAAGTTCAACTGCTTCAGAAAGTTCAACGGCTTTGAAGGACTTAACGAAAAGAAGAATTCAAAGAAGAAATATTGAACCGTTGAACCTTGAACCAAAAGAGTTCAAAGTTCAAAGGTTCAACGAGTTCAATAAAGTTTGAGAGACTTAAAAGAACAAAGGATTCAAAGAGCTAAAAAAAGAAAGGTTGAACTGATTGAACCTTGAACCAAAATGGTTCAAAGCTCAAAGGTTCAATGAGTTCAATAGAAAAGAAAAGGATTTAGAAAGTTTGAAGACTTCGGTAGGTTCAAAGGTTCAAAGACTTCAGTGGACTTAAAGAAAAGAAGGCTTCGAAGAGTGAAGGTTGAACTATTGAACCATTGAACTTTGAACCGAAATGGTTCAAAGGTTCAAAGGGTTCAAAGAAGTCCAAAGTGTAGAAAGGAAGCTTTGAGTGAATGGAAGAAGTAGAAGAAGTTCTACAAGGAGTTCAACCAAAAGGTTCGAAGAATGATTGAACCAAGGAAGTGATTGAACCAAGGAAGCGACTGAACCAAAGAAGCGATTGAACCAAGGAGTTGATAAGACCACCCAAACCATTAAACCATTAAACTGATGCACTTCAAAGGTTCAAAGGTTTAAGGTTCAAAGTATTTTAGATGACCAAGTGACCAATGACGTCCCCATGGAAGTCAAATTTAGGGTAATGAAATGCCCATTTATTTTCAAATATGGCACAGAACTTGAAGACAAAACTCAGCGAACAGCTGAAGAAAGAGCTGAAAGAGCCTACTAAAGGCAAGAAGATGGCCCAAGAGCTCAAATTGCAACAAGAAAGAGGGAAATCTATAGGAAATCCAAAAATATTTGTAAGAGAGTTATTTCTAGCAGGTGAAATAGTCCACTAGGTGGACATCAGAGAGCGCGAGCACTCAATAGCGTGACCTATTTTTCTAGATTGAGTAAAGGTGAAGTGGATAGTTGTGCACATATTAGGAAGAGGACTAGGTGGCCCATACTTTATAAGGAGACATTTGAGATGAATTGGCATGCCACAGTTAAGGCTGATGCCCTATTCTAGCATGGTCCTTTGACAAAACTGAAAATGCATTTAAGGCATTGAATGCAGCATGGGCCATTCCATGTAACAAAGTGCCCAAGTATTTCTTAGAGTGCTATATATTGTAATCTCTTATTTTATGTAAAGAAGATCTCTCTATTATAGAAGTAAAACTCTGCCTAAATTGAAAGGCATTTCCTGAGACTTTGAGCTCAGATTGTTAATCATATTTCTTTATTTGAATGAGAAAACAAGTGACCTTTCAGACTTTGTTCTAGAATAGCTTGTGTTATTTAGGAAATTGTTCTTATGTCTATTTCCTAGAAGCATTCTTGTCCATTTAATTTAACAATTAGAACTAGTGGAAGTAATCAAGAAGGTGTCCTGAAGCCGACTGTGGAGAGACTTTGTGCTGCCACAATTGTCTTTAGTGTGTTTGTTTTTCTATTTCTATGTAAAGGATCTTGGGACAAATTTTTGCCCTCATTGTCCTTTGTATATTTGACTCTTTGGCAGTTGAGGTGGAGATTTTGTGCTACACTTCATTCTATTGTGTTACTACGCCCTATTTTAATGAGGGAAGCAATGAAAGACTTTGTGCTTTCGTGAGTTTCTCATGGTTACAATTACTACCAAGAATGAATCTGGTTATTGACTGAATATTACTTCTAAAAGAAGATAAGTACCTTCACCAATTACCTAAGATTTCTCCTTTGATCTGTGAACATCATCTCTAAAAAAAGAGAGATGGATGGTGTTGTCCTACCCCTAAGTGTTATTTTTTGCTTATATATATATTATATATAGCACCTCATATTTATAGGGAACCTCCCCTTGATGAGAGGAGAGATTCATCCCCTTTTGATGTGCTCGACCTACACATTTTGCTGATAAATCTCCCTATGCTATGGTGGAAACACCTATTTAGCCCATCAGTTAGCTGGTGACAAAATATTCACCCAATAGTTTTTGGCAACTCCACTAGGTAAGAACATGCAGTTTGAAGCCTCAAGCTTCAAGCTGAAGCAGTGCCAGTTCTTTTCCATTTTTATTTTTCCTCCCATCTTTGTGCCACAGTGTTTGGTGACTCCACTACAGAATGTGTTCTGCAGTTTGAAGACTCAACTTCAAATTGAAGTAGTTCCTATCCTTATCCATTTCAATTTTACACTCTGGCATATCCACAGTATACTCAAAGCTAGAGAGCTAAAGAGATTATTTACCCTGTATTTGAGTTGGCATAGCAAAGTGATTTTGACCTATTTCCTTCTCCATCTCATCTTCAGTGAACCAGGAGTTTTCCTCCTACAAAATTCAAGTCTCCATTACCAGGCAAAGCATCCATTTCTGTTGTTACTGTTAGCAGAGCTTTGTCAATACATACCCCCCAGATATTTGTTATCCCTCCCTTTAGTAGTCAAATCATGGCAGTTCAAGGCCCTTGGGGTAACTCTTTTGGTCCACTCAATCTAACTCCACCTCTACATGAGCTACCTCGCAGTTCAAGGAAAAAGTTCCTTAAATTATTTGGTGATGGGAGAGTTCATCCTGATAAACATATTGCAGCCTTTAGCATAGCCTGTGGTGTGATAGGTGTGGAGTATGAGGATGTAGCAGTCAGGCTATTCATAGAAACTTTACAAGGTGCTGTTGTAGACTGATTTTATCATCTATAGGCCTAGATTGTGACTGACTGGAATGCCCTTAAAGCCAAGTTTGAAGCTAGATTCAAGCCTGTAAAAGATGTGCATGCCCTCTTGGCTCAGCTCACATAAATGAAGAAGGAGCCTCATGAACCAATGAGGGATTTCATCGCCAAGTTTGACAAGCTGAGGAACATGATTCCTACCATTGCTCAACCAATAATTGAGAATCTCAAATGCTTCTTCATCAACTCTCAACTTCCTGAATTGAGTTTCTTATTGAGACGGGCTTGTCACATAGACCTTGTTGCAGCGCAAGATTTGGCTACTAAGGTGGAAGATGATCTCATCTTGGTGGGGAAGATAAGGAGAGATCCTAACAGAGGTAAATCTTCTTCATCCTATGAATACGTATCTACAAGCACCACTGATCATATGGTGTAGAAGCTGGCAAATGAGTTGCTAGCTCTTAGAAAGTAAATGGCACAAGGGATGTCTGCTCCTCCTTCGTACTGAGATATACCAAGGAGGACATTCCCTAATCAGTCATACCAAGGCAATGTTGCCCAAAATCAAGGGAAACCAAATCATCATCCTCCCCCATAGGGGAAGCTTGCCATTGAAGCAGCACCAACCAACTCAGCAGTTGGATATCTTGAAATAAAATCTAATTTCTCTTTCCAGCCTAAATTGAACCCAGAAGATGACGCTAATCTCTTCACAGAGGGAGAAGAATTAGCTGGTGATTCCAACATTAGTTTCTTAAACTACCAGGATGAACCCAAAAGTAAAGGTGAAGCATTTGATGGGTCATACGCTGTATTCACTGGTCCCAAAACTAGTCAGCCTAGCAAGCTGATAAGAAAAAAATAGAGGAGTGATCTCAACCAATAATTTTAATTGCTAAGTGGGGAACCACTCTGCCTTTTCAATCAAAGGACCCAGTGATTGCTAAAAAAGTAAGTACCTTAAGTATGCCTTCACCTTCAACTTCAATTTCATAGATCAGTATCACCCCTCCTAAAAACTATTAAGATGAACTACCTTCCCCCATTCCTAATTTATTTCAGACATTTGATATAATTGACCATGTCAAGAAAACCAAAATTCAAATGTTTGAATTTGAATTCCTACAATCCAACCCTGAGCAGTTGCATATGTTAGTTCAATGTGTGACAAATAAGACCATCCCTGCAGGACAATAAATTCTAAAAGCAAAACCTAGTTCCCCTAAGAGCACAACCTTTCAGAATAACCTTGTCATTATTCCTCCTGCTACTCCCAAGAGGACATAACTATTTTATGTCTCCTTGCTGATAAATGGATACCAACTGAATAATTGCATCATAGACTCAGGGGCATCTGACAACGTCATGCCTGCCAAAGTGGTAGAATCTCTTGGTCTCACACTGACCAAGACATTTAGGAGATGCTTCTCCATGGAGAACAAATAAGTGCCACTACTGGGACAAATTAAGGATGCCCAATTTGTATTTATGGCATTCTCAGATAAGAGAATTAAGATGGTAGTCTTGGTGATCGATGTCCCAGCCTCATACGACATTCTTTTTGGGTCAAATTTCTGCAAGGATGTCGATGGTGAGTTAAGTATGGACTTGTCTGAAGTGAAGATCTTGGTCAAAGGCGTCATTCAGAGATTGCTCCCTAAGAAGGAAGCAAAATACGTTGTCACTCAAACATCAATGCCTAAAGCTCAAATTCTATTTGAGTCTTCAGGCATGGGTAATTACTTTTTGACTATAGAGGATGTTCCTGTCCTAACTAATGAAACTTTTGAAGATGACAATCTAAAAATTGGTTCAGATAAAAAAACAGAAGGCTTAATAAAGCACAGTGCAAGCCCAGAGGAATCCTCCCCTCCAAATGAAGAAAAATCTAAGGAAAGGTCAATTTTTGATAATGTGTGGATTCTTGAATTTAATGGTAGCTATTATTCTACTGGCTCGAAAGCTAGGATTGTGTTGATATCTCCTCAAGGAGATATTTTCCCCTATTCTTATAAATTGTAGTTCAGTACCACCAACAATACTATTGAATATGAATCACTGTTGCTCAGATTGAAGGCTGCTCGAGACAAGGGCAATAAAATCCTTCATGCCAAAGGAGATGCTAAGCTAGTGGTTTGTCAGGTGAGGAACCTATATCAAACTAAGAATGAAAGATTACATCATTACCGCAATCTAGTGTGGGATCAAATTGAAAGCTTTGATGCTTTCAGTAACTCTGTAGTGCCCAGAGAATTTAATGACTGAGCTAATGCATTAGCTATTTTAGTGACTCTCTTGGTTCCTCACCAAGATTTTGAAAGAGACAAGTACACTATCAAACTGGTCTTTTGACCAAGTGTTCCTGACAATGCCAATCATTGGCAAGTGTTCAAAGATGATAACTAAATCATCACCTTTATGAAACAAAAGGATAGCTTTGAATAGCTTCATTTCGAAGGCAATTGACCTCTACCATAGAAATCAACTTAGGAAACAATTCCAGATGTAGGTGAAGAATTCCTGTAGCTCAAAGGGAATAAAATCCCAAAAGGACTGGTTTATCTTGAGAAGTTATTTGATAAGCACGACAGGTCCATCAATCAGCAACAAAAGGATTCAAGTTCCTCCAAGGAGTTTGATCAAATAGATTTGGGTACCAAAGAAAATTCCAAGATGGTGAACATTTGGAAATGTTGCACTCCTGTGGAGAAGCTCAAATTTATTGACCTACTTCGCCAATACATGGATGTTCTAGCGTACTCCTATGATGATCTAAAGTCGCTCAGACCTGAAGAAATTTGCCATGAAATTCCTCTCAGAGTGATTCAGTGCCTTACAAGTAGAAATATCAATAGTATAATCCAAAGATATCATGTATTATTCTGTTTGAAATATAGAAAATGCTGAACGCTAGAATAATTTTCTCAATCCATCATTCCACATGGATTACAAACATAGTCCCTGTGAGAAAGAAGAATGGCAAAATTTGCCTTTGTGTGGATTTCAGAAACATGAATCAATCCTCTCTAAAGGATAACTACCCTCTGCCCATCATGGATCAAGTCCTTCAGATAGTGACCAGTTCAGAGATGTTATCAATGTTAGACGGCTTCTCAAGATACAATGAAGTTGAAGTTGGTGAAGTAGACTAGCATAAGATTGCCTTCACCACGCCTTGGGGCACCTTTTTGTATCAAAGAATGCCATTTGGTATGATAAATGCTAGCGCCACTTTCTAAAGAGAAATGGATTTTGCTTTCAAAAATGAAATAGGTAAGTTCATTGTGGTGTACCTTGACGATTTAATAGTCTTTTCTAAACATCTTCTTGATCATGTGCGCCATCTACAACAAGTGCTAGAATGATGTCAACAAAATGGCATTTATCTAAAAGAGTAGACTCAAAGAAGAAATATTGAACCGTTGAACCTTGAACCAAAAGAGTTTAAAGTTCAAAGGTTCAACGAGTTCAATAAAGTTTGAGAGACTTAAAAGAACAAAGGATTGAAAGAGCTAAAAAAAGAAAGGTTGAACCAATTGAACCTTGAAACAAAATGGTTCAAAGCTCAACGGTTCAATGAGTTCAAGGGTAGACTCGAAGAAGAAATATTGAACCGTTGAAACTTGAACCAAAAGAGTTCAAAGTTCAAAGGTTCAACGATTTCAATAAAGTTTGAGAGACTTAAAAGAACAAAGGATTGGAAGAGCTAAAAAAAGAAAGGTTGAACTGATTGAACCTTGAACCAAAATGGTTCAAAGTTCAAAGGTTCAATGAGTTCAACAAAAAAGAAAAGGATCTAGAAAGTTTGAAGACTTCAGTAGGTTCAAAGACTTCAGCGAACTTAAAGAAAAGAAGGCTTTGAAGAGTGAAGGTTGAACTATTGAACCATTGAACTTTGAACCGAAATGGTTCAAAGGTTCAAAGGGTTCAAAGAAGTCCAAAATGCAAAAAAGAAGCTTCGAGTGAATGGAAGAAGCAGAAGAAGTTCAACAAGGAGTTTAACCAAAGGGTTCAAAGAATGATTGAACCAAGGAAGCGACTGAACGAAAGAAGCAATTGAACCAAAGAGCCGATAGGACCGCCTGAACCATTGAACCGATGCACCTCAAAGGTTCAAGGTTCAAAGTAGTTTAGACGACCAAGTGACCAATGAAGTCCCCGTGGATGTCCAATTTAGTGTAATGAAATGCTCTTTTATTTTCAAATATGGCATGGAACTTGAAGACAAAACTCAACAAACAACTGAAAAAAGAGCTGAAAGAGCCTGCTAAAGGCAAGAAGATGGCCTGAGAGCTCAAATTGAAACAAGAAAGAGGGAAAGCTATAGGAAATCTAGAAATATTTGCAGGAGAGTTATTTCCAATAGGTGAAACAGTCCACCAGGTGGACATCAGAGAGCACAAGCACTTAATAGCATAGCCTATTTTTTTAGATCAATTAAAGGCAAAGTGGACAGTTGCACACATATTAGGAAGAGGACTAGGCATCCCATACTTCAAAAGGAGACATTTGAGATGAATTGACATGCCATAGTTAAGGCTGATGCCCTGTTCCAGCATGGCCCTTTGATAGAACTAAAAATGCATGGGCCATTCCATGAAACAAAGTGCCCAAGTCTTTATTGAAGTGTTATTTATTGTAATCTCTTATTTTATGCAAAGGATATCTCTATTATAGAAGCAAAACTCTGCCCAAATTGAAAGGCATTTCTTAAGACTTTGAGCTCAGATTGTTAATCATATTTCTTTATTTAAATGAGAAAACAAGTGACATTTCAGACTTTGTGCTAGAATAGCTTGTGTTATTTAGGAAATTATTCTTATGTATGTTTCCTAGAAGCATTCTTGTCCATTTAATTTAACAAGCAGAACTAGTGGAAGTAATCAGGAAGGTGTCCTGAAGCTGACTGTGGAGAGACTTTGTGCTGCCACAATTGTCTTTAGCGTGTTTATTTTTTTGTTTCTGTGTAAAGGATCTTGGGATGATTTTGTGCCCCCATTGTCCTTCATATATTTCACTCTTTGGTAGTTGAGGTGGAGACTTTGTGCTACACTTCATTCTGTTGTGTTACTACGCCCTGTTTCAGTGAGGGAAGCAACAAAAGACTTTGTGCTTTCGTGGGTTTCTTGTGGTTATAATTACTACTAGGAAGGAATTTGGCTATTGATTGAATATTATTTCTGAAAGAATAGAAGTACCTTCAGCAATTACCCAAGATTTCTCCTTTGATCTGTGAACATCATGTCTAAAAAAAGAGAGATGGATGGTGTTGTCCTACCCTTGAGTGTTATTTTCTGCTTATATATATAGTATATATAGCACCTCATATCTATAGGGAACCTCCCCTTGATGAGAGGAGAGATTTGTCCCCTTTTGATGTGGTCGACCTGCACATTTGGCCGATAAATCTCCCTATGTTGTGGTGGAAACACCTATTTTGCCGATCACTTAATTGGTGAAAATATTCACCCAACAATATATATATATATAAAAGCACCAGTTAGTGTTTAGCATTGTTGCCTAATCTAAAAATGAACAATGATTCATACATAGTATAAACTATATATTCAGCGAGCATGACTCTATATGTGAAAGTATGAAATTATAAATTGTTATATTTTAAGGACATTCATTGTCATACTTGGATCAACTATTTATATTTATATTTTTCTAATTATGTATATAAACATAAGATATCATAAAAGTTTCAAAGTTTTAAACTATATATCCTGATAGAGTACATGTGGTATCGTGGTGTATGATATCGATGCTTAACCTTTGTATCTTTTATAAAATTTTCCTTATAAATCACCTTTATCACTTAAGCCATTTATTCATTTGAGTTTTGAATTATATTTATATATATAGGCCATTAAAACATATCATTGGATTATATTTTAAGCTCACTTTAACTTAAATCCTTTCATAGAACACTAGATTTTCTTTAGGACATATGAATATATGTGATCTGAAATCTGATTATTTATGTATATATATGAGGGTTGTGCATGTGTAAATGGTACATAAAAATGTGAAAATATAGAGTTGATTAAGTTAATATCATATGCTGTAAACACTATGAACTTATATATACATGAACTGGGGAAAATTGTCTACAAACTATAAGTACACACACACACACAAACAAAGTATGCATTATTAAGATAAAAGAGAGGACATATGAGCTATAAGATTTGACATTATAACTGGGGTATGTGTGTGTGTTAGGTATATTTGACTTTCCAAATAATGAATTATAACCTTTATGTAGGACTAAGTGAGTCAAATAAGGTTTTTCAAAGGTAGCAAACCCTGTATAGACTTGATGTATTTTTCATGAAAAGTTAAACAATGGTTGGAAGCACATAAGTTTCTTTTAGAAAAATGAATAAGATGATATTATGGTAATTATGTATTAAAAACTTATGTATTTTGTAGTATATGTTATGCTGTGCATAAATATATAAAATAAGCCTATATTTATAGTTATATTGATGGTTCAAAACTAAGTTATAGGCTTTTGAATAATTGAGAACTACTTGTATATGTACACATCCTCTCCCTTTTAAAAATACAATAAATTGTTTAAATGGAAGATTACGTGTTTTCATGAAAACTATAATCTTCTTGTTATGACTAGTTATTTGTATAGACTAGTTGAACTCAATAACAATGGACTATGATAATATGGGTTGTCATAGAGTACATTATATTTCGAAATTACTTATATTAATTAGGAAATTGTAGTTATACGTATATTATACTCAAATGGTATAAGCTGTAGTTGATATTTTGATTATTTATGTGTTAAATAATGTTGTGGAGATTCATTCATATGTTTGATAGACTAAATGTTTGATTTTTGATTATTCAGGTGCTTAGCATGTTTTATGATTGATAATAAGATATAATATGTATGAATCTATTGGTTATACTATGTTAACCAAATTTTGCATTACTGGTACTAAGTAAGAAGTGATATGTACTTTACTAGCTTGCTAGTATCATAATTCCCAATGAGGGTATTTTGATCAAGTGGTGTGTTTGAAATTGACTGATTTTAGAGATCAATAACCACTGAAAACTTTGGCCAAAGTAATGTTAGTTAGACATTTTCATTTCATATGTATGATTTACATGTTTGTGTGATATCATGTTTGAACATATTTTTTTATGGTACACTACATATTTTTAAAAATTATACATCACACAGGTACTAGCTTGTCTGTCTAGATTCTCGCACTATCACTATTTACTCATCTGTGAAGGGAGGACCATTCCCTAATGGAAGATTATATGGGGTATCGTTGATCTGTGGTTGGTGTGAAAAAGTGCTGGGATGATGCTCTTCCTTCCCATAATAGTACTTACTTGGAGATGACACTTGAGATTGCCATAGATACTAGAGTTTAGAAAATTCATGCTCCATAGAGCCATATATCTTGTATTTGTACATTATATTGTATTTATTATTAAAACATTATCCTGATGAACTATAATTACTTACTTATTGTACATTGATAACAGTGGTTGTATGTTGTACCAGTTGTGGTTGGAAGTCTATAGTTTACTTTCTATATTCAGTTATGATGTGTTTCTTATGATGTTAATGATCAGTGATGAATGATGTCACATGCTTATTTACAGCTATCATATTTTTAGTAATTTATATAGATCACTAATTAGATTTTTTGTGGTGTAATATATTTAAGGAATATATTAATAAAAATAATAAATATAAAGAAAAAAATTCACATATTTTTAGGTAGATCCCAGTGGAGATGTTACATGTGGTATTAGAGCTACAGATCAAATTTTAGGACCCAATGAGTCCACTAACACTTTAGTATCTTTATGTTTACTAGAAAGGAGATGGTGAAAGCTAGAGTATCTAGAGAGGGTCCATCAAATGTCAATGATAGTAACCCATCATTTGATCTTAACTGATATGTCGTTGAGCAAATGAGAAAGTTGGATCAAATTATCAAAGCCATGAATGATATTGTGGATTGAATTACAACCCTGGAGTAGGAATTTAATGGACATGGAGAGGAAGAACATTAGAAAGAACTTGAAGAGCATCCTGTTGAGTAGGAAAATCCTTAGGATGCAAGAGCACATGTATCTATAGAGTTGGCTAAGGATATGAAAAAGGTGAGTCCATTTAATTTTGATAGAACTATTTTAGGTGATGGAGCTAAAGAATGGATGATAGAGATGGAGAAGTATTTATAGATTTGAAACTACTCTAAAGTTAATAAAGTAGTTTGGGGAGCATATTAGTTAGTTGGTGAGACAACTATGTGGTGGACCAACAAAAAGTTGGAAATGAACCTTAACTTGACCACCACTACTTGGGAGCAGTTTATGACTTTGTTCAAATCACGATGGCTTCCATAGTTATATTTTGATCAGAAGGTCACAGATTTATAGAATCTGAAGTAGGGAAATTTATCGATGAATGAATAGTAGGAGCGATTCACCAAAAATTTGAAGTACGTACCCTAATAACAAATAAGAGGCTCAAGATCAAGAATTTTATCATGAGATTAAAAACCTAGATCAGTGGAGAGGTGGATGTTTATGGACCTTATACCATAGACCAGGTCTTCAAGAAGGCAGTCAAATAGGAACAAAAATTGAATTCTCTTACACAGGCTAAGGACAAGTTCAAGAAAAAGTTTGGAAGTTCTAAGTCAAAATTCAAAAAGAAGAACTAGAAATAAAAGAGTGGAGACTCCAAAAAGCAGTTCAAAATTTAAAATGTGAAATTCAACATTGGTTCAGGCAATAAGAAACTAGGCAATGATTTCAAAGGAGGTTTTGAAGGAAACCAATAGGCTGACAGAAAAAGACCACTTGGAGGTTATTTCATTTGTGGGGATGACCACTATGCTCATGAGTGCCCTTAGGACATGTCAAAGAATAAATGTCCTACCCCTTAGTAAGTAACTTTTCAGCAACATATTTATGCAAAAGTTGATAATTGACAAGACAAATTTCAAGCTTCACCCATAGAGCTATTGCGTATTTTGTTTGAACATCTAGTTTCCATGTTGATATATATAGGGGCTATAAAATGTTTTATAACTCCTAAAATCCTTAGTAATTTTTTAGAAGAGCTAGAATAATGGAAAATTCATGGTTAGCACAATATGGGAATGACTCAAAAGTCATGGTTGATAAGCATTTATTTAAAGCAAAGATTAGGTTGGCTGAATTCACAACAATAGTGGATATGTATGTAGTACCACTAGGGTCATATGATGTGATCTTATGAGTTAACTAGATTATGAAACATAAGGGCAAGGTTGATTGCTACCTGAATAAGGTTGAATGTCTCGATGGCTTTGAAAATTATACACAAATTTAGGGTGAGAAAAAAAGAATTTAGGCTTAGGAAATTTTTTGCTATGCAACTCAAGTGGGCCCAAGGAAAAGGGTGCCAAACATTTATCATCAAGATAAATAAAATAGAGGAACCTAAGGAACCATCTCTTGAAGATTATCCATTCTTTAAAAAATTTAATGATGTGTTTCCAAAAGAGTTGTCGGGATTACCTCCTAAATGTGAGTTTGATTTATCTATCATTATTATACCTAGTTTAGAACCACAATCTAAGGCACCATACATGATGTAACCACTGAGTTAGTTGAATTGAAGGCTTAACTCTAGAAATTATTGTTTAAGGGGTTGATTAGGCCAAGTGTGTCACCATGGGGTGCACCAGTTATTTTTGTCAAGAAGAAGGATAATACTCTTCACCTTTGCATTGATTATAGAATGTTGAACAAGGTAACTATCAAAAATAGGTATTTTATACCTTGTATAGATGATCTTTTTGATCAAATATGAGGATAAACGGTATTTTCTAAGATTGATCTTAGAGCAAGATACCATCAGCTAAGGATAAGGGATGAAGATATTCCAAAGACAACATTCATAACTCATTATGGGCATTATGAGTTCACAGTGTTACCCTTTGAGTTGATAAATGCTTTGGCAACATTCATGAATCTCATGAATAGTGTGTTCATAGATTAACTAGATCACTTTATTTTGGTTTTTCTTGATGACATTCTTATATACTCTAAGAATGAAGAGGAACACCTTCAACATCTATAACTGGTTCTACAACAGTTGTGAAAGCACTAGTATGATAAATTATTTAAGTGCACATTTTTATAGGAAAGAGTGTAATATCTCAGACATATTATTTCTGTAAATGGTATTTTTATAGATCTGACAAAGGTAAGAGACATTATGGAATGGCAAATGCAAAAGAATGTGCATGAGGTAATAAGTTTTATGGGACTAAAAGGCTACTAGAGGAAGTTCATGCTGAATATTTCCAAGATAGATAATCCAATTACTTCTTCAAAATGTAAGAACCAAAGATTTGTTTGGTTAGATAAATGTGAATTAACTTTTTAGAAATTAAAAAGAAGACTTACTTCAACACTAGTATTAAGATTCCTTGATTCTAATGGTCAATTTTCAGTGATCAGAGATGCGTGAGGGGATGGTCTAGGAGGAGTCCTTATGCAAGATGGTGTAGTAGTAGCCTATGAATCAAGGAAGTTAAAGCTTTATGAGCTGAACTATGCCTCACATGACCTAGAACTTACAACAATTATGCATGTTGTACAACTTTATGACATTGCTTGTTGGCAAAACTGATTGAGCTGAAAATAAATTACTTAAGACTCAAGTACATCTTCACCCAACATAATTTGAATGCCCATCAAAGATGCTAGCTTAATTTCTTATCTGATTATGATTTCGATATCAACTTATATCAAACATAAATAAAATAGACTAGTTGATGTCTTTAGTCATAGAATGTACATAACAATCATAGCTACTATTAGGAATAATTTTAGGAATCAAGTGATTGAATTCTCACCAAGAGATGAATTCTATGACCAGGTCAAAAAAGCATTATCTGATAATGCTCAAAATCCTTGGTATAAAAGATTCAGATTTGAGAGTGATGGTCTTTTACACTATAATGGAAGGATATACGCGCTAGATCGAAAGAATATGCAAAACATAGTGCTAAAATAACTACACAATTCCCCATATTCAAGACATCCAAAATTAAACAAGTTCATGTTATAGCTTAGACCACTGTATTTTTGGAAGGGAATCAAGAAAGATGTAGCAGACTATGTATCACATTGTCTAGAATATCAACGAATGAAAATTGAACATGTGCATCTAGCTGGTTTGTTATATCCACATGATATATCACAATGGAAGTGGTAGGTGATCATTATGGAATTCATCCAAGGTTTACCCATGTCATAAAACAAACATGATATGATCTTAGTAGTAGTTGACAAACTAGCCAAGGTGGCTCATTTTATACTAGATAATTTGACAGATGATGCACCTACTCTTGTGAAGAGGTTTGTAAAGGAAGTTTGTAGGTTGCATGGGTTTATAAAGAAGATCATTTTGGATCATGATCTGAAGATGACTTCTAGGTTTTGAATAACTTTGAATCTATCTTTGGGTGTATAACTAAATTTCAACACTACATATCACCCAGAGACTGATGATCAGACTGAGTGAGTTAATCAGGTGTTAGAGGATCTTCTTTATATGTATTACATGGATCAACAATACAAGTGGAGAGATTGGTTTATGTTGGTTGAGTCTACTTATAATAACTCATACCTATTAGCTTTGAAGATGGCACTATTTGAGGCCTTATACGTAAAAAGGTGCAGGACACTAATCAGTTAGGATAGGTTGGAGGATAGGGTAGTATTTGGACTTGAGTTGCTTTAAAAAATGGAAGAATAAGTTAGATTAGTCAGGTAGAGATTGGTCAAGGCCGATGATAGGTAGAAGAGTTATGTTGATCCGAAGAGGATAGATAGGTAGTTTTTAATAGGTGATAAAGTGTTCTTGCTGATTAAGCCACATAAGAGCTCAATTAAATTTGAGAAGTTAACCAAAAATATCACCGAGATATGTGGGACCCTTCAAAATATTAGAAGTGGTTAATCCTATAGCATATAGGCTTACATTGCCAAAAACATTAACTATATTACATAATGTCTTCCATGTTTCTTATCTTAAAAAAAGTATATAGTTGATCATATGCATGTGTTGGATTGGAATGCTTTATAGTTTCTGGATCTTGGGGTGGTCATGATAGAACCAATCAGAGTAATTGACACTTGCAAACTAAGTTCGCATAATAGAGATATGTCATAGTACAAGGTCTTATGGGACCAATACCCTAAGGATAGTGCTACTTGGAAGGACTATGATGAGTTCTACAAGTATTTTCCACATTTATTTGATTAATTTGATACTTTATACTATGTTATTTTCTACTAAACAATGTTTTTAAATCAAAACTTATGATTGAATAAGAGTCATTCAGGATGATGATTAGCTTTAGGGGGAAATATGTTACATCTTGATTCCTTGCCAAGTAAACTTACTTGATTCTCCATGGATATTTATAGTTAGTAATTTGATTTGTTTATTATTGGCCTACGATATGAGTTAAGTATTGTTATAGGACAGTTGAATATTGATTTGATTACATGGTTACATTGCTATGAGATAGGTATAGTGTATATTTTTACATTATGATCATGATGAGTTATTATTTTAATTATATTTTATGATGCATATATATTATGGTGTTATGGACTAACTACCTACTTGTTGTGAGTTAGATTTAGGAGAGTTTCATCCCTCAAAGCCTGACAAAGGGAGAGCATCATTGGAGAGGGTGACGTAGATGGAGATGTTGGGAGATGACATAGAAATTGACTAGAACTCTGTACACATCACATTATTTAAGACATGTTAGATGCATAATTGAATGGTTAGCATCGTGTATTTTGATGCCATTTGCATTTAGATAGTATTTACACATGATTAGCTTAGTGTAACGATGATGTAAAATTAATCTTATGTGTTTATGATTGTAGTATTTTTATTAAGTTATTATGGCTAACCATTGTACCAAATAGTCATTTATTATTAAGACAATTGACAAAATATAAAAATAAGAAATAAAATTAAAAAAAATCAAAACTGAAATAAGATGAGAAAGTGGGAAGGTTTAAATGTAGAAAAAAAGAGGAAAAAACAAAAGGTTAAAAAAAAGATGGCATAAAAATAGAGAAAAACAAAAAAAATATAAGAAAATCACTGAATAAAAATTAAAAGGAAAAGATGACAACTTTAAAACAAAACAACACCATACACATGAGAAGAGGATAATAAAAAAATTAAGGGGGATGCAATTCAGAGAAGAGGAAGTAGAGCACAAAAGAAAGGAGAAGTAGAGAGGAGGATGAGGAGAAGGGAGTAAAGTTAGACAATGCATATTCAAGAGGGTAGGCATTGAAATTAATTTCTAAGTATTCATGTTGAATTATTGTAAAAATTTGATAATATTACTGTAAACTAGGTGAATTTGTATGCATAAAACATTGAACTTGAGTGTAAAAATCCAACGACTCACCTCTAAGTTTTCTTCCACATCCTTGTATTCTTTAAGTGGTAATTTATAGATGAAAATAATAGGTATATACAAAGCGATCTGTATATAACAACCCATATATATATAGCCATTATATAACTTAGTATACCTATTATTCCTACAGTTCATATAATACATATCACTATAATGATAGTAAGCTAGTGAAGTAATACATAATACATATTTCATTAATTTACATATTTCTAAATGTATGCACCTAAAATCACTCATTTTATTACAATCGACTAATATTCTTATTAGTCGACACTAATTCCACTTATCCTATTTTATTTCGCTAATTTATCCTATTCCTAGCCATAAATTTAATATGCTTCCTCCAATAATTCTCCATTTTACTAACCTTATCCCATCCCACTATTCCATTAATTATTTCTAATATCCTATTATCCTAATCTAATTTTAATTATCCATTATATGGTAATTTTAAATTCCCATAACCCCACCTACCACCTATTAACCTACACCCTAGCCTTTCCTACACCCCTATATCTCTAATCCTCACCTAATCTCCATCTAATCATCCCCTAAACACCATTAGATTTTCTAATGGAATCTAGAATTCTCCACCACCGTTCTCTTTCTCTAGAGAGTCTCTCTCTAGAGAGTTATAAGGAATTTTAAATTCCTTAGAATTCCCTCCTTTTCTACAAGCTTCTTCTCTAGAAACTCCCAATGAATTTTTAATTTTATTGGATAATCCCTATCCATTGGATTTAATAATCCAAATTTAAATCCTAGCCCTTGATCTTCCCTTCATTTATCTATTTAGCTAACCTCTCCCTCCACTCTAAAAAAAAATTCTGGAATCCATACCAAAACCATGCCAAAATCATTCAAAAAATCCTATAACAAAAATCCATAATCATCCATTATCAAGCATCCAACATCAAGCTATCACTTTGTCAATCTTAATCTAATCACATGCATTCGAATCTTGGAATGGAGCTATGAGAAAGTAAAAAATTATGGTAAGAGTCCTTTAATCATTCTGATTTGCCTTTTCTATCCATTTATATTGGTGTCATTATTTTTGGGTTTGTATTTTCATTTTGATAATATTTCTTGAATCCCAAATTTGGTGCACACTAACATTTATGGGCAATTTCCATATAGCAATTTCATATTACTATAATACAGATCACACCATTAGATTATAGATTACGGTGTATTATTTTCTCCATGATTAGATTTCTATCATTGTATAGCAATTTTTAACAATAGATTTCCACATAATACAGATCGCTATGATGGGAATAATTTTATCATGTTATATAACAACACTCTATAAAATGATAGCAAGGGACTTAAATTATTCTATATGAAGAATTAAAACACAACAAGGTATATGTTTATTTAAGAAGGTGACTTCATGCATAAGAAAGATAGTGTATGACAATTTGGAAATCATATAAAAAATTTGAGTTTTATCGATATATATATATAAGCACCAGTTTTAGCATCGTTACCTAATCTAAAAATGAAGAATGATTCGTACATAATATAAACTATATATTCAATGAGCATGACTTTGTATGTGGAATTGTGAAATAATAAACTTTTATGTTTTAAGGACACTCACTGTCATACTTGGATCAACTATTTATATTTATATTTAGTAATTATGTATATAAACACAAGATATCATAAAAGTATATAAGTTTATAATTTTTAACTATATACCCTGATAGAGTACATATGGTATCATGGTGTATGATATCGATGGTTAACCTTTGTATTTGTTATAAAATTTTCCTTATAAAGTGTCTTGATCACTTAATCCATTTACTCATTTGATTTTTGACTTATCTTTATATATACAATCCATTAACACATATCGTTGGATTATATTTTAAGCTCACTTTTCCTAAAATCCTTGCATATAACACTAGATTTTCTTTAGGACATACGAATAGATGTGGTCCAAAATCTAGTTATTTATGTATATATATGAGGGTTGTGTGTGTGTAAATGGTACATGGAACTATGAAATTATAGAGATGAGCAAATTAATATCATATGTCGTAAACACTATGAACTCATATATACACAAACTGGGCAAAATTGTCTACAAACTATGAGGACACACACACACACACACACACACACACACACACACACACACACACACATATGTTGTGCATATTTGAATTTCCAAACAACAAATTATAACCTTTATGTAGGACTAAGTGAGTCAAATAAGGTTTTTGGAATGTATAAAACCTCATAAAGACTTGATGTATTTTTCGTGAAAAGTTAAACAATGGTTGGAAGCACATAAGTTTCTTTTAAAAAAATGAATAAAATGGCAGTATGGTAATTATGTAGAAAATTTTATGTATTTTGTAATATATGTTATATAGGTGCATAAATATATAAAAGCAACCTATATTTATAGTTATGTTGATGGTTCAAAACTAAATTTTAGGCTTCTAAAGAATAAATCACTACTTGTATATGTACACAACCTCTCCCTTTTAGAAAGACAACAAATTGTTTAAATGGAAGATTACATGTTTTTGTGAGAACTATAATCTTCTTGTTATGACTGATTGTTTGTATAGAGTATTTGAACTCAAGAACAATGGAATATGATAATATGGGTTGTCATAGAGTACATTATATTTGGAAATTACTTATATTAATTAGGAAATTGCAGTTATATGTATATTATACCAAGATAGTATCAGTTGTAATTGTTATTCTGGCTATTTATGTGTTAAACAGTGTTATGGATATTTATTCATACATTTGATGGACTAAATGTATGCTTTTTAATTATTCCTATGCTTAGCATGTTTTATGATTGATAGTAGGATATATTTTACATGAATCTATTGTTTATACTATGTTAACCAAATCTTGCATTGCTAGTACTGAGTAAGAAGTGAGATAGACTTCACTAGCTTACTAGTATCACAATGTTAGATGAAGGTAATCCGATCAAGTGGTGTGTTTGAAATTGACTAATTCTAGAGATCAATACCTATTAAAATTTTTAGCCAAAGTAACATTAGTTAGACATTGTCATTTTATATATATGATTTACATGTTTGTGCAATATCATGTTAGAACGGATTTTTTTATGATACATTGCATGTTTTTAGAAATCATACATCACACAGGTACAAGCTTGTCTCTCTAGATTCTCGCACCATCACTATCTACTTATCCATGAAGGGAGGGCCATTTCCTAAAGGGATATTGTGTAGGGGATTGTTGGTCTATGGTTGGTGTGGAAAAGCACTCGAATGATGCTCTCCCTCCTCATAATAATACTTACTTAGAGACAACACCTTAGATTGCCATAGATACTAGAGTTCAGAAAACTCATGCTCCATGGAGCCATGTATCTTATGTTTATACATTGTAGTGTATTTATTATTGAAACATTACCCTGATGAACTATAATTACTTATTGTACATTGATATCAGTAGTTGTATGTTCTACCAGCCGTGGCTGGAAGTCTGTAGTTTACTCTATATATTCATTTATGATGTGTTTCTTATGATGTTAGTGATCAGTGATGAATGATGTCACATGCTTATTTACAGTTATCATATTTGTAGTGCTTTATATAGATCACTAATTAAATTCTCATGGTGTAATTTATTTAAAGAATATGTTGATAAAAATAAAATAAAAAAAGAAAAAAAATTCACGTATTTCTAAGTAGATCCCAGTGGGAATGTTACAATCTTGATATTTTTTATTTTTATTTTTTTGTTAAATTACCTCTTTTGGCATAACCTTGGGCTTATGTTCTCTAGTTTGTGGTATAAAATTCACTCGAGACTTCCACCAGACCTTTTTATTTTGATGTGTTATACCCAATGTGTTTGATGTGGTATTTTGACTATTTCAACACTTAGTCATGGCCCCTAGATAGTCCATTTATTTTTACCACTTGAGCTCATCACAATAAAAATTATGCCTTGATATTTGGTAGCATGTTATTTTTTGCCTGGTAGATTTGGGGTTTTTGATTTATGTATGGTTTTGTTTTTTGGTTTGTTTTATTTTATTGAAAAATATGGGGTTTTTGATTCATTTTTTTACTTGATATATCTTGTGTTAGGCTAAGGTAACCTTTTAATGCACTTTGGGTAAATATCTTTTTAACATTTCAAAGGTTTTTGTTACTATGGAATGTTCCCTATGTTTTTCTCTATTGTGGTGGGTCTGTAGAAGTTATGGGATGTCTTATTACAGTGATCAGATTTGAATCGGGCCCACACTGTAACAAATGACCCTTTTTAATTTTTTAGACAATCCCTTTGATGTATTCAGTTTCTTAGATAAAAATTTTAGATTTTTTTAAAATTGGATTTCAGCACCAAATTTTAATATTTGGTACAAAAAATAATATATCTAGGCTAAGGAAACTTATTCTATCATTTACATGATCATGGAAGATGATGCAGGGGCATCCCTTGAGGACACCAAAAAGGTTTCATTTTTGTCTTAGTTTGGATTATTAGGTTTTTTTATAGGTGATATAAGTTATGATTAGTCTATTTATGGATTCTAGAGTGTCTAATAGTGCATAGAATTTGAATTGCTCATTTTCCCGCCAAAGTTCCTCTTTGAAAATTTGAATGTTGTAGAGCAATTTATGTATTTTTCAGGTGTGTTAACTTGTATAAGGGACTTGGGAAATGTAATAGGTTTATAAATGTCCATTAGACCAATGTCATGATGCTAAATATGTCATATTGTTTGAAAATCAAGAAAATGAAAATGTAACCACAAGACTACGTTCGAAAGGTGGCAAAAAAATTTAGATATGCAATTTTGTAGGGAGAACTATGAGTCAATTTTAGATGGTAGTGGAGATCCCATTTGAATCATAGTAATGGGGGTGCATTGTCAAGCTTGGATAGGAAGGGGAGTTTGAATATGAAAAACTCTTGTTTGAATGAATTTGAATTTTGACCCTGTTTGAGGTCTTTTTGCTTATGATGCTAAATGTATGTGTAAAGTTATTGAAATAATGTGGTTGATGAATGTTTCCAAAACATGATTTAAGGTGGATGTATATTTTTTGATAGATTATATCAAAGAAAACAAGAATTAGTACCCTTGTTAAATAGATTATGAACTCAAACCCTGATCTTGAGTAATGGACTTTGTTGTAGATTGAATCTTGCATGATAAATGTACAATGTCAATGGTTATATATGTTATTAAAAGGTTTTTGAAATAATTATAAGGTTATAGTATCAATATTTGATATTAGACTCTTTTGGTATTCAGGGAAAGGTTCTCACAGACCCCTGTTGTGGAAAGATCCTTTGTATACAAAACTGTATTGAGTTTGTATGAGACAAAGATGTGGAATTGTTGTTGATAAAGTGAATGAGGAATCAATATTTATTGATAATGAATTAATGTTCAAGGAATAATCTCCATACACTCCAATAAGCACATTACATAGGTAAAAAACTCTATGTTTTCAAGAAACTTGTTAAGAGTACATAGACTGTGTGTTGATTTCATACAGGAAAGGATTATTCCATCAATAGAATATAGCTATAGTAGATTGGGGTAGTTATTTTGAATGTTATTAAAGGTTTCAAGATTCTTGGATTGACATATTGCTTGAGTTGTTTACTGACATAAAAGTTACAGGCTTGTAGAGTGACAAAACAGGGCACAATTGACTGTATTTGTGGTGGAAAGGGTATAATAATAGATTGGAGAGTACAATCTGGTGGCTGGTAAATGTGCTTAGGATCAAGAAAGTTATAGAAAAACAAATTTGATCAGTTTAAACTCAATATAATGCATGTAAGGTATTTTTGACTAGTCTTAGGCTGTTATAGTCTTGGTAAATCCTAAAACTAGGGTTTTGAGGATATTGAAAGATTCCACCTATGAAAATTCACAAATTTTTGTAGTCTTACTAAATTGGGTGTGCCATAGATAATTATGAATATTTTAGAGCATGTACAGACTGGTAAGTATGGAGTTCAAGGTCTAAGTTTGCATTAGGCCTAGAAAAGGGCTAAAAGAATAGGTCTAAAGAAAGAAAGGGTATTTAGGAGAGGAGTTGAGTCTTCAAATTTGATCCAAAAGTATATTTTATCATGTGAAACAAGATTTGAGTTTTGGATTACATTAAATTATAGTACTATATCCCTACTGAAAGACTCTGCGCCACCTAGGGCTATAAAGAGAGTATAGATAGTTTACAAACTATGTAGTGACAGGAGTTGTAAGATGTTTGTGAAAAGAAAGGGTTTACATAAATGATGAATGATATTAAAAGAGTGATTAATACCATATAAAAATGTTTAAGATCAATGAAATCATTGACTAAGAAGAGAAATTTAGAATTTTACAAAAGAGATTTGAGTGAGTAAGCATTGCTTAAGGAAGTTGAGTTAAGAAATAAGGTTGAAGATGTTTTCTTTGTACATGCTCTGCATCAAAAGAGTTATTGTTTAAAGTGACAAGGGATGGTAGAGATAAACTTCATGATCTTTTTATTGATTTTTACCCAGTTATCTAACATTATTATTGAGGAAAAATAACTACATGATGTGCATTGGATTTGAGATTATTAAAGATTGAATTAGGAAATGTTTTTGATTTCCTAAATTAAGGTAGGTCAACAATGCAACCATTTTTATACTCATTCACCTAGTGATTATTGCCAAACTTGTGTTTTAAAAATAACATTTAAAATATTTTCTAGGGAATTTTATGCTTTGATGCTTGTCTGGTGTTTTTTGTTTGTATTTCTATGCTCTTATTTCTTGTTGAAGATACATGTACTTTTTTCTCTTACTTATACAACTCAACTACCAAAATTTATCATGCTTGCATATCTCTGTTGGCTTCAGTCACTAAAGTAGTTAAATTAAATATTATACATTTGTTTCACTTGATGTTTCTTAATTATCCTTCTTACATAGCTTTGGAAGTATTAATTTTATCTATTCATCCCATACTCATGCACAAGGGTACCATTTATTGTCTAATTAGAATGAACTAAATTATTTTCCATTTGATAGTTTTTTAAATAAACACTTATTGAGGAATTTTTCATCAGCATTTAAATGGGGTTTAAATCTTAAACAAGATGTTTTGTCTTCGTTTGGTTGGTTCCAAGGTTTGACAATTAAAATTGATAGTGAATAAGCAAAATATCTAAATTATTGATAACATTCACATTATTAATGGATCAATTTTTATTACCATAGTTATTGTTGAGATGGTAAAAGTCACTTTGACCATTTAAGCGAGCCCTTTGTACTTGAGATGCAAGAAATTATTACATGAACTCTCACTTTTTATCACAAGTCTTCTCATGTTATTGGCTTTGATGATTTCATCCTACACAAATTAAATGGACACAAAAGTATAATTGGTGGGATCCTAAGATTCTTGATATCATGCTAATAGACCCAAAGTCTCCAGCTCCTTTGGCACCATCCTAATTGTGTATCATAAAATTATTGGGGCATGCATTATACATGATTTTTCATTATCCTAATGACGAGTCTTGCATGTGACTTGAAATGTCGACAAGTAAAACTATACGTAGCTTACTCCTGAAAACACATAAAAATATATTTTTTGTTTTAAATTCATTGGAATTCTTAAGTACAATGCTTCTCTTTTTCCTTAGTTCATGCCTTCCTTGAAATTTGTTGTATTTTTAAAGCATATTATTCTATGTCTGATCATCTTTAAAATAAGGAAGTGTCACCTAAGTCAATTCTTTAGTTTGGGTTTTATTAAGCCTTGTTTCCCTGGTCTTGTTTCCCATATAATGTAGCAAGACATTATGAAATATATAGGTTTATTCCATTTAACAAACTTACTCTTTCAATCCACTTGAATTAAACTTATTCAAAAAATACTGTCATGAGAATAATCTTTGTAGAAATAAAGTATATTATATCATTTTGAGATTTCAGCTTTTTTTTTTTTTAAAAAAGGGGAAAAAAATTTATTCAATCCAAATCGAGATACAAGGCAAGAGCGACAAGCTCAATAAAAAGGAGAACTGCCAACAAACCAAACAACAACACTACATAGTTCTATCTTCCAATAAAACTCTCTCCAAAATCCCCTGATAATTAGAAGGTAACTCATCCCTACCACTGATATCCCAACCATCCCCTTTCTCCGAGGCCCACTTTGCCAAGCAATCAGCCACGCTATTCCATTCTCTAAGCATGTGAAAGAAAGAGACATATTCCAAGGAGCTATAAACAATTAAAATCTATCTGACCATCGAAGCTAAATGCCAACTAACACCATCCAATCTCTAGTTGTTCAACATATCCACAACAATCTGAGAGTCAGACTCACAGATAATCTTCCTCTAGCCAAGAGAGCAGCCCCGCTCAACAACAATCTTAATAGCAAGGGCCTCCATAGAGTAATGCCCTTTGTAAACAGAGAAGCAAAAAATAATATCACCATCTTTACTTCTACCAATACCCCCAATACTAGCATGCCCATGATTTCCACGAGAAGAATTTTGAGATTTCAGCTTTAGCCAACTAGTTAAAATTTTATTAAAATTTTGTTTAAATAATCATGAAGCTATTGAAATAAATTGAGGCTAGTTGTAGTGTTTCCTTTTATGTGCCTTATAGGTTGATACCCTTCTTGGCCCTTTGAAACTCTACTAAATAGTTCCATCTATTTTAATTAAAAAATGTATTTATGAATGAATTTATTTTTCATTCTTTATATCAAAGAAAAAAACAAAAAGATATTTTTCTTATATATGAAATACTAAATCTAGTATTATGCATTATTCATATGTGAGTTTGGATAGAACAATTATTGGCAATAATGATCTTTACATTATTGATGTCAACTAGCCATTGTGGGATGCATGGCTATTTTTTAGTCCATAAGTAATATTAAAGAATGCTAGTTGAACTTTGTGTCATCCATACAATGTTTATTCGTTAATATGGTTATTTTTTACCATTGCCAAATTTAATTATTCTTATTAGTGTCATCTATATCATATTTGTGATCTTACAAATGATTTTTTAAAGATTATTCTTCCTTAACCAAATAAGTTTGTTGATATTTTGTGTTATTTATAGATCTTCTATTTTGCAACACAAAGTTGTTCAATTGGGATTGAAAGTTTGAAGTGATGGATATGTAGTAATTAATGATTTGTTAAGTTTATCTAAAAAAACTCTAGTGGGACTACCCCTTTATTCTCACTCTATTGATGATTTAAAATGAGGTGAGTATGCCTTCATATAAAGTACATGTCATGTATAAACTATCTTTTAGGTAATTAATTTTTTCAATTTGAATAAGGTTATAACCATAGGTGGATTTTTTTTCCAATTCAGATGGCTTATTTAAATTGAAGAAATATAGTTGTCATTATGCATTAAAGTTGGCCCATGGTAGTGAAAATTTTAATATAATGATGTTTATATTTACCATGTTTTACTTGTCATTAAATATTCTTGTATTTTTAATAAATTTTCTATATTGTTTAGAAATGAAAACATTTTTGAAACATGAAAACATAGATTTTAAAAAACTCTTGACTTTAAAATGTCTATGAAATACACACACGTGTGCACGCACACACACACAAACAACGCATAATACTCATTTTTAATCTATAAAAGATGAAACCCTTAAAGATATATAGTATTTATTCATTCATTACTTCAAAGATAAAATGTACATTTAAATCTAGAATAAATCATCTACATTGTCCTCAAAATCATGAATGCCTCTCCCACTATTTTTCAACTTTATCATTTACTAACTATGAATAATTTAATTTTCAGCGGCTTGCTGGTGCATCAAATCTTCTTGAGTACACGCCTTAAAGAGTACATCGGGAATGGGGTGGGATTGGCTAATGGCACTTTACGAGAGATGTTTTCATATTATTCTATCATAACTTCCCTTCATGTTGCCTTCATACCTCCTATGATGTCTTTTTGAAATCTTAAAACCCTAAAATATGGTAAAGTTTAGAATCCTAAAATTGGACTAAGTTTGAAATATGATAAGGTCCTCTAAAACCTAGAATTTGCATTATAGCTCCTAGAGGTTTGAAACCACTCTCAAACATTAGAAAGTGAACTTATACTTAAATGTTTATTATATATGGTTTTTCTAGTTTGAGATGCTTTGGTCCTCGGTGAGTATGTCTACTATGGTTTCACCTTTAAAAAAATGGCTTTATTTATATTTTGCCTAAAAAAATGCCTAGAAACATCTAAAATACCCGTACACATGATGAAAATGTCCCAAACTTTGTTATGTCTTAAGGAGTGTATTGCGACCATGGTTGTGTTGATAGGTAGCTTGGCACATGTCTGGAGATTTTTGATTTTTTTTAGAACAATTTTATACCATAAATGTTGACAGGCCTAGTACAAAAGACATTTCCATCATGTGAATGGGCATTTATGATATGTTTCTAAGATGTTTTGGAGCATTTTTGTACCAATTTTTTTTTTGGGCCTGGGACAAAGGGGGAGGGGCATTTCAGTGCAACACAATATATTTTGGAGCTTCAAAGAGATTAGAGAAAAATTATTTTGTTTCATTTATGAATTTAGCGTAGATATTGTATTCCAATTTATATTTTTTAATAATTATGTTATGGCTACATTCACCATAATTTCATTCTTACAACATTTTTATGTTGGAAATATTCTCTCACTTTGAGATGTTTAAGTGTTGAAATGTTTTTTAAATGAAGTGAAGTGATGAGATAAGTGTTATGTGATGTACTAAAGTGACATATAAGAGTTCTTGATGTAGTTAAATGTGTGTTTCTTATCATAAGCAAGTGTTTCTATTATGAAGCACATTGAAAGAATGAGGAGATGAGAAATCACAATGAAATGAGTATTTTCCAACATCTAATGTAGTGGATCCATGGAAGGGGTGATCTGAAATTAATTTAACAAATATTGCTTAAATTTTGTCATAACATTTAGTGTGTGAGTAAGATATTCTATTATGAAGCCCATTTCAACAATCAGATGATGACACATGGAAATTATTCATTTCCAACCTCTAAGGTAGTGGTTCCATGGACATATAATATAAAATATTTAACAAGTGCCTTTAAAAAATTACAAAATGTCTTTATATAAATTGAGAAGTTCTAGCCCCAGTGTTAACAAGATCTAAATTTTCTTCCTAAACAATTGAAATTTCTTGCTTGTTTTTATTAGGACCATTTAGAATTAAAAAAATAACTAGGGGTTATGTCCTCACCCACTTTAACATATGGATCATTTTTTTTTAATTGAAAGGGAGAAAAAAACTATGTTATTATAGATTAGTTTTCTAAAATTAACTATTTTTCTCCTAAAGATTATTTCAGTAGTAGTCAATTTGAAATGTATCAACTAAAAACTCTTAAGCAACCATATCCAAAACCTAATATACAATATTACCACTCTAAAAAGAACCTCAAATAAAGTTTCTATGTGTTCTTAAAAAATGAACACAATGATAAAATATATCGAAAATAGTTTAGAAACTTAACTACCTACAATTCATAACAATTTAAAAATTAGTACTAAGGTATAAATCTCCATTGTTAACACTTTCTTGAGAATTACAATAGTTCCACAACTTCACAAAGTTTAATTCAAGATAAATGCATTTCTTTTTAGATTTTCTAAGATAAAAATAATAATAATAACATGAAATATCATTATAGTCACAAATGAAGAATAATTCATTGGGATTTACCAAAAAATAATAACAAACATGTCCATTGGCTAAATATAAGCTACCATCCAAACACTTACTCACCAATTAAGTCCCAAACAAAAAGAAAAATATATAATGTAAAAATTTCTTTATTATACAAATAAGCTTTCGTTTTCCATAAAATATTTTTTGAGAATGTTTCTTTCAACTCTCTTGTGGTACCCAGTAGATAATAGTTGGAACCTTGAAAGGTTCCACATAGCAAGGTTTTAGGTTGGAGGACTTTCCAAACTTGATTGAAAACTCTTAGGTTTTACCCTCAAACATATATTGTCACTTGCTAAAAATTTCTTAAGATTAAATTTCTTATTGGCACAACTCTTATACCAATTTTAATCTTCTACTAACTACTTCCTGATTAAATTAGCTTCATCTTCTACTTCTTTCAACACACTAAGAGACCTATGAAAATTTTATATCCAACAATTGCCCAAATGATAGGGATTTTACACACCCTACTACATAAAACTAGAAAGGAGCCATACCAAGAATAATATGATAGGTATTATTATAGGTGAACCCTACTACATAAGGACTCATACCATCTATATTATCGATCCATCCAATACATTCTCAAAATTTCTTCTAAGACAGAGACCTAGTTCACCATCTTAGTTTTCCTATCTCAAGGTGGTAATGGTAAGTAGAACTAATTTTTATTTTTTTCCTTATGGTGGCATGCATTAATTTTGAGAACCATATCTTGTTTGAGATGATATACTCTAGAACACCATGTATCCTAAATATCTCCTAGATAAAAGTTTTGGAATCATTGTTAGCTTTATGTATAGATAAAAGTGTTCAATTAATTTCTTAGGATTATGAGAGTCTTAGGTTATATAATTTAATGTTCATATTTGACATGTTAATTATCATGGTACAAGTTCTAAAGATTCATTTTTTTCCTCAAGTCTTGGATATTATGTATGTTTACATAATTTGAGGTTTCATTTTATCTATTAAATGTAACACTTGAACATAATTTATGAAAGAATTGATGTCACTTTGAAAATAAAAAATTGATAAGGGACATGGTATGACATTATATTTTTCTTTGAATATGATAAATAATTTACCATATATTTATAAATTTTTTAAAAGAGTTAATAGAAGAGCCAATCAATTTACACCACTGGTGATTTTGCCAAATATTAGCCAATGTAATTGTGCATAAACTTTAGAATTCACCATGAATTATAGTAATTTTTATGGATCCATTCTTAAAATTACCATTGTCCCCAATTTTTAGCCAATGAAGGCAAATACGACTTTATGTTCCTTTAGCTATATGGTTATCTATAATTTTGATTTGGTGCTTCCTAGAAACTATGAAGGTCTATAATTATAAATAAAATGGATTGAGTTTTAAGGAGAGAAAAAATTCTTTGGTATTATTTAAGCATATAACACTATTCGCTTACTTCTGAACTTGCATTATTTATTTACCATAATGGTAGAGATAGGTGGTGGTGCAAATGATGGCCTTATTCCACCACTCAATCCAACTGGGAACGTAAGGTAGATGTGGTGCAAGATTCCAAACTCTAGAAATAAGATGGATGGTGCCCTTGTGTTAGAGGATGGAGGTGTTAAGAAAGAATTGATTATGTGACACTTTGAAGTGATTATCACTCCATTCTAATCTACAAGTGACGGGATTATAGTATGATAGAATAAATTTAGAATGCATGAAGATAGATTGCCCATTAGAAAAAGCACAAGAGGACATGTTGCTCATAAAGCATAAAATGGTCTAACCTCTTAAGGAACCTATTGGTATTAATGTAATAGTTCAACCACGTAAATCAAGTAGTTTTACTTAATGGACACTTATAAAACAAAGGGTCCACAAGACCCCAACATTTTTAAATAAAACCACACTTCATGTTTTCTAATGAACCATCATATTGGGAGGGCACCAACCTTGTCTTTGGGACTCTCAATGATATTAAAGTCTTTGCACATAAGCCAAGTGGCGAGGGGTAGATTGTCAACCAAATATCACCATAAAACCATTTTTCTAAGACCATCATTTGGGGTGTAAATATTTAGGACCCATAATGAATGACTGCTAATATTAAGGAGAATCCAAATAGCCTAATGTGATAGATCTCTCCCTAAGTCAATAATTAAAGGGGAAATTTTGGGGAAACCAAGATACGGGTGTCACCACATCCCTCTTCATGCAAAGTGGAGAAGTGATATACATCAAACTAAATACATTTCATAGTAGTTTTCAAAATAAACTTCAAAATTTTAACTTCTTATAAACAAACAAAATATAGAGCTCCCAATTATTAATAAGTGACTCACATAAAATTTGTGAGATAACTTTTTGAGACCTTGAACTTTACAAGATAAAACATTCATTGGGGAGTATTGTCCATGAGGATTTGCCTCTGACCATCTTCAATATATTCAAGAGACACAAAACTATTTCTAGAAAGAGTTCTCGAGTTTGGTAACATGAAAGAATCAAGCATGATGGAGTGGTGTTGAGATATATTGTCCTCTCGAGGTGAGTCACCACCACAACAAGGTGGGTTTCATGATTGCCTGAAGGTAGGACTACTTATAGAGGATGTCCCAACATGAGATGAACTCATGTGTGGCTGAATAATTTATGAAACTTAGCTTTGAGTGGCCATTGAAACGTTAAGAGGCCTAGGGGGAGTATTACCCTCATACACCTTAGAAGAAGGTTTTGGAGTATAAGGGGTGATGATGGGTTGGGAAATTTTATTAGGTATAGTGGAAGACTTTTTATTAGTCACCATCATCAAGTGGTTATTATTCTCTCCCACTTTGGGCTTATCAGAAGGTGTTTATTTCATAGAGGGTTTCAACTGCCTTATGAGGGGATAATATTTAATATGATGGTTAGGGTATTGATGATGAAAATAAGTCTTTGGAAGATTGAAGTATATGAATTTTATGCCCAAAATTCTACGCTGACTTGAATATCGATGGATTATTTCAAATCCTTAGTCAAGTCGAACTCGATGTAAACATGCTTGTTGGGGCATGCAAAATAATTTTTTTTCTCATGACACAAAACATGCCCTATGGGTTTAACATTTTCCTCAAGAAATTCCCCCATACATGAATTTGTAAATTGGGGAATTTAATCCAAACTAAAACTTGAAGGGGTACTTGGTCAAAAAGTTTGAAGGTATGGGTTCGTGGGAATAAAATCATAAGTGTTCCTTATAAATTGATAGCTTGACATAGGATGGAGAGCATGGAATTGGGATAATTAATTAAAGGAGAAAATAAATAACCCTTTTATGAGGTTTCAAATGAAAGTAACATGGACACTTAAGGGTTCCCCCACTGGTGTCGAAACTAAGCATTGAGGGACCCCTCAGAGGGGATAGACTGACATGGTAAGCTATAACACACACAAATTCATACCATTTTCAAAACTTATAAACAACATCAAGATGTAAGAAAAAATTAGTCTAAGAGGGAGATTCAAAATTTATACCTTATTGTACGCTTTCAGGACAAATTTACTAGCTCACTTCACGATGACCCTTCCTTTCTCCACAATAAAAGTTGCAACAAAATGGACACAGGCTATTATATATCAAAAACCTACCAAAAGGGTGGTGACCAATGCACAATAAATACATAATTAGCTTTGGAAATTTCACAAACATGGTGTGATATAAAAGGAAGGCAAAAAAATAAAACAAAGCAAGCCTGATATGAAATTCTAATAGAGCACATTTTGACAAGTTCTCACCCAAATCAATGTTTTCAATTTGGGAAGGAGGACTACCTCCTTACTTATTCAATTATTATTGCTTGTATTTAGTATGAGAGATTCTAGTTTTATACAAAACACAAACATCATACTTCTATAGGGAACCACACACCTTACATCCAATTATAAAGAATCAGATGAAGGCCTTATATACTATGTAGGATAAATTTTGATGTAAAAAAATAAATTCAAAGTTATATTTATTTTTTTGTATTATTAAATTACATTTTATAAATATAAATTATAATTAAAATAATATATTAAATTTAATTACAAACTATTATAGACCTATTAAGTGGGGCACTTGCACACTTAATTAAATCTTGAAAGAGCTAAAAGACTAATCAAAGTCAATTAACAATTTAAAAAGATTAAATGCCTAGTTGAATTATCCATTTGAAATTAATGAATATCTAAAAAAGGAAATTCAAAAATCAAAATATCAAGCCTTTCATCATTATCTTTATGAGTTGTCAAAATATGTCAAAATATCTCAGAATATCTAATTTGAGAACTATCACTGGTAACTAAAAGTCATAATTGCATGATAACTTTTAACTCAACTAGAGTTAGTCTCAACTCAACCTTCTAATTTGAGAACTATGACTAGTAATAGAAAGTCATAATTGCATGACAACTTTTAACTCAACTAGAGTTAGTTTCAATTCAACCTTCTAATTTGAGAACTATGACTATTATAAACAAATGTGTACAAATATCTTAAATACATCTATCTAAAAAGTGCTAAGATATCAATATCAAGCTTTATCTTTATTTTTTAACATACCATAATTATTAATAACTCTATCACCTTTTTTCGTAAATTTTCCACTAACCTGTTAAGAAGTTTTGTCAATCTAACTACACCTATGTGTCAAGCTAAAAAAATGTTTTAAGAAAAAAAAGGGGCTCCAAATTCCATCATAGAGCCAAGATATTACAATTTTTTGATTGACTTCACCAATCAAAGAGGAAAAACTTCTAAGTGATAGTGAAATGGATGTCAAACATATAGTTGAAATTAAAAGTGATCACGCTCATAGAGATTATTGCTCATCATGAACCCCCTAGCTACCATTGTAGAATGTCTCTTAGCATAATAATCAACATTTAAATTATTTTTTATTGTTTATAAGAAATCAATGGTTTATATGATTTATTGTTAACATAACAACAAAAATACTAGGGAATAGTGTTAGGATCTAGCAAATGATTTACATCATTTAGAGGGTTTTGAGACTCTAATTTTAAAATATTTGAAATTGGTTTATCTTTGAATTAATTATTGTTTCTTGATGCTCATGTTTATTTGAATTTTCAAAAGGCATTCAAAACATTCAGTCAGTCATGACATCGTTGGCATTTATTTTGATGTTGGCATTTATTTTGATTGAGTTGGTGAAGGCAACAAGGGTGTTAGGGGTTTTGATTCTCCATCTTGTTCATTGACATTCATTCTCTCCTAATATTTATTCATAATTGAGATAATACTATTAGGGTAAGTTTTTATTCCATTTAATGGGTTTTCCCTACATAAATTTAGTTTAGCTTGCTTAGGTATATTTTAGGTCATTGTGAAAGATAATCCCACATTCACGAGTAAATAAGGACATGTTTATCTGTCACCTATATTATGTACTTTCCTAAATATTTTATGGCTAATGATGTTAATGCTAATATTACTATCTTTTGATTTTTAAGTAATTACTTCTTCTGGCTCATGTTTGATTTCACTACTACACACAGGTAATCACATTATGCATTTAATTCTATCTAGTAGATCCTCAATTATGGCCCACTCTGACATGGTGGTTGGTGAATGCCATTGTTCATGTTGTGAAATATTGAGTTTTTAGATTACATGTAACATATCTATCATTTGTTGACCTAGCATATTATAGATTCACCATCTCTTAGATTTTGCTCTTCTTTTGGGATCCTCAATAGATTCAAATTCAAAAAAAGAACAAGGGAAATAGCGTCTCTTGCTGGTCACATATAATTTGGTAGGTTTTCATGTAAAATAACTTGTGCCATCAAATTCAAAAGGTGTCAAAACCCTAAGATCAACTGTAAACATGACCTAATTTTATGATAGTCATTTTTTACCTTCTTTGGAGGGTTTCAGGGCTTTTCTAGCAATTTCATGCAAATTTGTACAATCTACAATATTCAAAGAAAAATACTTTATGATTTTTTCTAGGTTTTTTTGATATATGTAGTGGATCTTTGGTTAATTTTAAAGAGGTAGAGTAAATATGGTGTTTTTGAGAAAATTATAGTTTTTGTACTTACACTATGAGAACCATCGACATCTTTGACACCTATAAGGATGCCTCCAAACCTCAACGACTTCAAGTATAAGATGAGTCCCTAATAAAAAATATATATGTCAATAATTTTGACTATGGGAGTAGTTGGTTTTCCTAGCATAGAGACTTGACTTTTGACTACGAGAGCAACTTCCCTAACATTGGGAGTTGTGGTTGCGGGAGTAGTCATTAACTCTAACATTAAGAGTTTGAACTACGGGATTAGTCAGAAACCCCTACATGTACACAGAGGTACTACATCCTTGATGCATTTCTCTATTGCAAGAAATGTCTGAATACTGACATCAAAACTTTGGGGTGCACATGTAGTCTAAAACCCTAATGCAACATGGTCTTGTAATCCTAACACAAAACCCTGACATCCTTAAAACCTCACCAAGTGTGTAGCCTCCTCCAAACTTTGATGACAATTTAGAGGACATCAAATTTAATTTAGTGAAGTGTGACACTATTTATTTTCAAAAAAGGGTCTTTTTTGGGATGATGTTACTCTCACATCAATAACATCAATCAAAGTGAGGAGGGGAAGAGCACCCAAATTTGGTCTTAGCCCTTGGTCATATTGGAGTTAAGATATTGGTAATGCCCAACCCAAAATTGCTTAAATTTTTCTCCAAAAGAGCATAAGTTTTTTTGTGTGGAGAAGTTTCCACCAAAATCTTTTCAACAATTTTCACACCTAACTTTTTTATGTAGAGTGGAGAACATTCTTTTTTTTAATAAGTAATATTTAAAAACACACAAGTTTCAGCTTGCTTCTCCTTTTGAGGTACCGTGTTTTTTCAAAGCTCTATGCATTGGTGATATTCTTGTGCCTTATAAATTTAAACCTTTGTAGATTTAGGAGGCTGTTATATTCCTAGTCTATAGCACATACTTCTTTTTTGCATTATGGATCTCAGTTTTGCTTCGATTCTTATAACATTCAACTATCACAAATGGAAAGTTAAAGTGCAAATCTTACTGAGAAGTAAAGGCTTACACCGAATTATGATTGGTATGAAAATAAAACCAACCCCTAAGGCAAAGAAGGTGAATTGGTACAATCAAAGTGATGAATCCTATGGTCTATTGTGCCTATCTATGTCTCCTAATTTACTCTTTCATATTGAATTTGCAACATCTCTAAAATAGGTATAGTCAACATTAGATAAACTCTTTATAAGGTAGGTTGAAATGAGGGGTCATGATTTGGAGAAAAAACTCATCAGTTTGAGTCCAAGTAACTTTGATATGATTCAAGACTTTTTCACTGAGTTTAAATCGCTCAAGTTACAATTAAAACTATGTGGAATTGACAAAAAAGATGATCAATTGATCCTTTACATACTTACCAAATTGGGTTCTAATTATTTTGTCTTTGTTTCTACCTTCCACATCACCAAGCAGGCCATTGGAGATACATGGACCATGCCATCCTTGCACGATTTTACTATTAACTTGACTTGTGAGTAAGACAAGCTTATTTAAATGGGTACACTAAAGTCATCTAAATCACATGCCTTGATTGTAAGTCATGATAAAAAGAAGGCTTCAAGTAGCAAGGAGAATTAAAAAAAAAAGGACCCAAAATAAAAAAAGGGTCATAAATATGATGCTAAGCCAAAAACATCAAAAGAGTTCTCTTTTTCAAATGGGAAATCCAAGAAAGAGCAAATCACATGTGGCTATTGTAAGAAACCTATACATGATGAATCCAAATGCACGAAGAAGCAAATTGATGAACTAACAAAAATGCTTAAGAAGCATAATATTAGTGTCTCTAATTATTCTAATCAAATTTCATTAACACAGGAGTATTCTAAAGCCAAAGACAATAAGAATGGAAAATATAAGGGCAAATCACTCATTGCAATTACATCTTAACCTTCCACATGGGTTATTGATTATGATGCATCACACAACATGGATTCACATAAGAAATTTTTATCCTTGAAGTCTTGTTCTATGCCTTTTATTTTATTGGGTGATGATACTTTCACAAAAGTTAGTGGGAGTGGATTTGTTGAAGTGAATGATGGGACATTTCATGATGTTCTATGTGTTACCTCTTTATCCACCAATCTCCTATATTTTTATCAGATCACTCACATCGGTTTTGGAAAGGGAGTTGAGTTCACACCCAATTCCATGGATATTAGGGAAGCTAACAATGACTCCATTGTTGCATTTGGGAAAACAAATCACCAATCCAGTTCATATACTTTCTCACATTTTTCTTCTGATCAACCCTCTACTAAATTTCTCACTCATTTAGAAGAGTTGAGTAAATTATGACATGATCAATTTGGCCCTCTCAATTATCACTACCTAGATCAACTCATTCGTTAAGACATGGTTTCAGGGTTACCATAGGTTATGTTTTTTGACAGAGTTTGTCAGGGTTGCATTCTTAGAAAGCATCCAAAGGAGAAGTATGACAAGGGCAAATCATAGAGAGATAAATAGATATTGTAGATTATCCATAGTGACATTATTGGCCCATTTCTAAAACCTTCATTCAAGAAGACAAAGTACATGCTTACTTTCGTTGATGACTATTCTAGGTATACTTGGGTGTATTTTCTTTAGCATAATTTTTAGGACTTCAAGGCTCTTGTAGAGAAACAATCAGGAAAAGCCATAAAGATTTTGCTCATCAATAATGGTGGTGAGTATGCCAATAACCATTTTGAGTAATTATATACATTAGAGGGGATTGAATTGTAACATATAATTCCATGTAGTCTTCAATAAAATGGTGTTATAGAGCATAAGAATAGGTCCTTAAAGGAAATGGCCAATCATATGCTCCACTCCAAGTCTCTTGCACCTTAATATTGGGCCAAGGCCATCAATTGTGCTTGTTACATCCAAAATCAAGTTTATCATAAAACATCAAAGGGAGTCACTCTTTATGAAGCTTAGAGTCGTCAGAAACCCACAATAGAGCAATTTAGAGTGTTTGGTTCACTTGTTATGGCTCACATTTCAAAGAATAAATGTAAAGTAATAGAACCTCAGAGTTAGCCTTGCATCTTCATTAGATATCCTAAAGGTGTTAAGGTATATAGTCTTTTCCATCCCACCAATCATGAGTTATTCATTAAAATCAGTGTTCATTTTATGGAGGGTCCTTCAAACTCTACACTTGATGCCTATCACTCTTAGATGTACTTGGATTTGATGATAGTTCTGATGATTCAGATTCCCCTGATTAGCTTCTTAATGATCTTGATTCTTCTTCTAGTTCTGACAATAAGAGTATTGATGAGGATTCCCCTCCTCCTCTCATATTATATTAAGTTGATGATGAATCTCCTCCTAAATCTCTAAACACTGGTCCTCTTTTGGCTAGTCATATGTTGTAAAGTGTTGTCCAATGGGTTGGAGATCCATCAAACAATAGGCAAACTCATTCACAATTATAGGATGCCATGCATGCTTTCATTTCATCTACTTCTGATCCATAAGAGTTTCATGAGGCATTAGGCACTCCCAAGTGGGATACTACCATGGAAGAGGACTATAGTTCCTTGCAGAGGAACAACACTAAGGATCTTATCCCACTTCATAAGGGAAGAAATCTTGTTCAATATAGGTGGATCTACCAAATAAAGTTTGTAGCAGATGGGTTCATAGATAAGTTCAAAGTATGTTTGGTAGCAAAAGGTTTTTCTTAGGTACCTAACATTGACTATGTTGATACATTTACCCCAGTTGCTAAAATGAACTCAATCTAACTCACTCTCATTATTATTGCAACACATTACTAGGATGTCCATTAGATGGATGTGAAGAAGGCATTTCTCCATGGTGACCTCAAAGAGGAAACATATATGGAACAACCACAAGGATTTGTGGAAGATTCTTCCTTAGTTTTTAAACTTCAAAAATCTATCTATGATATCAAAAAAGCTCCTCGACCTTGGTATGCCAAAATGGACTCTTTTTTTCTTTTGATTGGGTTTACCAGATGCCATTTTGATCTAAATGTCTACATATTATGGCAGGATGATTCAGTATTGATTATATCTCACTACATGGATGACTTATTGATCATAGAGAGTTTTGCATCCACCATATCAAAAATGAAAACTATTTTATCTGTTTGTTTCATTACTTCTTCGAGATTGAAATTTATCAGTTTAACTCTAGGATCACAATTACACAATCCAAGTATGTTCTTGATTTGCTTACATGATTTAACATGGATGAATGTAAGCCAATTCTAACTCCTTTTCTATTTGGTGTGAAGCTTGAGGCTAATTATCCATCTCCATTAGTTGATGCTATGTCATATCAATAATTTGTCAGTAGTCTCATCTACCTTACACACATTATACCTAACATTTCATAAGTAGTGGGCATGGTCCCTAGATTCATGCAGGAACCACATGAGCTATACTGGAAAGCA